>JAEHOD010000057.1:0-477500 GCA_016834595.1 Chlamydomonas schloesseri | reverse complement strand
CCGTTGACGGCGGCGGCGGCGGCGGCAGTCTTGTAATCCTGCGGCAGCAGCAGCCGCAGCACGCCAGCTCGGCTGAGCAGTTGCGCGCCGCCGCCGAGCGGGAGCGGAGCGAGCGGCGGCAGGCGCGGCAGCGGCGGCAGCTGCACGCCGCGCTGTCCGCCGCCTTCGGGTCGCGGCCGACGGCGCCGGCGTTCGTGGCGGCGCTGCAGGCTGTAGCAGCGCGCTTCGCGGAGGCCGCGCTACAGCCGGCCTCCCTGCACGGCTCATTCATTGGGTGGCCCGGCGCTGCAGCAGCAGCAGCAGTAGCAGCAGCAGGGGCGGCAGCCCAGGAGCAGGGGGCGGGGGCAGCAGAGGGAGGCACGGCTGTAGCAGCGCAGCCTCCGCTGCAACCGCTGCTGCTGCTACAGCCGGCCGACGTCCTGGCGGCGGCGGGCGCCTCGGGCGGCCAACAGGCGGCGGCGCTGCTGCTGGAGACGCAGCAAGCTGCGCTGGAGGAGCGCAGTCGCCGGCTACAGCAGGAACAGCACCAAAAGCAAGCGCAGGCTGCAGCCAGCGGCGGCAGTAGCAGCAGCGGTAGCAGCAGCCGCGCCGCCAGGGCCGCCGCCGCCGCCGTACAGGCGGTACAGAGCGGGCTGCACGACACGCTGGAGGCGCTGGCTGTGGCGTACGGCGACCTGGGCGAGGCTGACGTGGCGGCTGCGGCGCGGGGCGGGCTGCTGCTGTGCCCCGTCACAGGCGCGGCGCTGGCGGCGGAGGCGGCGGGCCGGCCGCGGCTGGCGGTGCGGCGGCTGGGGCAGGCGCTGGCGGCGGCGGAGGTCGTGCAGGTGGGCGGGCGCGCGTGTGTATGTGTATGTGTGTGGGGGGGTTGGGGGGGCGGGCCGGGGGGCATGCATGAGGTTGGGCGTCGGGATCGCGCTGTGGCGCTTGCTGATGTTGCTGGATGTTGCATGGTGCAGCATCTTTGCGCCGAGGTTTGTCACATGCGTGGTCTACTGGTACGGCCTTGCACTCGCTCGTGTGCCGCTCGCCCACGTGATCACGTGACCACGCCGCCGCACAGGAGCTGGGGCCAGTGGCGGCGGCAGGGGAGCCGGTCCCGGAGCGGCCGCAGGACGTGTCGCCGGCGGGCGTCACCGCCGCCGTGGCGGCGCCGCCGCCAGGCGCCGAGGCGGCAGAGCTCACCGTGGCCGAGCTGCTCGGGACCAAGGCCCTGGCGGCGGCGGCGACGGCGGCGGCGGCGGCGGCGGCCGCTGCCAGCGGAGGTGGCGGCCGCGGCGGCGGCTCAGGGACGGGCGTGGCGGCGGCTGTGGCGGTGGCGGCTGCGCCGCCGGCCGAGTCGCGGCTGTGGCGGGAGGTGCTGGTGCGGTGCGCGGACGCGTTGGGCGACTGGCAGCGCGTCGAGGTGCGGCGCAGGCGCCGGGGCGGGCCGGGCGCCGGGCGGGGCGGGGCGGGGCGCCGGGCGGGGAGGGGCGCGCAGGAGGGAAGTGAAGCCAAGGCCGGCTGCCCAGCCACCCGTGCAAAGCGGCCATGCAGCTGCCCCGTTGTCCCCCGGTTTGTGTGTGTGTGTGTGTGTGTGTGTGTGTGTGTGTGTGTGTGTGTGTGTGTGTGTGTGTGTGTGTGTGTGTGTGTGTGTGTGTGTGTGTAACAACGGGTTTACAGGCGGCCTGACGAGTCTCGTGAGCGAGTACTCGGAACAGCCAGCGACAGCGAGGCATTTAGGCCACACGCTGCCGCTATCATGCGTCTCCCCTGCCCAGAGCGCAGCCAAGCTCTGGAGTCCACCGGGGGGACGCTCCAACCAACCTTTTGTGTGTGTGTGTGTGTGTGTTTGTGTGTGTTAGCGATCACAAGGGAGAGAACATCAGACATAGGACAATGCGTGCGGTGCGATGACGGACGGTGTGTGTGTGTGTGTGTGTGTGTGTGTGTGTGTGTGTGTTAGCGATCACAAGGGAGAGAACAGCAGACATAGGACAATGCGTGCGGTGCGATGACGGACGGTGTGTGTGTGTGTGTGTGTGTGTGTGTGTGTGTGTGTGCAGCGGCGCGCTTTCGTGTGCTGCGTGGCCTCTTGGCCTCTCGGCCTCGTTGACGCCTGCTGCACAACCGCACAACATGCACTGCACCCTGATCTATAATACCCTGGTTGCAGTTGGAGCTGGAGGCGCCGGTACGGGCGCTGCTCCTGGGCCCGGCGGCCGTTGCCGGCGGCGGCGGCGGCGGCAGCGGCGGCGGCGGCGCGGGGCTGTTCGCGGGCGCCGGCGCGGAGCCCCCCCTGGCGGACGACCGTCTGGCGGAGGCGCTGCTGCGGGGCCTGCTACAGCCTGCGGCGGCCCGGGGCGCCGGCGGCGGCGGTCGCGGCAGTAGCAGCGGCGGCAGTGCGGCCGAGCTGGTGCGGCGCGCGCTGCGGGCGGCGCTGTTCCAGCTGCGGGAAGCTGACGTGGCGCCGCCGCCGGGTGGCCTGCGTGGTAGTGGCGGCGGCGGCGGCGGCGGCGGTGATGTGGATATGGCGGATGCGGCTGAGGGAGCTACAGCCGCTGGCGCGATCGCGAGCTGGATAGAGGGTCTGCTGCAGCGGCTGGAGGGGCCGCAGGCGGCGGCGGCGGCGCTGGCGGAGGCGGCGGCGCCGCTGGAGGTGGTGGCGGCGGCGGTGGTGCGCGCGTGCCGGCAGGGCAGCTGGGAGCGGTGCCTGGGGGAGGTGCAGGTGAGGGGGAGGGGGGGAGGGGCGCGAGGGCACTGGTGGTGATCGCAGACCGTGGCGGACACGTGACTGCGTGTGATAGGGTATCGGACCGTTAGGGTGTCCCCGGTGTTGGTATGTGTGGATATGTGTCCTGTGCATCCCGATGCTGCTGCACGTGCGACACGACACGTGTGTGTGTTAACCGACACCTTGCTCGCCGCCCTGTCTGTCGTTCCTGCTGGGCGTCCGCGGTGCCTGACGGTGTCCTCGGTGCCCCACACCCCACAGGCGGCCCTGGCGCGGCTGCGCTCCCGCTGGGGCGGCCTGCACCCGCTGTCGTCCTCCGCGCGCGCCGCCGCCCTGTCGCTGCTACAGCCCCTGGCGGAGATCAGCGAGGCGGTGCGGCAGGTGCTACAGCCCTCCGCTGCTGCGGCCGCTGCCGCTGGTGCCGGCGGGCGGCATGCGGCGGCACTGCTGCGGCTGAGCAGCAGCGGCGGCAGTAGCAGAAGCAGTAGCTGGGCAGTGTCAGCGGCTGTAGCAGGGCGCGGCCGCGGCGCGGGGCCGCTGGCGGAGCTGCGGGGCTTGGTGGCACGGTGGCGGCGGCGCGGTCTGGGGCTGGCCATTGGCGATGCCGGCGGCGGCGGCGGCGGCGGCGGCGGCGGGGCGGCGGGCGCAACGGCCGCCGGCAGCGACCTGATGTCCGTACTGCACGTGAGTCAACACGCATCATCTCGTCATGCCGTGTCGAATCGTGCCTGAGCATGTGACGTCGTAACAGATAACAAATGTGACGTCGTAACATAAAACGTCCGGATTCTGAGGATATGGCATCCAAAGGATCTGATAGGTGACGAAACGTCGTGGGCCTGCCTTGAATGTTTCAGGTGAGGCGGCTGCTCCTGCTTGCGGCCGGCACCCGTCGAATCACGGCGACGCCGGAGCCGCCGGCTGCTACTGCCGCCACTGCTACTGCCGCCCGGGCGCTGCAGGCCACGGCCCGCGCCGCCGCCGCCGCCGCCGTGTTCGACGCCGCCTCGGCCGCGCTGCAGGCTGGGTGCGTGGACAGCGCGGCGGAGTCGCTGCCGGACTTTGCGGTGGGGGACGAGGAGGTGGTGGAGGCGGTGGAGGGGCTGGCGGCGGTGGCGGGGCTTGGGGCGGCGGCGCCGAGGAATGGCGCAGACGCGGCCGCAGGCGGCGGTGGTGTTGGCTTGGAAGAAGCAGGGGCGGAGGAGGAGGAGGAGGTGGCGGAGGCGTGCAGGCGCCGCGCTCGGGCGCGGCTGCGGCTGTTCGTGTCGCACACGGACGCCGCAGTGGCGGCGGCCGCGGCAGCAGAGGCGGCCGCAGGCGCCGGTGGCGGCGGCAGTGGCGGCGGCGGCGGGGGTTCCAGCGGCGGGCTTTCCGGCGCTCTGTCGGGTCCGGACTGGCGAGTGTACGAGGGCCTGAACGGGCTGCTGACGGCGCTGCGGCCGTGGATCAAGGGCGCGGCGGCGGCGGCGGCGCTGGCTCCCGGGCAGGTGGCGGAGGCGGAGCTGGCCCAGTCGCGGGCGCTGCTGGCTTGGGCGGGTGAGTGGGTGGGCGGGTGGGTGCGTGGGTGGCCGGTGTGCAAGCCAGGGCGGTTGGCGCAGCGGTCCGTGTCATCACCCTGCTGCCTCGCTTCCTTCCATGCAGTAGCGCAGTGACAAAGTGACGGCATGTTATGAGTATGGAAGTATGTCGCTTGACCGCCACTTGGCGGTCTGTTGGTCATGTGGCCCCTGCCTGCCTGCCTGCCTGCCTGCCCCACTACCGTATTGTCCCGCGCAGCCAATCCGGCCGAGCCGCAGTACATGCCCGCGCGTGTGGGAGCGGCCCTGCAGAGCGCCGCAACCGCAGCTACAGCCGCAGCCGCAGCCGCTGGCCTGCAGCAGCACCAGCAGCACCACCACCACCACCAGCTACAGCCTCACTGCAGCCCCCGCACGGAGACGGCGGCGGCGCTGCTGGCGGCACGCGCCTCCGCCCACTTCGCCTTCATGTGCGGCCGGCTGTTGCAAGCCTCCCATGAGGCGTCTGCAGCTGCTACTGCCACCACGGCGGACGCTACCGCGGGCGGCTCCGTCGGCAGTAGCAGCAGTAGCGGAAGCACAGACCCCGGCATGCCGCCCCCGTCCGCGATTCCGCCCAAGGTGCTGGACCGCGCGCTCCGCGCTGGCGGCAGTAGCACGGGTACTGGCGGCGGCCGTGGCGGCGACGGCCGTGGCGGCGGCGGGGCTGCTACAGCCTCTGCGGCCGGTGAGCTGGCGGGCTGCTTGGTGCGGCACCTGCTCCGGGCCATGGCCCTGGCCGGCGGCGCCCGGGTCACTGGGGCCGGCTGGGCAGGGGGCGGCGGCGGGGATGGTGGCAGCAGCCAGGGTGCGGCTGTAGCAGCCAGCGGCACCGGCAGTAGCAGCGGTGCGGCTGAGGAGGACGAGGAGGGCGCTGACGGGGAGGGTGATGGGCAGGGAGGAGGCGTGGCGGAGGTGCGGCTGCATGTGCCCGTGGTGCTGAGCGCGCTGCGCGCCGGCACCGGCAGTAGCAGCAGCGGTGTCGGTGCTGGTGGTGCTGCTACTGCTACTGCTGCTGCTGCTGCCGACACGGCGGCGGCCGCGGCCGCCTTCCGTGCCGGCTGGTCGGACGTGCCGCTCGGCTGCTTCCTGCCGTGGGCGGGGCAGATGTGCTCCATGCTGGCAGATCTGGATTCCGATGACGGCGGCGGCGGCACATCGGATCCATCGGATCCAGATACGGATCCGGGTCTGGATCCGGTCCTGGGGCCCCTGACGGCGCTGTCGTATGCCTACCCGCAGCTGCTGCACGCGCCGCTGCGCATGAGCGCGGCGGGCTTCGCGCCTGCTGCTGCTGCTGCTGCTGTAGGCGGAGGTGGGACCGGCAGTGGCAGTGGCAGTGGCAGTGGCAGTAGCAGGAGCGGCAGTAGCGGCGGCAGGGGCGGCCGCGCGGCGGCGGCTGTAGCGCCGCTGCTGGCCGCCACGTCTAGCCCCGTGCTGGAGGGCTTCATTGCCGCGCTGGACGCCGCCACCTACCCGGCACAGAGGTGAGTTGGGGAGGGGGGGAGGGAGGGGGGGGGTTTGTGGTTACCAGCCCAAACGAACCCAAACCCTGGGGGCTGGGGTCGAGGGGGGGAGGTGGGAGAGTGTATTCACGGCCAGGGAACACAGGCCCGGCGCCAAAGTGGGTGCTACCTGCGGTACCGGCTTACAACAACGGTAGGCGTGCTCGCATTACCCGATCCTCTGTGGCCCGACGTACGCACGTGGGCACGCACACACACGCACCGAAACACACACACACACACACACACACACACACACATACCCCAACACACCCCAACGCACCAACAAACACACCAACACACGCAGGTGGCATGTGTTCTCCGCACGCATCCGCGGCGCCCTGGCACGCGGCGACCCCGCGGCCGCCGTGCGCGTGTGGACGCACGAGGCCTGGCCGAACCTCTTTGGCCGCTTCCTGCCCCTTCATGGCGGCGGCGGCGGCGGCGGCGGCAGCGCCGCAGCCGTGCCCGCCTCGCCGCACGCCGCAGGCGCAGCCGCCTCCGGCGGCCGCCGCCGCGTTGCCCCGCCCGTCACACGCCGCGTGGCGACGGACGGGGGCGGCGGAGGCGGCGGCGGAGGCGGCGGCGGCGTGGGCGGCGACAACGTGAATGCGGCCTTCGCCGCGCGATACCGCGCCGCCTTCGAGGCCCAGCTGGGCGGCGCGGACGGCGGCGGGCTGCGGGAGCTGCTGGCGGCGATGGGGCGTGAGCACGCGGCGGCGCGGCGGGCGGCGGCGGAGGGGCGGCTGGACCCGGCGGCGAGGCCGCGCGAGGCGCGGCTGGCAGCCATCGGCGAGCGGGCGGCGCTGTGTGCGGCGTTCGACATTGCGCTGAGGCGGGTACAGGTGGCGTGTGTGCAGCGCGGCGGCGGCGGCGGCGGCGGCGCCGACAACGCCGAGGAGGGCGCCCGGGTTTGGGAGGCGTTCCAGGCCCCGGGGCGGCAGCAGCTGTCTTGGTTCAGCCCCTGGTTCGGGGCCTACCAGCGCGCGGCGGAGGACGCGGCGTCACAGCCCGACTTTGGCGGCAGCGGTGGCAGCGGCAGGTGCGGTGGCGGCATATGTGTGTGTGTGTGTGTGTGTGTGTGTGTGTATGTGTGTGTGTGTGTGTGTGTGTGTGTGTGTGCGTGCGTGTGTGTGTCACTGTGAGAGGCTGTTGCCGCGGCCTAGCTGTTCCTGAAGCTGCATGTGTCTGTGTTATACGTACTTCACCACATTATCACATGTGCTTGGAAAGGACGCCACCTCCCTTCTTGTCTGCGTGGTGCCCCTCACTCTCCCTGCGACCCCCCAGGCTGCTGCTGCACCGCACGCAGCTGCTGGTGCCCACAATGGCATTCCCCACCGCCGCCTCCCCGCCGCCGCCGCACGGCATGGCCCCGCCGCCGCTGCACTCCTCTTCTCGCCGCTCCTCCTCCCACCACCGCTATCACCAGCACCAGCAGCAACCACCGCCGCCGCCGCTGCCGGCCCTGGGCTGCGAGGACGTGGCCCCGCTGCTGGTCACCGGCTTCGGCAGCAGCGTCAGCGTGTTCGGCAGCAAGCAGCGGCCCAAGCAGCTGACCATGTACTGCAGGTGGGGTGGTTGGTCGGTTGGTTGGGGTGATTGGTTGGTTGGTTGGGATGAGTGGGTTGGTTGGGATGAGTGGGTTGGTTGGGATGAGTGGGTTGGTTGGGATCAGTGTGTGGGTGGGTGGGTGGGTGGGTGGGCCGACCAACCAACCCCCGCAATCGCGCTGCCTGCCTGTATGCTCTGCGCCTGGGCTTGCGGCCCATCATCACCACTCCCCTCGCAATCATGTCATGTGATGTCATGTCGGCACCCGTGTGTCGACACTCGCGCGCTCGGCCGCTCGCTCGCTCCCTGGACGCCTCCCTCACCTCACCTCCCTCACGCCTCCCGCCTCAGCGACCTGAGCAGCCGCACCTGGCTGGCCAAGGGCGGCGAGGACGTGCGGCTGGACGAGCGCCTGCAGCGCCTGTTCGACGTCATGAACGGGCTGATGGCGGGGGGCGGCGGCGCCCAGGCGTCGGGTGAGGAGAGGGCAGCTGGGCGGGTGGGCGGGTGGGCGGGCTGGGCTGGGCGGCTTATAGGGGGTGGGGGCACGGGGTGGGGGCGACTGGAGGGCTCGGCGGCTGGGGGGGGGGAGGCTGCTGGTCGGGGGTGCTGGGTGAGGGCCGTGTCAGTAGTTGGCAGAATCAAGGGGCCCTGCCAGTGCCAGTGAGGGAAGAGCCCCATGGAGGAAAGGGGCGGCGGGCGTCGGACCGGTGAGGGGCGAGGGGGGCTGCGGAATATCGGGTAGGAGTCGGCGGTCCCGCCCTTTCAAACACACACACAACTGCTGCCCCCTCAGGGTTCTCTTGGTCAACTTGCTTCGGTTTATGGAATGGACCATCCCTTCACACACACACACACACACACAACCCCCTCCACACCTGCCGCCCGCCGCCCCCCCCCCCCGCCCGCAGACTGCCACCGGCGCGGGCTGCGCGTGTGCGTGTTTGCGGTGGTGCCTCTGAGCGCGAGTGTGGGGCTGCTGGAGTTCGTGCCCGGCACACGCCCGCTGCAGGTGGGAGAGGAGGGGCACGTGCAGGCGGGTGGGGAGGGGGGGCACGTGCAGGTGAAAGGGGAGGGGACGGGGGGCACGCGCCAGCTGGCTAGCTACCGGCTGGACTACGCACTTGGGCAGTACCCGCACTGCTCGCACTACTCGCCCTAGCCGCGTTGATGTAGAGCACCGGCATCTGCAGCTCGTGTTGCTGAGTTGCTGCTTGTGCCACACTGATCGCCAGCGCCTGGCCCCCCACTCCACGCCGACACCCAACCCCTGAAAAGCCCCCACCCATGACTTCCCCCACCACCGCCACCGCCACCGCCACCGCTGCCCTCACACAAGCAGAGTGTGCTGCTGGGGGCGCCGGGCGCGCCGCCCAAGGACCCCGACGGCGCGGCTCGGGCGGTGCTGGGCAGCTTCGTGTGCCCGCCCGGGGGCGACCCCAGCGCCATCGGCGGCTGGACGCGAGCCTACGAGGCCATGTATGCCGCCATGGGCCCGGGACAGCGAGCCGAGCCGGCGGCGGCGGAGGCGGCCCTGAGGCGGGTGCGTGCGTCGTTGCGTCGGTGGTTGTCAATGCGTTGCGCGATGTCAGGGAGAGGGGTGGTGGTGTTGGTTTGACGGAGTTTGCCCCACGTTGACTCGCCCGGGCTTGTTGCTGTGCCTGCTGCTGCGTGACACGTACGTATGTGGCGTGGCGTGGCGTTTGTGGCGTGGCATGGCGTGGCCTGGCACACGCCCACCACTCTCCCCCCCACCCCTCCCAGGCCGCCGCCACGCTGCCGCCCAGCCTGCTGCGCACGCACCTGCTGCGCTCCTGCGGCGGCGGGCCGGAGCTGTTTCTGGCGCGCCGCCGCCGCCTGGCCGCCAGCCTGGCGGCGGGCGGCGCGGCCGGGTACCTGGCGGGCGTGGGCGACAGGCACGCGGAGAACGTGCTGCTGCAGGGCGCGACCGGCGAGCTGGTGCACATAGACTTTGGCTACAGCTTCGGCGCCGGCACGCAGGTGGGTGTGTGGGTGGGTGTGTGGGTGGGTGGGTGGGTGGGTGGGCGGGCTGCTGCTGCTGCTGCTACTGCTGCTGCTGCTGCCGCATGCTACATGGGCACGTGGGTGTGGGCACGTGGGTGTGGGTGTGGGTGTGGGTGTGGGCACGTGGGTGTGGGCACGTGGGTGTGGGTGTGGGTGTGGGAGGCTCAGCAGCTAGCGCGTGTCGATGGGCTTCGGTCCCCTCCCGCGTGCCCCCGCCCAGACTTACCCACCCATGCCCACACCCACGTCCACACCCACACCCACACCCGCGCCCGCACACAGGTGCTGCCCATACCCGAGCTGGTGCCGCTCCGCCTCACGCCGCAGCTGCAGGCCGCGCTGGCGCCGCACGCCGCCGCCGCCGTGCTGGAGCCGGCGCTGGCGGCGGCGCTGGCGGCGCTGAGCGGCCCCAGCGCGGCGCAGCTGCTCGGGGCGGTCATGGAGGTGGGCTGAGCTGCGGTTGGGGCTGAGGGCGGCTGCGGGGCCACAGTTGCGGGGCTGCGGTGGGGCTGTGGTGGGGGAAATGTCGCGGTGGTGCGGATGAATGTAGGCGCATGCGCATGTGCACGTCAAGTGCATGTGCACGTCAAGCGCACGTGCACGTGCATTCGCTCCAGCTCAGGTGTGTGTCCCAGGAGCCCATGCCGGGGCGCCGCATTGCTTGCCGCACACGCGCCTCAACGCGAGCCATAATGGCCCATGCCCCCCCCCCTGACTCGTTCTCTTCCTTGCGTCGCCGCCTGGCGTTCCCTTTCCCTTGCCCCCGCTGTGCCTGGCTAAACCCCCAGGGTTTTGTTGTATCGCCTTGACTGCATTGCTTAACTCCGCTTCCTTTAGACTGGTTTAATTTGGGCTGGTAACCACACACCCCCCCTGTACTGTATATGCTGCCTGGCGCGTGCACGCTGCAGGTGTTTCTGCGCGAACCGGTTGCGGAGTGGCAGCACGAGGCGACCCTACTGCGCGGTCACCAGGAGGAGGCGGAGCGGCAGCGGCGCAAGGCGCAGGCGCAGGCGCAGGCGCAGGCCGGGGAGGGCGCGGGTGCGGATGGCAGCAGGAGCACCGACAACAGCAGCGGCGACGGCAGTAGCAGTAGCGGCGGCAGTAGCAGTAGCGGCGGCGGCAGTAGCGAGGGCCTGCAGCTGCTCATGGACGCGGACACAGGCACCGCTGAGCCGCCGGCAGCGGGGCTGGCGCGCGCACGGGTGAGTGAGAGTCCGCGGGTCCTTTGTTGCGCGCCTCTCCGCTGCCCCTCAGCGGCCCCCTTGCCGCCTCCGGCCGCCTGCTGGCCCAACATACTGGTACAGTCCTGCCATGCAAAATGTCTCAACAGACACTCCGCTGCTCGCTACTTACTGCATGCATTGCGCCCACCCCGCCCCCCGCCCGGCCCCCACTGCCTACTACCCTACGCCGCAGGTGCGCACGGCGCTGCAGAAGCTGGCTCGGCGCCACCCCTCGCTCATCATGGCGGAGGAGCTGCGCGCGCTGCACGGCACCCGGCCCTACTACCCAGCCCTGTGCGCCGCGGTGGCGGGGCAGGCGGGGCAGGCGGCTGCAGCGGCAGGGTCGGGGTCAGCCGGCGGAGGTGGAGGCGCGGGTGGTGGTGACGGGGGCGGCGGCGGCGGCGGCAGCGTGCGGGCGCAGCTGCTGAAGCAGGTGCGTGGGGGGTTGTGCGGGGGCGGCCGTGGTTGTTTGAGGCAAAGCGTGCTGCCCTCTTCCACCTTGATTGCCAACCACACATGCACACACACCTGCACACCCTGGCCACACCCTGGCCACATGCGCTCTGACCTGGCCCTGGCCACACGCGTGGCACACACGCGCCCTCCCGCGCCGTACGTCCTCCCCCCCGCGCCCTGCTGACCCCTGATGAACAGGGCCATCAGCGGCTGAGCCCGCTGCTGCAGGCGCGCTGCCTGCTCGAGGCCGCCACCGACCCCAACCTGCTGGCGCGGACCTACCTGGGCTGGAAGCCGTATCTGTAGGTTTGGTTCAAGTGTTTGGTATAATATTGTAGGGTTGATGAAGTTGTTTCCTGGCTAGCGGCTTGTCTCGCGCGAGTTGCGCCGAAACCAGGCATTGTTTCCAGTTGACTCGCTTGCGGTGCGCTGACACCTCGCTGATGTACACGGTTATCAACTGAATGATGTTGTATTATTGACGCGATAATGCGCCTTTGCACCCATAAACCCCTTGCGAAACCCTAGAACACAATAAAACGGCCTCCAACCCGTGCGTCTGGCGCACTGCGCCCCCAGCCACTCGATCAGCAAAGGCGCCCATACAAACTTGCACGCGTAGTAACCCCATAGTCTTATTTTTTATTCAGCTTCGAGTGCCCAGCTGGGACACGTTCGGCAGGACTCCCGTTCCGTTGCTTGTGCTGCTGAACGCGATAACTTCGGACCCGACGGCGTTCACATTGTAACATTCGCTAGGTGGAAATGTGGAATGAGAGAACTCAGCACGGGTCTCGTGGTGGGGCCCACTAGGCCCACTGTTGAGAGTCCGCCTCCGCATGTGTGCTCGCGATTTTGCTGTCGGCGCTGGAGCTGCCCTACCGGTACACCAACTCCACCTTCCAAGTCTGCACATCGGCTTGGGCGCCGTTCGTCATTGATAACTCGGCCGCCGGTAGGCGCGCCGGGGGGAAAAGCGCTGCGCAGCTGCGGTCGTGTGTCCGGGAACCGCATGTGCCTGCAGGTGGCCACAGCAGGATGCTAAGGCATCTATCCCAACATGTGCTGGAGTGCGGCCGCGCCCTTTCAAGTAGTGTTACAGCTGTGGGCCTGCCTCCGACCCGGGCCCTACACACGCCCTTGGACGTTTTGTCTTTCCGCTGGCCTCGGCGATGACTCACCTTGTCTCAGTCCAACTTATTGCCCACACAGGCGCGCTGTCCGGCTATGAGGTGGACTTGTTCAAGCTGGTGGTCCGTACGTACATGCGCGCGCGCGCGCGCGCGCGCGTGTGTGTGTGTGTGTGTGTGTGTGTGTGTGTGTGTGTGTGTGTGTGTGTGTGTGTGTGTGTGTGTGTGTGTAACAACGGGTTTACAGGCTCTGTCCCGACTGCTCATGTATTTACGGTATTTGGGGGGTGGGTTCTTCTGACACTCGAGGGACGCCGCACACCTGTTCCCTTGCTTGCATTACCGACGGGTTTACAGGCGGCCTGACGAGTCTCGTGAGCGAGTACTCGGGACAGCCAGCGACAGCGAGGCATTTAGGCCACACGCTGCCGCTATCACGCGTCTCCCCTGCCCAGAGCGCAGCCAAGCTCTGGAGTCCACCGGGGGGACGCTCCAACCAACCTGGACCACGCCAGTAGCCTCAGAAGGGTTACTGCTGGTACTACAACGCAGGGCCCAGCGGGCTCACAAAGCTCTAGGCTGGAGCTGTGTGTGTGTGTGTGTGTGTGTGTGTAACAACGGGTTTACAGCTGTCTGGGTGGATCACGTAATCGTGTATCTGAAACGCTGTCCAGTGTTAGCGGCAGAGGCCCACTAGCACCGCAAAGAATCACGCATCGGTCTGGTAGTCCATGTCTCCCAAGCCGCAACGTGTGAAGAAGACGGAAAGATCCGCTGGATTGGCCCTAGGAGCCACACCCCGTCTTGACAACACTACTACTAGCCAGCACGTGGTCCCTGTGCATAGTTTGTTCGCCTGGCAGAGGACATGCGCCAACCAAGTCAATGCACGTGGCCAGAGCAGCCGCAAAACGAGTACGCCGAGGAAAGGCTGCCTTTACTCCTCACACAGGGCAGAGTACGCCTATGGGCAGCCACAAAGCGAAAGAGGTCCGAGCACCCTAGCCGTCAAAGTCCTTGCCCTGCAACCACAATCGGCCCAAGCCTCAACCAAACTAGCAAGCCTACACAGCGTGTGCCCCTAGCAGTTGTCCGCCGTATGCATTACTGCATAGTGTGTACGCAGCGCCGGTCCCCCTCCTCCGTCACGATGTCCGTGCCCCGCCAGTACGGCTTCAGCCCCCGCTCAACTAGGCCGTTGAACTGGGCTTGCCTCGCGCGCCTGGCAGCCCGCCCCTCCGGCGTCAGGAAGGGGGCCACCGTCACGCCTGCGGTGTGTTTTATCTGCGCCGCAGCCCGGTGTGTGTGTGTGTGTGTGTGTGTGTGTGTGTGTGTGTGTGTTAGAAAGGCACAAGGAGAGGAAGGGCCGACACCGTGCGTGCAGCATGCGCAGGCAGGCAGGTGTGTGTTAGAGATCACAAGGGAGAGAACAGCAGACATAGGACAATGCGTGCGGCAGGTGTGTGTGTGTGTGCGTGTGTGTGTGTGTGTGTGCCATCCAGCATCCTACTTACCCCTGCGTAAGCTACTCCGCCGCCCTACCACGCATTACGTGCCTGTGCGTGGCGTGGCTTGGAGCGAGGTAGACGACAGACGCTAGGGGCGGGGACGCTTTCGGAAGTAAGGCGTGCAGCGTCGTCGCCTTGCAGCCTCTATTGATTGCGGCCCTGCCTGGCATCTATCTGTCCTGCAATCCCACCAGCGAGCGTACGTGGTACCGCCGGTAGCATGCACTTATATTAGTACCGTATCTAGCAGTCTTGGTGGGCGTCTACGTCACTCGCGACCTCACGGCCAGTGCGTGAGTCACGACGGCCGCAATGACCGAATGACGTCGTGGGCTATGTCCGTGTTTGCCTTTTAGGGGTCACTTGCCCATCTGGGGGGGGGGGCGGGCGCAAATACCAGTAGCCCATCCTAAACCAAAACCACACTAGCGAGTGAGGCGCAGGCACAAGCGACAAGGGGCGGGGGTAGGTGCCTGTGCCATGCAGGGGCCCCGTAACCCCGCCCCCTACAAGGTCTGAGGGACAGCCGGGTTGCCCCAGTGCCCCTCACCTCTAACCAGCAGCCCCGCCAGGCGGCTCATGGCCCTCTTGGCCCCCTCCTAACCCCTCAGTTAAAGACCTGCGCTAAATGCGAAACGAAAGCGAAAGCACGCCACCCGATGTTGATGTCGTGTCTCGCAAGCAGCATGAGAGGAGGGTGAGCGGTAAGGCGTAGTGCGCGGCCACACTACCTCCGAGAGACGGTAACCGCTGACATGAGCCGGCCGAGTACCGCCAGGAGGCTGTAAGCTATACGGTTCGGACTGCTGGGCTGAGGGCGCGCTGGGCTGGCGCAGCCTGGCTCGAGGTGTGACCAACCTGAAAATCGCCAGCGCCACCGGTGCCCAGCACGACATGCGAGGGAAGAGAGAAAGAAGCGTAAAGGAAAAACCACGGAAGTCACGAAGCAGCAGGCAAGGCAACAAAGCGCTCAAAGAACAGGCGAGGAATCAGCGAGACTGTGCGGTGCTGGGCTGAGGCTGTGCTGCGGGGCGGCGGGTGCTGACCTAAAACTAAGGAAAGGCACTGATCGTAGTGAGCAGTGCAACGAACGCAACATGCAAAACGCACCATGTACGTGGAGAGCTGCAAGCGGTACAGCTGCGAGATGTCGGGCCACTGTATCTCGCCCGTGTTATGGTTGGGCACGAGTTCGCTGCAGCCGGAGAGCAGGCACACGGATGGTGGCTGGAGCAATGAGCTTGCAAATACTGCAGCAGAGCAGTCTTGCGCATTGCGCACTCCTGGGAATCCAAATAAACGCGCGCACAGCAGGAACGACGCTAGCCACGGGCCCCAGCCCCGCAACACCTCGCGCAGTGCTTTGCGCACCTCAGAATGCATGGTTACAAGAAGGACCTGGTGACCCGGGTCGCGAGCGAACTGCTCTGGACTTCAGGGGCGTGCCACCTGCACGCCAACGTCTCCACCGTGACTTCTGCCGCCTTACCGTTCACCCGATCGATCGATACTTCTTACTTTTTAGGAGCTCGCGGCCGCCCTAGTGGACCGAATCCGGGCTCATCGACTAAGTCCTAAACTCGTCCGGCCGACCACTTATCCGTAGGCATTTCATCCCGACCGAAATCGGGGGAGTGTATGGGAATCGAACCCACGACCTCGAGCAAACTCGTCCCATGACGCTATTCACTCGCGGTTGAACCATCCACCCCACCTCAGGTCAGCGAGCAGCCCAGAACCGGCCAGCTCTTGCGTGGATCCCATGGTATGCAGGATCAGTGCTGCAGGGGGCGCGCTGCTGGCGGCGTCACTGCTATTGTTGACTAATAACATCAATCATGAGAATGAAGTCATGCAAGGAAGGATTAAAGTACTGACGCGGGGCGGCCAACAGAAAAAAAGCGCAACGCGCGCGTTGCACGGCGCAATCCCGGTCGTACGTCATGCGGCATGGGCCATGCGAATGCGGAGCCGTGCAAGGACGGGCACGATGGACAGTAAGCAATAGCAGGACAGCGACGGGTGCGGACCGCCTTGCGGTTCCCCACACCCGTCAGGCCGCACAGGGAGGCAGCGCCGGCCGGGTGGGGGTTACGTGCATGCAGGCAAGGTAATGCAGCCCCAGGACCGGCCGGATACCGGCGTCATCACCTCCGGGGGGGGGCGGCGACGAGGGGGTTGGGGCCTCAGACGTCCTGATGGGCAATCTTCGGTCATCCGCTGAGGACGTATGTGCTTTGCCTGGGTGAGCTCAATTGGGGGCCTGCGGGTTAGAAGGCGGGTGGGGTTTGCAGGGGGGGATTTTGGGGGAAGGGGATCTGGGGGGACCAAATGAATAAAGCAAAAAGCAAGGCGCGAAACGCTGACATAAGCGTGGCGAACATTCCTTGTTGCATGCGGCCGAGCAGACACTGGGAGTGGGAGTGCACGTCGGTTTGCTCGGTTTCTGTGCCCTCCGGCTTATCAGGCGTAAAAATGAGCTGTCTGACGCTGCTTGCTCCAGGCCAGCGACGCTCCGGAAACCACGCGTGGGGGCGAACAAATGCTCGCAACTTGGCCCGCGACGTTTCCCAGACGACCCGCGGCGCGACCACGTCACCTGCGTCTCTTCAAGTGGCATTCTGGGAAACCTTTATTTACAATACACGCTATGCATACTGAAAGAGCCTCGACATCGTTGTAGAGGTATCTGTCATATGCAACCACCGCTGCTGCCCGTCGTGTCCTGGCTCATTCGGCTCCTTCTTATGCCGCTGTTGTATGTGATCATGCTACCGAAGGATTGGCCTTAACGGCGTAAAATGCGGGACGGGTACGCTTTTTCACTGGTCGGGAATGCCCAGTCGAGCCCATGCCACCCGTTTTGTGGCCTCCCGCGCACAAATCCTTGCAATAATTGCGCATATATTACAGCTGCATGTAATAGTTTCATTGTTGTAGACTGTTCTAGGATTCACACCAAGGAGACGCCACGCAAAGAGTGGCTGAAGCCAACCGAGCCCTTGTACCAATTGCAACCACTATTGCTGCTCATGGTTCTCATGCAACACAGACATCCGAAATGATTTCAGGAGTCGGGCGGCGGAGCTGTGAAGGGTCGCTTAGCGGAAACTCGGGCACGATGAAGGGCGACACGGAGGCCCTTGACAGCGCAGTGCACTTATCAAGTGACCACGATATGCCTCCACGGCGCGGACCGAGGGCTAGCAAGCACAGGCGGCAGTGGTCAGCGAGCGAGTGCCAAACGCTGGTCTTTGCTCACGCTTGGACCGGCAACCGATGGTGAGAATATATATATATATACGTCAATTGGGACGGCTGTCGTTGCTTTGCAGCGCAGAAATAGCTTCGTTGCCTATATTACTACATGCCGAGGCTTGGGCTCTGGGAGAGGCTGCGCGCTCCACCGAATTGCGAAACAATAGACTGTCAATCATGGACGCGATTAGGGGACTTGCGAAGACTGGCTGACCTGGGCGCACCGCCGGGTGGTTTAATGGCGTTTCACAATTCGAGAGTCGCTTGCTGGGCTCCGCGGCGTCGGCGCGACGGCGTTTACCCTGTTCCTGTCACAAGATTTGCTCTGCGTTGGGGTTCAGCGGTTTCACAATTGTCGTATTTTTCATCGCTGCCGGCCTCGCGCTAACCGCAAGCCGGCACCCGTACCCCCCACCACGTGACGGCGGGAAATCAACCTTTGAAACGCACCTGGCGCGCCGCTGCACCGTAGGCCTTGCTAGCGAGCAGGTTGACACATGCACAGGATCGGAGACGCATCTCAGCGCGAACGCAAACGGCCGGCACCCCAAGGCGCATGGGCGCGCCGGCCGGCCCGAACATTTATGACCCGCCCCGTGACTAGTACTGCTGGGGACCACAGTCACGGCTTGGCGCCAGGCAGGGCCGAACAAGTGTGTCAGCCCCAGCCTTGCAGTGCCGCGGCGCAAGGCAGCGGCGACCCTGTTGCTGTCGTGCCCGCTCGCCTGCGTTATTAGTCATCACGCGCGCGACTCCTCGTCTCCCAACACTACCCACACCACAAACATCACTTTCCCGTGCACGCACCCGGCACTCGCACGCCATGGGGTGCGCGGCCGCGCTGGTACACCGCGCCCGCCCAACAGGTTGCAATCAAAGCAGGCGTGCGTGCTCCACTCAGAAGCTAGCTAGTATATTCTGTTACCATGTCAGGTTGTTTTACAAGTAAGTACTCGTCAACAAATGTACATGTGTACGCGCACGCAGGTCGCTCATTGCCAAGCACTTCCGCACGCGCACGGACACCGACGTCAAGAACATCTTCTTCTCCGCCATGCGCTGCGTGAGTTTGCTTCCTTGCCAGGGCATCCTGCGTCGGCGGGCACTCACTCAGTCCCCGAGTGTTTCACGCGTCGAATGTGTTTCTTGCTTTGCGGCTGTCAACCAACCTACCTACCTACCAAGCTTCTGGATGTCACGCGCGCCCGCACCTCATATCACTCTCACGAAGGCCGCCCACAATCTCGTCTACCTTCGATCTCTTTCTCTCACATGTGAAGGTCCGAGCCACGCCCGCCAACCTGGCACTGCGTGTCTACACCCGGATTGTGGGCCCCAACTGCGAGGACCCCTCACTGCGACGCCGCGCCTACGAGGCCGCGCGCCAGGCGGTGCTGACCGGCATTGAGCCCTTCGATTCGGCACACAGCGCCGTCGCCGGCGGTGGCGGCGGCGGCGGCGGCGGTGGCGGCGCCACCGGGACCTGCAGCGGAAGCGGCGACGAGGGCGGCGGCGAGGAGGGCATGGAGAATGAGGCGGCGGGACCGCCTCCGCCAGCGCCGTCGTCGTCTGCAGTGGCGGCGGCGCTGGCGGGCGGTGCAGCGGAGGCCGGGGAGGGGCCTGCTGGGGCGGCGGAAGTGGCGGCCGCTGGTGGCGGCGGCGACTGCAGCGGCGGCGGCGGCGGGGGCATCCGGCGCTTCAAGGGGGGCACGTGGCGCATCCTCCGCAGCGTGGCGCGCGTCAAGTCGGGTCGCGCCAACCTGCAGAGCGACGCGGCGGCGGGGATGGGGGCGCTGGAGGGCGAGGTGGATGACGACCCCTCGCAGTGGGCGTGGCCGGAGGAGGCGGAGTGGGAGGAGCGGTGGCACGAGAAGCAGCAGCAGCAGCAGCAGCAGCAGCAGCAGCAGCAGCAGCAGCAGCAGGTGGAGCAAGGGCGGAAGCAGGGGCAGGAGCGGAAGCAGCAGCAGGTGCAGCAGCAGAAGCAACAGGAAGATGTCATCATGTTCACGCAAGAGGAGGCGTGGGAGCAGCCACAGCAGCAGAAGCAAGGCCCGGCGGTGGTGCCGGGCGCAGCAGAGCTGACCGGCGGCGGCGGGGAGAGAGTCGTCGCAGCGGGCCACTGCTCCGCCGCCGCCGGCTGTGCTGCAGACGCAAGGCTCGGCTGCGACACTGCCGCCACCGCCACCTCCGCCGCCGCCGCCGCCGCCGCCGCCACCTCCGCCGCCGCCACCGCCGCCGCCGCCACCGCCGCCGCCGCCGCCGCCACCGCCGCTGCCGCCGGCAAGCTTGCTGGTGCATGCGGCGGCGCCGGCCGCAGCCTCCTGGCGCCGCCGCCGCCGCAACCGCAGCAGCTGCAGCTGTCGCTGGATGTAAGTTGTTCTTCTCCATGTGAGTACAGCGGCAGCTCGTTGCTCGCTGCACGCAGCGCTCGCGGCAGCGCCGCCGCCTCCAGCGGGACCCTCCTGCAACAGCACCATCAGCACCATCAGCACCACCGGCACCAGCACCAGCACCAACAGCACCAACAGCCTGCACAGGCGTATGTGCTGATCGGGACCATTGCCTCGGCAATTTCCGGCGGCTCTCCGCCCGTGGCTCCTAACCTCGCGGCTGCTGTTAGTGCTGCTCCAGCCTCTGCTGCTGCCGCCACAGCTGCGGCCACCGCAGCTGCCGCTGCCGCTGGCGGCAGCAGCAGCAGCGATGCGGAGCCGCCGCCTGGCTGCTACGGCTTCGGCCGCTGCAGCGGCACGTCTTGGGGCGGCTACAGCCAGCCCTCCCAGCAATCCTCTCCGTTGCTGGCGGCGGCCCCGCCCGCCTTCGGCAGCAGTAGCAATGCTGTCATCACCGCGCCCGCCACCACCAGCGGTTACGTCACCAGCGGCGGTGGATTTGGCGGCGTTATCAGAGGCCACACATTCACCAGCAGCGCCGCCGCCGCCGGCAGCAGCGGTGGTTTCATGGGCGGCGGCAGTAGCGGCTACATCACAGGCAGCGGCACCCAATACTGCGCTGCTGGCTGGCCCGCTGCTACTGCCACCGCCGCGGCTGCTACAGCCCCCGCCGGCGGCGGTGGGCGCGTGATGGCTAGCCTGCAGCAGCTGGCAGCAGCAGCCTCCGCTGCAGCTGCTGCCGCCAACACCTCGCCGCGTCCCGCCAGCAGTCCCCACCTGTGCAGTAATAACTATGCGTATCATTACGAGCAGAGGGAGGTCGTGGGAGATATAAAGCACCTACTGCACTCGTGCACAGACGACAGCCTCGATCAGTTGATGGAGGAGCTCGGGATCGGCAACACCAGCAGCAGCGGTGGTGCTACTGCCGGCGGCGTTTTTGAGGCCTCGGCGTTGGCGGCCGGTCAACGCCATGATGCTACTGCTGCCAACAACGGCGGCAGTAGCAGCACCGGTTCATCGTCGCTGCTGGCGGCCTGCCGGCTGCTCAGCCCATGGCACACATGGACGGCGGAACAATCCGCGCCGCACATGCAGCAGCAGCAGCAGCAGCTGGTGCCTGCTACAGCCATGTTCATGATGACTGGAGCAGGAACAGGCGGCGCTGCGGCTGCTGTAGCGGCGGCTGCAGCACGGGCCGGCGGCGCCGGCGGCGGGCACAGCGGCAGTGGTGCGGCTGGAGCTACTGCTGTAGCAGCAAGCGGTAGCAGCCTCATCAGCCGGCTGTGTGGCATCAACAGCAATGGCGGCGCTGCTACAGCTGCTACAGCCGCTGGTTTCCCCGCGGCCAACTTGTCGCACATCAACCACACGCCGCATCCTGCCGCCGCTCCCGTACTGGTCTTGCCCTCACCCGCTGCACATATGGGATGGCAGCAGCAGGAGCAGCAGCAGCTGCGCCTGTATCGGCAGCTGCAGCTGCAGCAACAGCAGCAGACGCACCAGCAGCGGCAGATGCTGCAGCTACAGCAGCAGTGGGCGTCGGCACCGCCGGTGACGGGGGGCTTGCACGGCAGCAGCCCAGTGCTTGGCGCTGGCGGCGGCGGCGGCTACACAGGCGGCCCAGCACCAATGTGCTAAGAGCGGAATAACCCATGTGCTGGTGATGAGCGCATGTCCTGTTATGTGCTATGGTCTTAGTGCTTGAACATACCTGCACGCCGGCTGGCCAATCAAGGTGCATGATGCATGCGATCTAAGTGGAAGGTGGCGCGGCGTTTGCAATGCATGGGTGGATTGATCTTGCAGGGAAAGTGCCTTTCTACCGTATGTCTGGTTAGTGGTGGGCGGCGCGGCTTGTGCGGCCGGTCCTGTTGATGGCTTGGCTTGGCTCGGCTTGGCTTAGCGACATGCAACACCGATCTTTCTAAACTCTGGGCGAGAGCTAGCACTGCAACTAACTTTGCGGTAACCCATGAGGGAGTGCATGTTTAGAATTTGAGTTAACTGCGGGTGTGCGTTCGTTAGTATTCATTGTCTCGATCGCGTACGCTGCGCATGCTACTACGTAGCGGCTAGCGTCCTTGCACGTACATACGCGAGCGAGGGGCGGCAAGTAAGGAAGCGGCGGGTGTTGGTATCAAGCTATGTGAAGGTGTGTGTGGGGGGAGTTGGGGGTTGCAGTGGCAGCAGCTAGACCTGCTTTAAATGAGATTCCGCAGCAGTAGCAGCAGCGGCGGCGGCGGCGGCGGCACGCTGCTGCTGCTGCTGCTGCCCGTGCATTCATGGGCTGCCCGCCGCCACCTACCACCACCTATCTGTCTACCTGGTGTATCGATCTGTGGGCGGGCCGCCGTCTGCTGCTGCTGGCTAGCAGCCAAGTTTTTATGCGGCGCGCACGGAAGAAGCGGCGGCGATGCCATCATACGTATACACATATACGTTTTGTGATGATGATGAGAAGGACGGCGGGCGGGTCCTACCACCTGCTTGGCTTGGCTTGGCTTGGCTTGGCTTGGCTTGGCTTGGCTTGGCTTGGCTTGGCTTGGATTGGCTTGGCCTGGCTTGGCTTGGCTTGGTTTGGTTTGGTTTGGCGTGCTCATCACCGCTGCGCCATCACCTTGTTTATTTGCCAGCAGCAGCACGGCCGCAGCGGACGGTACGGCGGCTGAGCGAGCCTGTAGCCGTTTTAACGGTTTCAGTTTTGCTAATATGTATTGATGTTCAAACACGGGCTCACGCATGTATTGTATGCACGCAAGGCGGGGACTCACGCACGTATTGCACGCACGCAAGGCGGGGACTGCAAGGCGGGGACTCACGCACGTATTGCACGCACGCAAGGCGGGGACTGCAAGGCGGGGACTCACGCATGTATTGCACGCACGCAAGGCGGGGATGCACTGAGCCGTGATGGATGATGGGTTGCGGCACGCACGCTTTGCGCGCGGCAGGCCAGGGAGACACCGACCGCCTGCCTGTTCGGGCCTACTGCAGAGGGCGCGGCGGCAGGGCGTACCAACGCGAGAGGGTACCGGTACGGCCGCCTCTGCATGCGACGGGTGGTGCAAGGATGAGGCTGCATGCGAGTAGTGTGTTCAGGGGACGTAGCGAGACGGTGTGGGGAATGATGTGGAGGGAAACACACACAGGTGTGCGTGGAAGGGCGGGCAAGGAGCTCGGGTCTCGTTGCCTGTGTGACAATATATGTGCGGCCACGGCGACGCGCACTTCATGCATGTGGGGCTAACAAATTGCTGCCAAATAGTACTTCTTCACGACAAAATCATTTTGGTGGGTGTTTTTGGGGGGTGGGCGCCTTTGCCTGCTGAATCATCGTCCAGCTCCCAGCGCTGGTGACGGGAGATGGGATTGGAGTATTGTCATACGCATTCACCAGGAATTTTTGTTCCCCCAGTGCAGGTGATGTATGCTGCAACCTGCCGCCGTCTGAATTGAGTACGTACTGGATTGTTTACTGCTGCCGGAGACGCACGACGGTCCGTCCGTAACCATGATGGGCATGGGGCTGTGGGGGAGCGAATGGGTGTTTGTCCTTTCCTTTGGTTAAGCCGCCGCTGACTGCTTCGTGCGTGCGTGCTTGCGTACGTGTCGCACGTGGGTGGACGGCCTGGGCGCGCGTGGGGTATGGGGTACATGGGGCGGGGCCCGGGGGCGTGCAGATCCAGGCTGCTGCTTCCGGCATATGCATGCATGCGTGGTCAGGGCGGGTAGGCCCCGCCGAAGGGCGTATGTACAGCTTATGGGCGACGGCGGTTGGCAGTTGGCAACGCCGCCGAGCACCCAAGTTTGTCGGTATGGAGAGAATACGGTAATGGAAAAGAGTTTGAGGATTGCTTTGTTTACTACTTACATGCATTGATGTTGGGTGTGTACTGTTGGGCACTGTTGGGTGTTTTCTGCGCACTGACGAAAGACGCAGCTGGCTACGGGTTAGCAGTAAGGTCCTGCTTGTTGCGGAGCCCAGTGGCTTTGGGGGGTCGTTAGGCCGGCCTTTGTCTTGCGTGGAGGGGGCCATGTGCGTGTGGATAAATGGCTCGCGTTCGTGGTTTGCTGGAATGCTGGTGCGTGTTTGCCAGGGTGCGGGTACACACACCTGCTGCTTGTGGCCGCACGCTCGCAGGGCCGGCGGCGGCAGTCTTCCTGGGCTTATGGATTTCCCCACGTCGTGGGCGCATGGTACGACAGGGGCCTGAGGGTCATTGAACGGTGGGGTGCAGGGCTGACGTGAGAATGGCATGGGGGAAGGAGGACTAAATTTGTGCAGGACTGCGGGTGTCGGGCCATCACGCTCACTAGTGTTCTCACAAGTGCACCGAACCCGATCTTGCAGAGTCAAGTCTCAATGTGTGAATTGCAGCTCAACATCCTTCAGGGCCCTCAAGTCTCTGTGTGGACCAGGCGCACCGCGTGGCTATGGGAAGCACGCAGGATGTGGGATGCCAACTAAGGATTTCGCCTGTCAACTTTCGTTGCCATCTTGGCGCAAGCAGTGGTGTATCCAGTATTCGAAAGAGGGCATGGCAGAGGCCTTAAGATGGCAGAGGGGTCCAGAAAACGTGCGAAGAAGGTTCCCGAAGAGTCGCGAGTGTGCCGCCGGGATGAGGCGACCGTAGTTGAACCGTATTACAAAGCCCAGCTCGACTGCCCCTAGCTTCTTTCACGCATGCTCTTGGTTATATACTGTAAAACTGTAACAAACATACAAGCTATTGGCGACCCCAAAACGCCGGCTCGATCGACAAGAGGCCGTTTGACAGAGAGAAGGAGCTAGTTGCAGACCAGGAGCTTACTTGTTGAACTTGCTATATAACAAGATACATTTAGGCACAAGATAAAGTTTGCGCGGAATTGCGGAAATGAGCTTGCCGCAGTGGAAAGGTAAGCCGGGCTTTCGCCTCCTTTATCAACTTTTAGTGCACAATCTGTCGCGCGGTCGAACAGGGCTGGGGCGGGGGCACCTCGGCAAGCCCTGCCTTCTGCCGGCTCTGCCGCCTCTGCCGCCTCTGCGGTCCTTGCCCCCTCCCCTCGCCACGTTCTGTCCGCCACATTGCGGTCACCGCAAGCCAACACCACACCCGCCCTACCGCTGCAGGCCTGTGGGACTGGAGTCTGAAGCACGCGGACGGCACGGGCAATAGCCGCTTCAAGCCTGAGGATGTGGACCCGGAGAAAATGAAGTGGTGAGTCGAGTGCTCCCGCCCGCCTCCTCGTCTTCCGCATCGTAGCTTCTGATCCGGCAGCTACGATGTCCTAGTCAGGCGTCACTGAGGATTACGGAGACAGCGCAGCAACTGCAGCCCGGGACGCGGTCCGACGCTGCCCAGTCAAGAGGGGGGGCTGGGGTTGGGGCCTCCCGCGGTTGGGGGTCCTTGTGGTGGCCCTGGCCTGGCGCGCGCGCGTGCGGCACAGGGCTGCCGCCGTGCTGTGCGTGCTTCGCCGCAACTTGCTCCACAGCACTAAGGGGAGGCGCGTGGAGCTGACACGTGGGCGCAGATGCCAGTCAGGACGCAGCAGGTGCCGGCGCCCCGGCCCGGCTGCCACTCCACAGGAGCCCTGCAGGAGTGCCATCCTGGCTGTAATCAACTTGACGCACTCTGTTTGTGTAACGTGTAACAACCAACTTAACAGGCTGGACGAGGCGCTAAAAAGCTACATGGTGGACTTCGGGGCGCGCATGCGGGACATCAAGTCCAAGCTGGCTTCAGACACGCCCTCCGCCTCGGCAGCAGGTGAGGGGGTGGGCGGGTGCGAGGGGGCGGTGGGGTGGGGTGGGCAAGATGGGTGCGGTGAGGTGTCCGCCTCTTTCCGCCTCTGCCGCCGCCGCTGCCGCCGCCTCCACTCTGGCCCGACCGCCACCACACCGTATCCTCACACAGGCAACAAGGACAAGGACCAGTCGGGCGCCGCCGCCGCCGCCGCTGACGCCGACGGCGCGGAGGGCGAGGAGGACACGGACGTGGAGGAGAAGGAGCAGTTGCTGGAGGAGCTGATGGACATTGTGGGCTCCATAGACTACGCCCGGGGTGGGTGTTGCGGGTGTGCGGGTGCACGAGGGGCGGGTGTGCGGGTGTACGGCCGCGGGCGTGCGGGTGCGCGTGTGCGTGTGCGCGGGAGGTTGCGGGTGAACGAGGGGTGGGTGCGGGTGTGCAGCTGCGGGTGTGGGTGTGCAGGATGCGGGTGTGTGGTGCCTGTGGGCGGGAGTGGTGGGCGCGGGGTGCGGGGTGGGGGAATGAACTACCCCAACTTCGCACCCACTTGAAGTGCAAGCTGCCTAGACACGGGCCTGCCCCCCTGCTCCATACCACGCTACCCATGCCTAGGTCAACCCCTTCCCCCTCCTCCTCCTGCCTTACCGCCAACCTTGAATGTACATCACAATTCATCTCTGGTGCTGAATCACCCGCAACCCCACTCCCACAGACCTACACAAGATCGGGGGCGTGCCGGTGCTGCTGGAGCTGCTCGAGTCGCCGGCGCCCGGGCTGCGGTGGCGCGCCGCCGAGGTGGTGGCCACCTGCGTCGCCAACAACCCGCCCGTGCAGGAGGTGCGTGCGCGCGCACGTGTGTGTGTGTGTGTGTGTGTGTGTGTGTGTGTGTGTGTGTGTGTGTGTGTGTGTGTGTGTGTGTTAGTAAACGGAAACGGAGAGGAATCCCCGCAATCGCTCGGAGTTACTTACGTGTGCGTGTGTGCGTGTGTGTGTGCGCCCACAGTGGTTCCTGGAGGGCGGGGTGCTGCCCAAGCTGCTGGCGCTGGCGCAGCCCGCCCAGCCGCCCACCTGCCGGACCAAGGCGCTGCTCGCGATCAGCGGCCTGGTGAGAGGCGGCGGCGGCGTGTGGGGGTGGGGGTGGGGGGTTGTGGTTACCAGCCAAAACTAAACCAAACCCAATGCATAAGAGCGAGGAGGTGAGCGTGGCCTAATATGGGAGAAGGAGGAGGAGAAAACTCGCAACCATTCCCACACCCCGATAAGTCCCGGTCCCGAACCCAAACAAACCTTGGGGGCTTTGAGTGGGTGTGGCACACGTGCCGCTTACAACCGCCGATGAGGCGTGCCCCACTCACCTGCCAGCTGTCCCCCACCTCGTCCCTGACCCCTGTTGGCCTGTTACCTCCGCTCAGGTCCGGCACTTTGCGCCCGGGCTGGCGGCGCTGCGGGCGGCGGGCGGCCTGCCACTGGTGGTGGAGTGCTGCAAGGCCGCCGACCGCCGGGTGGCGCGCAAGGTGGGTTGGGTTGGGTTGGGTTGGGTTGGGTTGGGTTGGGTTGGGTTGGGTTGGGTTGGGTTGGGTTGGGTTGGGTTGGGTTGGCTGGGTTGGGTTGGGTTGGGTTGGGTTGGGTGGGTGGGTAGGTCGGGAAACTTGGCGGGGCGCAAGACAGGCCAGGGTCCTGGGGAAGGGGAGCCAAGAGACACGTGCATGTGCATGCGCCTCCAACCATCTCTCGCCCCGTCAACCAACCAAACAACCAGCTCTCATATATGTCCCACACACACACACATTATTCCTGCGTGTTTTCTAACACTTACCCGCAGGCCATGACCACTCTCACCTACATGCTGAGTCAGCGCCAGGCCGATTGCGACGGCGCCGTGGCGGCCGACGGCGTGCTGCCGCCGCTGGTGGCGGCGCTGGCGGCGGGGTCAGGGGGCGCGGCCGGCGGCGGCGGCGAGGAGGAGGCGGAGGAGCCGGGGAGCCAGGAGGACAGCGATTTCCGACAGGTGGGTGGGCTGGGTCGGGTGGGGTCGGGTGGGGTGGCTTGAGGGGCGCGTGTCAGCGTGTCGACGGGTGTGTTAGAAAACACGAGGAACAGAAAAACGGGTGTGTGTGCGTGTGCGTTTGCGGGTTCTTGCTAAAACAACCGGAGGAGACGGGACGTTGCGCACAGCGGGTGTTCGTAGTTCTTGTTGGAAGCGCGTGTGCGTGCATGTGCTTTGGCCTTTGCGTGCTTCATGTGTTTGTGCTGCTGCGTGGCACGGGGCATTGCATTGCCAGGTGCAGCGCATGCGCCCGCGCTTCCCATGCACACGCTTTCATGCGGCCAACTACACGTTCATATTTCGTCTCATTCTTATCTTTTGCAGCACGCCTTCATGCACGCACACGCACACGCGCGCACGCCCTCACCCTTCCGCTCTCCCTCCTTTCCTTCCCCTCTCAGGCGGCGCTGGGCGTGCTGCTGCAGCTGGCGCGCTACCCCGGCACCTGGGCCGCGGTGCGCGACGCGCCCGGCCTGCGCGCGCGCCTCACCGCCCTGGAGGCCGCGCACCTGGCGCTGCCGGCGGAGACGCGCGAGGCGCAGGCGGAGGAGCTGGCGGCGGTGCGGAAGCTGGCGGCGCTGCTGGTGGCGCCGGCGGCGCCGGCGCTGCAGCCGGACGCGAGCGACCACGTTAGCGTGGCGGCGTTCGAGGCGAGCGGCGGCGCGGAGGAGATGACGATTAGCGTGAACCAGCCGCCGGCGACGGCGAAGGGCGGCGACGGCGGCGCGGGGGCGGCAGACCAGGGGCCGGTGGCGGGCGGGGGTGCGGCGGCGTCGGGGGCGCATGGCGGCGAGGCGGAAGCGCGGGCGGCGGCGTCAGCGGCGCCGCTGCTGTTGGGGCCGCCGTGAGGCGTCTTTGGGACACTCAGGCGGGAGCAGGATGAATGAAGGCTTGCAGGGCGTGGCGCTTTTGGATGCTAATGCTTGTGGCGTTTGTGTTGTGTTTAGGGTGTGCGACTGCTGCCGTATTTCAATGTCGCCGTGTGATTGAGTTGCAAGGGCTTGGTCTGTTGCGAGAGGACGATGACGCGTGTGCGGCTCGGGGGTCCGCTCGGCCCCTGCAGCAGGTGCCCGGGTGGCTGTGTCGGCTGCGCCGCGTTCGCCGCGTCGGCGTGCCAGCTAGCAGATAGTTGCTTTGGTTTAGTTGGTGGTGCGGGCACACATTCGTCTGCGATGTACATATAAGTGGGCGCGACGAAGCAATGCGTTGCGCGTTTGCGGGCTTGCTGCTGCTATATCGAAGGCCATCCTTTGCGGTGTGAGATGCCTCCGTGCTGCTCGTGGGTTCGGCCGGTAGGGCGCAGATGCATGCCCAAAACCTTCTTCTGTGATTTCCTGTGGAGCCTGCGCGCCTAACTGTGGAGCACTGGACGCAGTACCCCCCACACGATTGTCCCTCCACGCCGGCTCTCTGGGAGTCCGGGCGATATGTGGAGCCTCAGCAGCATTTAGCGTGACGGACTGAAACGGTAGAAGGCTGGTGACTAAAATGCCAAGGACAGGCTGCCTCCGCGCGCATGGGCGGGCGCTGCCCCCAGCGTTGCACAATACGTAGTACAGTACAGTACGTATTAGTACTAGCCCCAACCCTGTTCTCCCAATCTGTCCAGGCACACACACTCACACACACCACCCCACACCACCCCAAGTCCCCAGCTGAGCCGCGTCGCTCCCTGCCCCCCTCCAGGCCATGCTGCAAGTATAAGCTCACAGCAAAGGGACCTAGTGTGACAGGTGGGGCGGGGCCGCGGGGCCGGGGGAACGCGCAGGTTGCGGGAATCCACATCCCCATCCCCCTCAAAGCCGGCTTTCACTGAGGCGGTCTCCGACTGCGCAATCAATCCAAGTGAAGGTCATCAGCAATCGCAAGGCGCGCCCTCGCTTCCAAACAGAGGAAGCGTTGTAAGATGCCATGTACCCCGACCCCACGACTTCCCGACCTGCAATTTATGGTCCCGGCCAACGCGATCGCTTTGAAACACCTTTGTTTGCACATTTCCATGGAAGCGTGCCCCAAGTGAAGGCCGTGCAGGGTCGCGCGGGCCGAATGCGCGCCAATTTCAGAGCACCGCTGTTTTCCAGGTTTGACTAATTGCAACGCATTTTGACACTTGCTTAAAGCCAAATAGCAGCTCGGTGCGGTTAGAGCGCAAAACTAGTGCGCGAGTGGGGCCTTGTCCACCGCGACGCAGCCTTCCCGCGCCTTCCCCTGTAGCCACATTTGTTCAAGGCCTTTATAAGCAGGAGTCTCAGTTGACAAACCTCTGGGCAGAGGTCTGCTCGCAAAGGGCGCCAACTCAGACAGGCCCCTGGAGCGATGCATTGGGAGCGCGGCCGAGTGCCGAGCCCCTTGGCAAGGCGCGCGCGCGACGTCCCGGCATACCGCGTGTCGTTAGTGCCAGTACATTATGTTTTAGGGATTACGAAAGCAACGTCTAAACTTTGTGATAGCCCAGAACCGCCCTGCCCGGCCCGACGATCTGACCAGCAGCCATGAGCGACAAACAGTTCCCGAAGAAGGTGATCGAGGCGATGAAGGAGGCCACCGGCGCCAGCGAGGAGGATGTCAAGTCCATGCTGCAGGCTTGCGGCGGGGACGTGAACGTTGCGACCGAGCAGCTCCTGGTGAACCCATTCAAGCCCGCGAACGAGAAGAAGGAGCGCAAGGCCGCCCACGAGGCTGACCGCCGCACCGACTCTCGCTCTGGTGGCCGTGGCTATGATCGCTTCGCGAATGGTGGCGCTGGCAGGGGCCGCGGCAGGGGCGAGGGCGGGCGTGGCGGCCGCGGGAGCGGCTACGCGACTGGGCGTGGATCTACCGGAGCACCTTCTGGGCGCGGGCCTTCCGCGGGCCCGCGTGGTCAGCAAAGCTCATCTGCTGCTACTGATTCCAACGGCGCGGCTGCTCACGCGGGAAGCAGCTGGGGCGCGCAGGGCGCGACGGATGCCGACGCAAATGCGTGGGGCACCGCGGGCACGTCTTCCTGGCCCAGCGAGAAGCCCGCCGAGGCTTCCACTACCTCTACTTCTACCGCGTGGGGCTCCTCGGCGCCCGCGGCTGCGTCGACATCCGGCAGCGCATGGGGGACCGCGAGCGCGACGACCGGCGACAACAACGCGAGCTCGAGCGCTGGCGCGACTTCTTCAAACCCGGCTCCCATCCGGCCGGGCACGGGCATGACGATGGCGGAGAAGCTCAAGGCGTCGCAGGCGAAGCCGCCCGCGCCGGCCCCCGCCCCCGCTCCCGCCCCGGAGCCGCCCAAGCCTGCCCCCGCCGCGCCCGCGGCTGCCTCCTCCTCCGCCCCCACCGAGCCCGCGGCCTCCTCCTCGGACGCCACCTCGACTAGCTACGCGGCGCCTGCGGCTGCGCCCGCGGCCGCCAGCACCTGGGGCGCGGATGCCGGGAAGAACCTGATGGGCATGCTGGGCGCGGGCAAGGCCGCGGCGACCTCCACGGCCGCGGCGCCCGCAGCGGCGGCCGCCCCCGCCGCCGCCGCGCCCGCGGCGGCTGCGCAGGCGCCAGCCGCTGCCGCGGCTGCCCCCGCCACCGCTGACAAGGTGGTGACGCTGTCGGCCGCGGACAACCAGGTGGCGCCGCCCACCGCCTCCAGCCAGGCTGCCTACCCCGCCTACGTTGCCGCGCCCGCGCCGGCGGCGGAGGCGCCCAAGGCGCCCGCCGCGGCCGCGGCGGCGCCCGCCGCGCCCGGCCAGGCGGCCGACGTGGACACCCTGCAGCTCAGCTTCGGCGCCTTCAGCGTGGGCGGCGGCCTGGCCGACTTCGGTGCCAACTTCTCCGCCTCCTACAACGGCCAGCCCGCGGACGCCTCCAAGGCCGCGCCGGCGGCGCCCGCCGCGGCCGCCGCGGCGCCCGCCGGCGCGCCCGCCGCGCCGCAGCAGCCCGGCGCCGAGGCCGCCCAGCCCGGTGCCGCCGCTGCCGCCTCCGTCGCCGACCAGTACAAGCAGGCCTACGCCCAGTACGCCATGCAGGCGGCGGCCGACAAGGCGGCCGGCGCGCCGGGCGCCGCCGCCGGCGGCGCCGACCAGGCCGGCGCCGGCGCCACCTACGGCAGCTTCCCCTCGCAGGCGGCCGCCGCCGCGTTCGGCAACGCCTTCGGCGGCGCCGGCTTCGGCGCGGGCCAGGTGCCCGACACCAGCCGCGGCGTGTTCGGCGGCCAGGACTACGGCGCCTACAACCAGGAGGCGCTGAAGCAGGCGACGCAGGCGGCGTACGGCCAGGCGCCCGCCGGCCAGGCCGCCGCTGGCGGCTACCAGCAGCCGGCTCAGGGCGCGCCGCAGGCGCCGGTGCCGGCGCAGGGCGCGCCGCAGCAGCAGCAGGGCGTGGCGCCGCAGGGCGGCCCCCAGGGCGGCCCGCCGGGCATGCAGGCGCAGCAGTACCAGCAGTACCAGCAGTACTACGGCCAGCAGCAGCAGGCGCAGCAGCAGCCCGCCGCCGCCGGCTACAACCAGGTGTGTGCGTTGGGTGGAGGGCTTGGAGAGGAGGTTGGGGAGATATCGGCAGGACGCAGATTCAGGAGGGCGGGGTTTGCGCGTTGCGCGGGTGTGGGGCGGCTCAGTGCGACGGTGGCAGGGTGGGTAGGGAGGGGCGGGGCCGGGCGGGATGAAGCGGGATTGGGTGCACAGCGCGGGAGAGGGGCTGGCCAGGTGGCACCGCTGATGCGGCGCTTTGGGGGGCGGGGTTCTGTGGCAAGGGGGACGTGGATATGGGCCGGCGCGGTCAGCAGCAGCAGCAGGCATGTCTTGTGCGTGTGTATTAAGGAAGGGGAAGGGGCGCACATGCGAGCCGATTTCCGAGGGCCGGGCACCTGCAGCGCAGCCGCTCTGCGCAGGCTCTCTTAGCGGGCAGGCCCCATCTCCCGACCACCTTTCTGATTTCCTCCCCGCTCCTCTCTCCTCCTGCCGTGGCCAACACCAATGACACAGGCCGGCGCCAAGTACAACCCGGCCACGGGCATGTACGGCCAGGCCGACCTGAACGCCGCCGCCGCCGCCAGCTCCGCCGCCGCCAGCACCACCGCCGCGGGCGCCGCGCCCCAGCAGCAGCAGGGCGCGCCCGCCGGCGCCGCCGGTGCCGCCGCCGCCGGCGGCATGCCCCAGTACGGCGCCGCCCCCGGCGCCATCCCGCCTGCCATGCAGTTCAACGCGGCGGCGGGCGCCGCCTCCCACCTGCCGTACTCGGGCTACCAGAACCCGTACAACAACCCCGCCTTCGCGGCGGCCATGTACCAGAACCCGTACCTGTACTACCAGCAGGTGAGGGAAGAGTGGGAGAGTGAGAGAGCGACACACAAGAGATGGATGAGGCACTGTCTGACTGTGTGGAGTATTAGTTTTGGCGGCGGGTGGCGGTGCGGGTGGATGGGATTGGGATGTCGTGGCATGGCACGGCAGATGCCTTGCGGTCCCGAGAGCTGGGGCAGGAGACGGGGCTGGGGCGCGGGTGTGAGCTGGCGGACACGCGCGACCGCAGCTTGCGGAGCGTTCGCGGTGTGGGCGCGGGGATGGGAGGTAGGCGCAGGGGCCACCAGCTCGAGTGGATGCAGTCCTCTACGAAGCGGGGGGATTGGAGGTCCCCAGCTGCCCGGGCAGAGATTTTAGGCGGGTGCTAATATCTTTCCCTTCTGGTCCCACTCAGCGATGCTTAATCTTGTGTGCCTTCATGCCCCCCCTGTGTCTTTCCCAATCCGCTGCACCACTACCAGCAGATGGGCTACCAGCAGGCGTACCAGGCGCCCGCCGCCGCCGCGCCGCAGCAGCAGCCCTACCTGCAGGGCGGCCAGGCCCACATGGGCCAGCGGTGCGTGGGGGCTGCTGGTCGCAATTTGGTTTTTAGGATAGGGGTGGGGGGCTGGGATGGGGGGCACTGGGGTGGCTGGGCGCGGGGAGAGGGGGCTGTAGGACATCCGAGTAAGCGGGTTTGGGAGACAGGGTTGTGCGTGCGTGTGTGCGTGTGTGTCTGTGTGTGTGTGCGCGCGCGCGCGCGCGCGCGCAGCTGGGAGGCACGTGTCAAGTTGTGAGTAAAGGGGTTGAGGGGTTGTCGACGGCCTGGGCGGCTGGCGTTCGTGGCATGTCGAATGTTTTAATTCGCTACGCGCCTTCACTCACACACATTCAAACCCATTATGCAGGACGGGCGGCTTCCCCGGCTACAACGCCGCCAACCCCGCGGCGGCCGGCGGCCTGCCCGCGGGCGGCTACAACGCCAACCCCGGCGCCGCTTACGGCCTGACCGGTAAGTGATTCGACTCTGCACATCATGAGCAGGCGGAAGGCAGGGAAATGGGGGACGGCGGGGTCATTGGAGGTGAACGGCGCGAGCGAGGGCTTAGATGATGATGTGCCGCGCGCTCATGCTCGAGGTGCGTGGAGCCGCGGAACAGGGTATGGATTGGGCGGGGCGGGGCGCGGGGGCGAATGGTAGGTGGGCGGGTGGCTCCTCGTGGACGGCGAGGGAGCTTTCCATGCACCGCCTTCCGTTGCCTAGCCCGTCAGCCGTCGCAGCAGATGCTCCTGCTTGCGCCCAGCTGGCGTGTCGCCGCGGTTGCCCTGCGTCGGCAACCGAGTAACCACCAACCCCAACAACCCACCCTCGGCAGGCTACGAGGACTCGAGCAACGCCGCTGCGGGCGTGAACGCCGCGGCGGGCGGTGCTGGTGCCTACAACGTCCCTGCCAAGCAGGCCGACAAGCAGGTGGGTCGATTCACGGATTTTTGCTGGCTAGGCTTGCCGGCATGGCCTGGTTGGTGTAACATCGATTTCTGTCAGGCAAGCATGCGATGGCACGACAGCGAAACGTTGCGAGCAGGGCTTGTGCAGGTGGCGTTTCTCCTAGCGATGGCATGGTTTGCAAGCTTGTCGCTGGAAGAAGTGACAAGCTGGGAGGCGTCGTGTTACGAGGACATCAGCCAGGGTTGCGCGAGCAGGGAGGGGCGCGGCGGTGGCTGGCGGCAGCCAGCGGCAGCAGCGTGTGTTAGCTCGGTAGCGGGGAGCGCCACAGCGCAAACAATGTTTCACATTTCACACCATATCAGGGCTCCGGGCTTCCCTGTAGCCTGAGCGCCCGACCTAGGTGTGGTAGATGAAAGGTTCGGTCGCTTCAACAGGACGTGCAAAGTCACAACACGTGCGCATTGCCCTGTGCCGCAACCAGACATTTACGGCTTGTGGCAGCTACTATTTCCAGGCTTTAAGCGGACTAGCTCGTTGGGGCTTGAGGTAGTTCTTGGGGGGTGCAATAGTAATTGCGACGTTCTTTTCACTTCCCACGAAGTCCCCGCATAAGCGAGAGCGCACCATTACGAGCACACGCACCCTAGAGCATACCGAGCGTGTTCTGAAGCGCCCATGTGAAGGTGCTGGGAAGCGCTGAAGCCGCCCCAGTGCCCGACCTTGGGTGCCAAAGGAAAACAAGCGCACACATTGGCCGCTCAAACAGGGTGGGCGAGAGCCGATCGGATCGTGCGCCTCCGCCTTGTACCGCGTCCAGACATCAAATCGCCTTTCCTGCCTCCCCACCTGCACTCATCCAACAACATCCGCCGCAAAGCCTGCGCGCGTTTTCTTGTCGCTCACCACCACCCGCATTCGTCTGCCTCGCTGCTCTCCCGCTGACGAACCCCAAACCTGCTGCCGCGCTGCTGCCCTTGTTGTTATTGTTACGTCCCCCAGCAGGACCCCAGCGCTCTGGGCGGCTACGGCATGGGCGGACAGCAGATGCCGCAGCAGGGCATGCAGGGCCAGGGCGCGCCCGCAGGCCAGGGCCACATGGGCGGTCACCACCAGGGCGGCCACCAGGGCGGCTATGGCGGCTACAACCAGGGCGGTTACGGCGGTGGCTACGGCAACCAGGGCGGTTATAACCAGGGCGGCTACAACCAAGGCGGCGGCCACTACGGCGGCGGCGGCTACGGCGGCAACCGCGGCGGGTACGGCGGCAACCGTGGCGGCTATGGCGGCTACAACCGCCAGTAGAGCGCGCGCCGCTTGGGCTGACGGCGCCAGTCGCCTGCTGGTGCCGCGAGCGGGGTGGTGGCGTGTGTCCGTGCGGGGCCGCGCGGCGGTGATTGCGCGCGCGGCCCTGTTTTCGTTTCGGCACTGGGAAACGCTGCTGCCACGGTGGCGGCGCGTGGCGGGTGGCGGGCGGCTCGGCCAGTTGAGGTTGGCGTGCATGGGGGAGCAGCAGGCGGCTGCTTGAGTGTGGCGGCGACCTAGGCGCCGCATACGGTATGCCCGGGTCGCAAATGATGCGGCCTGCCGGGCCGCACCACACCCACCGCGCCAGCTGCAAGCGCCGTCTGTTGAGCGTCGTTCGCGCCGGCCGGGGTGCGGCCGGCTGGGGCGGGGGCGGGGCTTGAGGTTGCGTGGCATTTCGATGCTGATGCTGTATTGGGGAGGAGGCACACGGCATGGATGACTTCGGTCGGATACTAGGCTGCAGGCCTTTGGGCGGGCGCGCTCGCAACCGAGCCCCGACCCCAATGGCGCTTTCTACGTTGCTTCCGAACCGCATTTGACTTTTTGTATTGGGGACGTACAACATGAAACACGCTACCAAAAAAGTGTGTATCTGTTTGTGATGGCTATCACACATGAGTACATGGCCAGGTAGAAGCTGGGGAGGAATACACAATGACGTTGCGCAACGTGTGCTCGCAGTGTTTATTTGCGCGCCCAGGCAGAGATACAGACATCCTCGGGAGCTTGGGTGGTAATTCAGCTGTGATGGTAAAAAGATTGTGTGTGTGTGGTTGCGCGTCGGCGTGTGTCGACCGTGTGCGTTGATGTGTGTGCTGCTGCTGCGGCTGGTGAGTGTGGGAGCTAGAATTCCTTGCAGAGATGAGTGACAGGCGGCGCACACGGATAGGAGTTGCGATAATTCCTCCCCAGGGAGTCAGGAGCACATCAGGAAACTACCTTCTAGCGGGGTGAGCAAGGAATTTGCTACCCGCCTGGCGGATCGCGGCGTGCAATAGGGCTGAGGCTGGCGACGACGGAGGATGGGTTCGTGCATGTGGCAGTGGGCGGAGCGTCAAATGCAACGGGTGAGGGATGCAGTGCGCACCCCCGGAGCATGGCGCAGGTCGGATCGCGCCACCTCTGTCGTGCAAGGCCTGGCGTTTTGCCGCGAGCTCTGCACCAAGTTAGGCCTGTGTAAAACCACAGAGGTGCACAATCGCCTTTCCCTCCCTCACGGTGTGTGTGGCTGTCAGGTTGGTATACTCGGCCGTTGCTCCGCGTCCCGGTTGCACTAAAGGTGTAAGGGCAAAACCTAACAGTGACATATTAGGCAGGGAGATTAGGACAGCATTTACATCGTACCGCCATATGACCGTTTTCACGAGGTTTTCACGAGAGCTTAGACATCGGTGACTAAGTGCCAGCGTTGCAAGGCCTGCAGCTGGGCCCATCAGATTCTCGTCCGAGCCTTGGCGCACCGCTGGTTAAGTTGCGCGTAAAGACCCTGGCACTGACGCTTCTGATGCGCGGGACATGGCGTACGGCAATTCGCATCCACGCACTCACTAAGCTGCAAGAGCCGTGACCACGTTTGCGCACCCAGTGAAGCCATGCGCCCTGTCCTTGCGTCCCTATGCAACTATCTATTGCCCGCATGCCCAAACTCGCTTCCTAGCCTGAGAACGGTTCAATTGACAGTCGAGGTTGCTCACATTGCGTATGTATAGTTTTCCGCGCTGTCTTCAAGACTGCGGAATAGCAGTGCTCGGTTTGGGGTGTGACCAGTCGCAGGTGACTGGTACGCGCGGCCTACTGCTGCCGCCATTTGCTGGCCCCTAGGTTTCATATGCTTCTAGGTGGTATGAATTTATGGTGCAATCCAGCGGTGCCGGGAGAAAGGCTTGTTTCTTTGAAGCTTTTTCCTTACAGAGTTGGACGGGGGCAGCCGCACGGCTGTACGGCGCACTGCATGGGTGCATGGGCGGTCATTAAATTGGCTTGCGTGCACACCCCACCATTTCCACATGCGCTCAAAATTATGGCAGTGGTCGCGGTTTCCCGATAGCCGCACCCCTGGCGTAGTCGGTGCTAGGTGGCCACGTCGGGGCGGGGGGGGTAGCCATCCATCGGATGGTGTTTATCAAATGGTTGTGAAGTGCCGATGTCCAGCGGAACAGCGGGTACATTACCGTTGGCTCCAGCGCCGTGTTCGCCGAGGCTGCGTTCCCGTTTGCTGGCGAGTATAGTAATCGGTATGTATGTCGAGTGAAAGGTAGCGCGCCCCTAAGCGGGCGGCTGGAAAAAGCAAGAAAAGGCGGCGAGACGGCGAGACGTGCGGTGCGAGAGACGCGCGATAGTTTGCTGAACGCCTTGCACCCATACGTACCTACGGAGCGGCGTGACAGTGCCACGCCGCAGGGAAACCCGAAGACGCGCCATGTGTGAGGGTGGCAAACAAAAAGAGGCAGGGACCGTTAAGGCGAGGGCGGCAAGGCAAAACAGAGAGAGGTCGCATGCGTGTGCACCTAAAAATAAAAGACACAAACATGCACGCGACCAAGACAGCGGACGGCATGGGAGCAACCGGACACGCGCACACACGCCGGCACGTACACGCACACCGACACGTGACTCGCAGTCGGACGCAACACAGGGGGCGTGGCGGGGCTCGCGAGAGCTCCCGCCACCACGCCAGACCCCATGGTACCCGCACGACGGGGACACACGCGGGCACCATGGGAAGGCGGGGGAACACACGCGCACGCACGCACGCACGCACACGCAACGCGGCTGCGAACGCCGGGGGCCTGGTGCCCGCTGCCTAGAACTTTTGCGCGGACTGAAAATGTTTTCCCACTAGCCCCTGAAGCTGCTGGTCCAGAGCGGTTCAATAGCACAGCCGCCACGGGAACGGAGCTCGGCCGTCGGTGTTGTCCAGGGGTTGTCTGCGGCGCTGCAGTGGGCCGAGTGAACTCAAAGGCGTATGGGGCGGTGTGGCCGTCAAGCCTAACGCCCCGCAGCCAGTGAGAACCGCCACCCCAGCCGCCGTAGGCCGGCAGCTTCTTAGCGGGTGGTCGACGAGAGCCCGGGGACGACGCGGACCCCTCGGGTGAGCAAGGGGTGGTCGCGGGTCCGTGAGCTCCCGAACCCTTCCTTGCATCCGCGCCCGATTTTGGCGCCACTGTAACCGAGCCGCTACGCTCCCAGTGCTCTCCCAGGGGCACCAAAAATAGAGCACCAGGCATTAACCGACAACGCGGTAATGTGGGTCGCTGCCCAGGCGTAATTGCGACGAAGCCAGCGGCCCTAACGGGGGGGTAGCCATCCATCGGATGGTGTTTATCAAATGGTTGTGAAGTGCCGATGTCCAGCGGAACAGCGGGTACATTACCGTTGGCTCCAGCGCCGTGTTCGCCGAGGCTGCGTTCCCGTTTGCTGGCGAGTATAGTAATCGGTATGTATGTCGAGTGAAAGGTAGCGCGCCCCTAAGCGGGCGGCTGGAAAAAGCAAGAAAAGGCGGCGAGACGGCGAGACGTGCGGTGCGAGAGACGCGCGATAGTTTGCTGAACGCCTTGCACCCATACGTACCTACGGAGCGGCGTGACAGTGCCACGCCGCAGGGAAACCCGAAGACGCGCCATGTGTGAGGGTGGCAAACAAAAAGAGGCAGGGACCGTTAAGGCGAGGGCGGCAAGGCAAAACAGAGAGAGGTCGCATGCGTGTGCACCTAAAAATAAAAGACACAAACATGCACGCGACCAAGACAGCGGACGGCATGGGAGCAACCGGACACGCGCACACACGCCGGCACGTACACGCACACCGACACGCGACTCGCAGTCGGACGCAACAGGGGGGGCGGCTTCGCTTTCGATTGCTTCTGCTCGGGGAGGCCAAACCGTGCAGCTAGGTGGTGCACCCTGCCGTTTGGCGCTGCAGTTTCTGCCATGCGCCACCCAGCTAAGACTGCGCCGCGTCTATCTGCGGACAGTCCTGATACACCCAGTGGCGGGGGCACCCGGGCTGCGGCGTGGACGACAGCCCGAGTCACACCGCGGGATGGCAGAATTCCACAGGGGAGTGACTGCAAACGCAGCGGAACACGGGGCTGAGATGGAGCCGCGGAGGCAGCTGCTTTCGTCGCTTGCACGGCCGCCGCGTTCGGGCCGTAAGGGTTCCACACCTACTGCCGCGGTACCGAGTTCGAGAACCCTCATACATTCGGACATGCGCTAAATTGCGAATATAGCAGAGGAGCCACCGGAGCCCTCCGGAGCTAACTGGCCCGACTGGGGGTGCGTCGACAGCAGCCAACGGCGCAGCTAAGCTTTTCGAGCGCCGACACGTGTCCAAGAAGACCTTGTGCAGGCTGTTGTGCAGTGGCATTTGGATGCTGCACCTTAAGTTGCTTTGGCGGCGGGGGGGGGGAGGAGGAGCAGCACGACCGCGAAGGTCACGGACCGCTGGCTGGGTTCACGGACATGCTCTAAAATGCGACGGCGTAAGGCGTGTATTCGCGTCGGTAACGTGCCTTCTAGCAGGCAGCAGCGAAAGACGGTAAGCAGCGCGGCATTGCGGGAGAGCGAGTCACCTGGACATGGACTTTAACCGACGATTAAGGCTGTCGCTCCGGGCGCGCGCTGACTGACGAGGCCCGGTGCTGGCGGTGCAGCGGTGCTGATGCTGCGGCTGGGCGCTGAGCTGTGGGGTGGCTGTGCTGCCGTCAATACCAACCTGAAGAAACGCCAGAGCCACCGGTGGCCAGCGCGACCTGTGCGGACGGGAGGGAGGGAGGGTTCCGGCCATGTCCTTTTCGTCTCCGGTTGTGTTGTTGAGCACGCGCACTGCCCTGCACTGCCTTTGCCCATTCGTCGCGCCCGCCTGTCGTACGCCGGCCGCTTGCTGGCCTTTCGCCCTCACCGCCTGTTTGCCTCTTTCCTGCTTGCTCGCGACAAGTGCTTTGCTTCGAAGCACGCTGCTCGCATATTATCGCCTACGCGTCCGCGGCTCACCCGTGGACCCCGCTGGACTGCATTGCAGGTGCGCTGCGGCCCGTTTTGCGTTCGCATGCTCGCCCGCACAAGCATGGCGTGGAGTCTATATCAAGGTCTGTATGGCGTGGCCTGGCCGGGCGACCCGGAGCACGAAGAGGACGCAGCAAAAGTGCAGCGCGGTTTGACAGCAACAGTAGCGGTAACGTCGGGTAATCCGTAACACTTGCAGCCACCCTTGCCTGTCATATCGCTACTACATTCTCTAGTCCAGTGCCCGTATCTTCCTTCTACGCGTATAAATTTGCGCCTCAAACGGCCGAAAACGTAGAAGCAGTGTGGAGCTTCTGTGGCACCCTTCTAAGGCGCATACGGTAGACGTTTTGGGGCGCAAATGCGGGTCATTTCTACGGTTTTTTGGGGGTTTTGGGGGGTTCTGGAGGGCTTGCATTCCCAAGGAAAATATTTAAGAGCAAAAACGTAGAGGCAGCAGTGTCCAGTCATCTACGCGGGTGTAGACATCGGGGGTCCGAGGGCATCTACGAGATACGGGCACTGCACGCAGTCTAGTCTTGCTTATTGGTTGGGGGTGTGGGTCGCTTTTCACCCATGAGGGACTTCGCTACTCGCATGCATCTTTCTCAAGGGAGGGTTCCGGGCTGTCAAAAGCAATACACACGGCGACCCTGATGACTTCATACCTGCGGCCGGGTCTCTCTTCCCCGTTCCCACCCTGCACGCGTTTACCCTTCGTTCATGTAACAGGGTAGAGGATGCGACGGATTTTCTTCGCGAGTTCGTGCGTTGACCCAGGATTGCATTTATGCGCAAAAACCGCCGCGATCGGACCGCGCAAGACCCTCAACCAGCGCAGGCTGCCATGCCAACTGCTGTTCAAGCTACAGTGCAATTAATGCACAGCCTCAGACCGCGTGCAAACTCGCAGGCTCAACTTGCCACCTGAATTACGACGAGCGTGTTACAAGGACCGTTTGGTCTCTTCACCAGTTTTGGCTTAATGAATTAAACAATACATGATGTGCAAACGTGACCGACACGGTGGCCTGGCAGGGTGGGTCCCAGCTAACTTGTGAGAACTTAGCTCGGAGCCGAAGGAGCGACGCAAGTCGAACAGCCACGAATAAATGGCTGAAGCAGACCTGTGGCCCATTATTCGCGGTGTGGAGGAGGCGCGAGAGGCAGTGAACCAGCTTGCGGAGAGCGCAGCAAACAGCAAGGTCAACAAGCAGCGATGCTCTGAGGTTGCTGACGCGGCTCGCCAAGCATTAAACAGCCTTGATGCGGTGGGTTGCTTCGCCAGAGCCAAAGTTGGCGGCACTCCAAGCTTCCTGCTCGCTTTCTCTTCTGTCTGGACATGATAGTGGTTATAATGTATGCTTTCCAGCACCATATCAAGCACGCATTCGCCTGCGGTGCTTGGTAAAGTCAATTCTGGCAGTCGATTCACGCCCTTCGCTGCTTCTGTTCAAACTTGCAGGCGTTCCGGCAGCGTGCCGCGGATGCTGTTGGGCTCATGACGGCCGCTGCACGGCTCGCTAATGCGGCGAAGCGGTCGTGCACCATCGTGCAAGAGCATGGAAACCGTGGCCTTTTCGGGCGTTTTATCCAGTGAGTGCCTCACGGGAAACCTTGGCGGTATGACCTGCACGTGCCAGGGCATCAGGTTGCGGGTCCAGCGGAAGCTCGGCTGGCTCGGTCCGCTTTCTATCCACTCGGTGGCTCCGGGCGCGGCAACCTCAGAAGGCGCGGCAGCTGGTGTTGAACCCATTAGGCCGAGCACAGCCGCGCCAGAGAGGTTGATGCCTTGCCTCCTTTGTTCTCCTCGCATAACTTCCAAGCCTACGGCCCCCTGCGCCCTGCGGCGACCGCGCGCCGGGCATACCGTTGTGAAGCGAGGTGCTGGCCAGGACCTAGCCAACCAACCTCACCACACACCACACCACCCGGCCGCGCCCAGCCATCGAGCCAGTGCTTCCCCTGCTTGCCCTCCCCCGGCGCCCCTCCCTCCCCCCTCGCACCTCCGCATCAACTCCTCCCCTCCGCTCCCGCCTCGCTTGGTTTGGCGCTAGCTTGGGCAGGTGCTTACACCCCGCCCGCCACGTGCCGTACCTCCCCTCCCCTCCCCTCCCCTCCCCTCCCCTCCCCCCCCCTTCCCTCCCCTCCCCTCCCCTCCCCTCCCCTCCCCTCCCCTTCCCTCCCCTCCCCTCCACCCACCTCCCCTCCACCCACCTCCCTCCCTCGCAGGCGCAAGACTGCGGAGCGCGCCCTGGCGGACCAGCAGCGAGCCTACCTAGACTTCCTGGCTGACCCGCCCTGGGGCCCTGCTGCCGCCCTGCGCAACGCCGCCACCACCACCGGTCCCGGCGCGGCTGCGGCCGGCGGAGCCGGCGGCAGCCGTGGCGGTGGAGCAGGCGGCGGCGGCGGCGGCAGCGGCGCGCTGCTATCGCAGCAGACGGTGGACACGCTGGCGCTGTACAACGCCGGTGCCGGCAGCGTGTCCGCCGGCGGCGCGGGGCCGGGCAACGGCGCCGGCGCCGGCAACGGCGGGGGTGCCGGCGGCGGCACGGGGGCGGGAGCGGGCTGGCGGCTGGCGGGCGCCGGCGACAGCGCGCCGGTCAAGATGCCGACCAGCTCCCTCAACGCGCCGTGGAGCAGCAACCTGGACAACTCGCTGTCGCTGCCGCAGGTGCGGAGGGGTTGTTGGGTTCAGTAGTCGTGGGGGGGGGGCGTGGCGGGCTGTGTGTGCGTGTGTGTGGGTAAACGGAAACGGAGAGAAATCCCCGCAATCGCTCGCAGTTACTGACGGATGTGCGTGTGTGTGTGTGGGGGGGGTGGGGGTGGATGAGAGATTGGGTTGGGGGGAAGGGGGGAGGGGTAGTTCATTCCACGATCCACAAAAGCAACCCGAACATTCTTTGTGGGGAGGGGAGGGGTAGTTTTATCCAGTTCCCAGGTCGCCGGGGGGCAGGGGGGGGGGCCGTGGGCGTGCGGCTGCCTGCGCGTGTGTGGGTTCTTCTGAGGCGGCGAGGCACTGGGCGGGTGGGTGACCGCCCAGTGGTCTGGAGGCCAGACAGCAAAGTGCTGACCGAATGGGGGCACGTGAATGGGAGGCCGCTTCGGAGGCCGGTGGCCGGTGGTCAGCGGTGTGTATGTGTGTGTGTGTGGGGGGGGGGAGGTCAAAGGTGGGCGGTGGCGGAGCCGCTGCGTGGCGTGTCAAAGGGAGGGGCGGGGACTGGGGAGGATGTGCGCGGTTGCACACGTGCTACGGTATGTGGTGGATGTGCTGTGCGCCGGCGGCGCGCCCCAGCTTTGGCAGCTTCAACTGGGCAGACCTGGCGTTGGGCAAATGTGCGCGGTCACCCCAAAATGTGCCTGCACCGCACATGCGTGCACAGGACCTGGCGTCCATGCCCACCGGCTTGGGCCTCTACCCCAACATCCGCGGCGGCCCCGGCGGCCCCGGCGCCGTCAGCAACGACGGCAGCGGAGCCGCCGCCGTCCCCCGCGCCTCTGCCGCCGGCGACGACGTGGACCCCGCGGCTGGAGGCGGCGGCGGCGGCGGCGGCGGCGGCGGCGGCGGCGCGCTGGTGCCGTTCGCGCCGCGCACGGTGCGCGCCAGCGACGGCGTGCCCGTGCAGCGCGTGTGCTTCATGCGCGGCGCGGGCTGCGACACGTCGGCGGTGCAGCTGATGGTGGTGCTGCCCAAGCAGGTGTGTGTGTGTGTGTGTGTGGGGAGTATGTGTGTGTGTGTGTGGGGGGGGGGGGGGTTGAGTAGTTCATTCCAGAAACCAGAAGCGAAACGACCAGAAGAACCCGAACCAGCCAGTGGGGTGCCATGCATGTTTAATTAATGACCTGCAGCTGCAGCTGGGATACGCAGCCGATACGCAGCCGCCTGTGCGAGCTACTGAATATCACCGTATTTGGTCGGGCGGGGCGGGTTGGGGTGGTGGGTGGGTGGGGGGGGGGGTAGCGGGGGGGAGCGGGGCGCAGAAGATCAAGGCTGCGGTGCGGCGTGCTGCGTGTATGGCTGGTGGCGGTGTGGGGTGGTGGGTGCGGGGCGCTGTGCGACACGCCCGCCGCTGCTGGTGGCGCTGGCTGGGCTTGGGCTCTGTGCCGTGTTATACCCCCTCCCCCCGCCGTGTTATACCCAATAAAAACATAAGCAAATCACACACACACACACACACACACACACACCGTCCGTAATCGCACCGCACGCATTGTCCTATGTCTGCTGTTCTCTCCCTTGTGATCTCTAACACACACTCACACACACACACACGCACCCGCACCCAGGTGGAGGTGTACTCGGCGGCGCTGGACTCGTTCCACTCGGACACCCCTCTGGACACGGAGGAGCAGCAGGTGGGTAGGGGCGGGTGGGGGGGCGGTGGGGGGGGGCGGTGGTGCGGTGTGGTGTGGTGTGGGTGATGGGGCGGTGTGTTGTGGGTGATGGGGCGGTGAGGCGTGGCGGCAGTGACACGTGGCGGCAGTTGGGGTGGGTGATGGGGGGTTATCGGGTACGTCATCCATGGAATTGCGGGGGAGCCGGGCACGGGCCTGCAGGCACATGCGGGCACATGCGGGTTCCAACACGTGCGGGTTCCGGCACGACCCTTAACCCTCGCTGCCCCCTTCCTACCCCTTCACAACCAACAGGTGACAGCGGCAGCGCTGTACGAGCCGGCGCTTGACCTCATCACCGGACACCGCGGCGGCACCGTGCTGGTGTACGGCAGGCCCGGCAACCCCGGCGGCGCCGCCGGCGGCGCGCAGACCGCCGCAGCCGCCGCAGCGGCGGCGGCAACGCAGGCCGGCGTGCCCCTGGTCATCCGCCTCAGCCGCCACGCGGTCACGGCGCTGCACTGCGTGCCCGCCGTCGAGCTGGAGCCGGCGGCGCAGCCGGGTAGCGGCGGCGCGCCCGCGGACGCGGCGGCGCAGCCGCCGTATGGGACACTGCCGATGCCGCCGGCGGCGCCGCCGCCGGGCTGTACGGCGGACGATGTACTGCTGTTCACAGGCGACGCCTCAGGTCGGGTGATGGCGGTGCGGTACAGCCGCACGCAGCCGGAGGTGCTGGCGGCCACGGTGTTCAACGCCGCCAAGCGCAACCCCGCCGCCGCCGGCGGGAAGGACGGCGCCGCCGCCGCCACCGCGGCGGCGGCGGCGGCGGCGGCAACCCCCTCCGGCGGCGCCAACCCCAATGCCGAAATTACCGGCCTGCTGTTCCGCGTGGGCTACCTGGTGGTCAGCACCGCAGGCGACAACCTGTTCTCGGTGCGGGTCAACGGCGTGCCGCCGCCGCCGCCGCCGCAGATCGCGTCCAGCGGCAGCGGCGTGCTGGGAGGCTCGGGCGGCGTGCCGGGGGGCCTGCCGGGCGCAGACTCCGCCGGGAGTGGCGGCGCCGCCGGGCTGCGTGCCTCCGCCTCCGTTAACCTGCTGTCCCCGGCGGTGTCGGCGGTGCCGGGGCGCGGCGGCGGCGGCCTGCCGCCGCGCGGCTCCGGGTCGGCCGCGGCGCCGGAGGCGCCGTCGACCTCAAGCAACGTCAGCGGCGGCGGCGGCGGCGGCGGCGGCGGGATCCGGAAGGGCACGCTGCCGCTGGTGACGGCGGTGGTTGACAGCTTCTCCTTCGCGGGCTTTGGCGGCTGCACAGCCCTGGTGGCGGTTGACTGGGTGGTGCCGGGTTCCGAGGCCGACGGTGGGGGCGGCGCCGGCGGCGGCGCCAACGCCACGCCCTTTGCCAACTTTTGGACGTCCGCCGCCGCCTCTGCGGGAACGGCGTCGCTGGGCGCGTGGGGCGCGGACGCGACGGCGGACGCCGCGGCGGCGGCGGTGGCGGCGGGCGGCCGCGGCCTTGGAGGCGTGCGGGTGCCGCCGGCGCGGCGCGGGCCGTGGCGGCTGCTGTCGGCGCACTCCAACGGCCAACTGCTGATGTGGGACCTGCCGGCGGGGCGGCTGCAGCTCATCTGCGCCATAGGGGAGACCGGCCCGCCCATCGTGTGAGTCGAGTCATGTGGGAGGCGCGGCTGAGGCTTGCCTGGTCACACGTGCGGTTGAGTGTGCATGGATCTTGCTCCAGGGGGTTCGTGGCCGTTGGCACCGTACGCGAGCGGGCCCTGCTAAGCGGGCGTCCAGCCGGCCGCCTGTTCTCCTCTACCCGCGTGCTTCTTCCCCTGCGTGTCTCCTGTCCCGGATGCACATGGCACGCACACGTACCCACACGCCCGCTGTCCCCTCCCTCCCTCCCTCCCCTTCCCTCCCCCAGCTCCGTCAACGCCTTCCCCGACCTGGGCGCCATGATCGAGGTGCTCAGCAACGGCCAGTTCCGGGTGGGGCCGCCGCCCTCCAGGTGGGTGGGAGGGTGGGTGGATGTGGGTAGTTCATTCCAGAAACCAGAAGCAAAACGACCAAGAGAGGTGGGGTAATTCTTTTAAATCCCGCTTCCCAACGGGGGGCAAGAGGCTGGGGTATGCTCGTGTGAGGGCCTGCGAGATTGAGTGCAAGGGGGCCGCACCGCGCGGGCCAAGCAGGTCGGGTGTGCAGCGCAGGGCCTGGGCAGGGACTGGGTTGCTCTCCCCACGCTCTACCCAATCGCCCATCCTTCTCTCATCCGCCCGACCCGGCGCCGCAGCCCCCTCCGCCTGGCCTTACCCCTGTCCCTTCCCCCGCCCCTGCCCCTCGCGGCCTCGATCGCAGCTCGCTGGCGCCGCCCATCAACCCGCTGGGCGGCGTGCCGGTGTGGCGGCTGCGCCAAGCGACGATCAAGGCGCACCGCGGCCGCATCACCGCCTCCTCGCTGCTGGGACACAGCATCGCCACCGGCAGCAAGGCCGGCGGCGTCAAGGTCTGGTCCGCGCAGGAGCTGCGGGCCAAGGCGGCGTCGCAGGGCGTCACATTCCTGCCGCCAGCGGCGGCGCCGCCGCCGGCGCTGCCGCCGCCGGCGGCGCTGGCGGCGGCGGCGCCAGTGTTCGGCGTGGGGGCCGCTGCCGCGGCCGCCGGCGGCGCGTCCACGCCCACCGCGGCGTCGTCGCGCTACCCGGGCTACCCCTTCAACCCGCCGGGCTCGGTGGCGCCGTCCAGCCTCCACAACTACCCCACCAGCGGCGGCGTGGGCAGCCCCGGCAACAGCGTCGCGCTGGCCTCGGAGGACCGCTACCCCCTGGGCATACCCGACCGCGGCGGGCCCGGCGGCGCCTCGCGCCCCGGCTCCATCGCCGGCGGCCTCGCGTCACCGCGGCCGCCGGGAGCGTCTGGCGGCGGCGGCGGCGGCGGCGCCGACCGCTACCCCTTGGCTCCGTACGGCTCGGCGGCGCTGTCGGTGGCGGCGGCAGCCAGCGACCGGAACTCGTTCACCCTGTCCGGGTCCAACCTGGCCATGATGAACACCATGTCCTCCGTCGCGGGTGGCGCCAGCCAGCCGCCGCCGCCGCAGCAGCAGCAGCAGCAGCAGCAGCAGGGGCAGCAGCAGGCCTACCCAGGTAGCAGCCTGGGCGGCGGCGGCATGGGTGGCGGCCTGGGCGGCGGCCTGGGCGGCGGCGCCGCCGCCGGCCAGATGTTCATTCCGGGGCCGGGGGCGGACCTGCATGCCTCCGCCTCCAACATTGCAATGCCCTTCGCGCCGCCCAGCTCGGCGCTGGCGGCGCCGCAGGCGCCGCCGGGGCAGCAGTTCTACCCGGCGGCGGCGTCGGCCGCGGCGTCAGGCGCGCTGCCGCCAATGCCCTTCGGCGCCTCTGCCGCCTCTGCTGGCTGGGAGGTCAGCCACGCGGACGGTTTGCGCGGAAACGCGCAGCAGCAGCAGCAGCAGCAGCAGCCGTACCAACAGTACCCTGGCGCGGGCATCGGGCCCGGCGGCGGCATGGGTATGGGCATGGGCATGGGCATTGGCGGCAGCACACTCGGCACTGGCACAGCCGACGATCACCTCGTATCCGGGAGCTCGTCTGTCAGCACCCTCCTCATCGCCGCCTCCAACGCCGCCAGCGCCAGCGCCAACGCCGGCGCTGCTCCTGCGGCCGCTGCGGCCGCGGGCGTCGCAGTCACGGGCGCCGCTGCTGCCGTCAGCGTCGGCGCCGCCGCCGCCACGGCGTCCACCGGCGCCGCCGGCCCCTCGGGGGGCGCCTCCCTGGCGCGCGTCTCGCAGCCCAACCACGTGGGCCCTCGCTCGCAGCTGCACGCGCAGCTGCAGGTGGCCATGGACGTGGCGACGGGGGTGAAGGTGAGTTGTGCAGCAGCAGCCGCAGTAGCAGCAGTAGCAGTAGCAGTAGCAGCAGCTGAGTAGCGGCGACTCCAGCTGCCGCCGTGTGCACGCAGCCTCGATGCCTTCCGCTCGAGGACGTGCGGCGCAACTTTGTCCGCATGTGTGTGTGTGTGTGTGTGTGTGTGTGTGTGTGTGTGTGTGTGTGTGTGTGTGTGTGTGTGTGTGCCACTGCTGACCAGTGCAGCCGTTACCCCCTGCTTTGCAGGACCCCAACCACCACTCCGTGACATCGCCGGAGCGGCCGCCCGCGCCCCTGCCGGCCGTGTCGGCGCACGCACAGGCTGTGGCCGCGGCGGCGGGGGCGGCAGGCGCCGCGGCTGGCAGCACCACCACCACCACCACCGCCGGGCCGGCCGCGCTGGCGTCACCGACAGGGGTTGCCGCGGGCGCAGTGCGGCCGGCGTCGCCGGCGCCGGCGGCTGGCGGGGCGGCAACTGGCGCTGCGGCGCCGCCGCCCCCCATGGCGCGGTCCGCCACGATGCAGGTGTGTGTGCGGGTTTGTGGGCTGTGGAGTTTGGAGCCTCGCCGCAGCGTCGCCCCCTCCCAAGCACACGTGTGTCCCTCCTGCGCACGCGCTACCGGTTCGGTTGGGATTGGGGCAGCCATTGGCGTCTCACTACTGGCGTGGAACGGAGCCTTGGCGCTCTCTTCCGTCGCTCGCCACTACACACAAACGCACCTGCGTTGTTCGTACCCACCTACGTTGTTCCTACCCCCCTGCGTTGTTCCTACCCACCTGCGTTGTTCCTACCCCGCGCCCTTTCCAACTGCATCCCCAACCCCCCGCCCGCAGAAGACCTACGCCTCCGCGCTCGAGGGCGAGCTGGCGCACGCGCTGGGCTGCGGCGGCAAGGCGTCCGAGGGCGAGCTGCAGCGCGAGCGCAGCGCCAACCTGCCCGTGGTCATGCCGGCGGGCCTGACCGCGGAGGAGGAGGCCGAGGCGGCGGAGGCGGCGCGTGCCGACCCCAAGGCGCGCTGGGGCAACGCCGGCCTGGCGGTTATGGCGGGCATCCGCGAGCAGAGCCGCGCCAAGCTGCTGGGGGCGGCGTCAGGGAAGGGCGGCGGCGCGGGCGGCGCGGAAGGGCGGGCGCCGGTGATTGAGGTGCCGGGGATGGGGATGGGGATGGCGGTGCCGTCGCCGCTGTCGCCCATGGGCGTGTCGCTGCCGCCGCCGTCGCCCGTCGCGGCGGTGGGCGCGGCGGCCGCCGCCGCGGCGGCGCCGTACGGGGGCGGCGGCGGCGGCGGTGCCCTCGCCTATCCCAGCCTGCCCGACGGCTACATGATCAGCAGCGACGGCGCCGGTGGCGCCGCCGCCGCCAAGGCCGCCGCCGTCGCCGCGGCGGCGGCGGCGCAGTGGCAGACGCCGGTCTCGGTGCCGTCGCCGCTGGCGGCAGCGGCGCCGCCGCCGCCGCAGCAGGTGGTGCCGTTCAGCGGCGTGCCCCTGTCGGATCCACCTGGCAGTGGCTACGGCGCGGCGGCGGCGGCCTACCACCAGCTGCATTCGCAGGGCGGCCACCCGCACGTACAGCACTACGGACCCCAGCCGACGTATGACGCCGCGCCGCAGGTGCGGTGCGCTGGTGCGGTGGGGGCTGCGGTTGCTGTGTTGGGTTTTTACTATAGCTTGGGTCGAGGCGGGGGTGAGGGGGCGGCATGGCGGGGCCCCCATGCCACTGGGCTGTGTGGCGCAATGTGGACCGTGGGGGATGCTGCGTGTGGACCTTCGTGTCGGGCCACGCATGTTCCCTCCCGCTGTCCTGCACCTGCCCCTGCCGGACACCTCCCCTTTGCCGACCGCCCTGCCCGTCAGCTCTCCCCACCCACCCACCCACCCACCCACCCACCCACCCACCACGCACAGACAATGGCCTACCCGCAGCCAGCCGCCCGCGGCCCGTCGACCAGCAACGATGGGTACGGCGGCCCTGGCAGCGGCATGCCGTACGGGCACATGGGCTCCATGCAGCACATGGGCTCTATGGGCTCCATGGGCCACGTCAACCCGCTTATGCCGCCCATGCAGCACATGGGCTCCATGCAGCGCTCCATGCACACCTCCATGCACGGCGCCGCCGGGCCCGAGATGCACGTGCCGGGCCCCCACAGCGTGGCGAGCGGGCCGTACGGCAGGCGCGTGTCCATGGTGGCCAGCGAGTACGACAACCTGTCGCGCCGTACGTCGGCGTCCGGGCACATGGACATGGGCGGCGGCCCCATGAGCGGGGAAGGTGAGGCCGCGGGTGGGGGCCAGGGGGGCAGGGGGTAGCGGTCAGTGCCGGGTGGAGGGAGGGTAAGCGCGCTTTGCGAGTGAGGGGTATGACAGCGCGCCGGGCGTTGCGCGGGCAGGAGGGGGTGTTGCGGCGCGTTGCTGCCTATTAGGCGGCGGGGCATGGCCGCGCCTGGCACCCCGGCCGGACGGATGGAGGAGCTCACAGCACACCTACCTCCCGATGCCCGCTTCTGTATGGTTGCCGCCGCTGTGGTTGCCGCTGCTGTGGTTGCCGTTGTGGTTGCGCAGTTGGGGGCAGGGTGCCGCCGCCGCCGGTGCTGCCGCCGCCCGCGCCCGACCCGAACGCCATGCCGGCGCAGCACCAGCAACCCGCTGTGAACCCGCTGCTGCAGGTGAGAGCAGGGCGGGGGTAGCGGGGGGCAGCGGGGGGTAGCGGTGGCAGCGGGGGGTAGCGGGGGCAGCGGGGGGTAGCGGGGGCAGCGGGGGGGCAGCGGGGGGGTAGCGGTGGCAGCGGGGGGGTAGCGGGGGCAGCGGGGGGTAGCGGGGGCAGCGGGGGGGTAGCGGGGGCAGCGGGGGGTAGCGGGGGGTAGCAGGGGCAGCGGGGGGTAGCGGGGGCAGCGGGGGGTAGCGGGGGTAGCGGGGGCAGCGGGGGGCAGCGGGGAGGGGGGTAGCGGTGGCAGCGGGGGGTAGCGGTGGCAGCGGGGGGCAGCGGAGAGGGGGGTAGCGGTGGCAGCGGGGGGTAGCGGGGAGCGAGGGGATGGAGAGGGGTTCGTGGGCGTGCAGGGCAGCAGCAGCGGGAGCCTGAAGCCAGGATGGCGCGAGCAGGGAGGGAGGGAGTGAAGCGGCGCAGGCGGCGGGCGCAACAGTGCCGCGGGCGCAGCAGTGCCGCGGGCGGGGCGGGGGGCGCTCGGGAACAGCCCCCGTTGGACCTTTCACCGCAAGGGGCGCGCGCCCGGTCACCCTGTCACTACTCTTTCGGCAGCTCCAGGCTCATCCCTCAACTTTACCCCGGCCCGCTCCCAAACCAACCGACCGAACCACCGACCGAACCAACCGACCTAACCGATCCCTAACCAGTCCACAACCAACCCACAACCAACCAACCAACCAACCAGAACTGCTTCATCCGGCCGGACGACCTGCGCCTCATCGACTGCGTGGGCGCGGGCGCGGAGGGCACGGTGTGGCGCGGGCGCTGGCACCACATCGACGTGGCCGTCAAGGAGATGCACACCGACAGCGCCAGCTACGACAAGCTGGTGTCCATCGCCAAGGTGGGAGGGGGGCCGGCAGGGGGGGGGAGCTGGCAAGGGGGGGGGGAGCTGGCAAGGGGGGGGAGCTGGCAAGGGGGGGGAGCTGGCAAGGGGGGGGGAAGGGGGAAGGGGGAAGGTGGGGGGAGGCCAGGGAGAGGGAGAGGGAAGGCGGGAGGAGGGGGAGGGCGGGAGGCGGGGGAAAGGGTGGGCGCGAGGGGGCGACGGGTTTTGAGGTGCGGAAGGGGGCGGGCGCTGGGCAGGTAGGGCAGCTGGAGCCATGGGAGAGGAGGCTAACGATCATAACTGGAACCCCCCAATAAATCCTTGCCCCCCCCTGTGTACCTGGCTACGCCTTCTCCTTCTAACTTGAATGCGCGTAACTCCCTGGTTTAGTTTGGGCTGGTAACCGCAATCCCCCCTACACACACACACACACACACACACACACACATGCACACAGGACCTGTCCAGCCCCGACGGCGCGCACAGCAGCGAGGTGCTGGCGGGCGTGGTCAAGGAGGTCAGCGCGCTCATGGACCTGGGGCAGCACCCCAACATCATCCGCTTCGTGGGCGTGTGCGCCGAGCCGCCGCGCATCGTCACCGAGTACTACAAGTGAGTCAGGCAGTCGCACGTGCGGTTGTGCGGCATGCCTTGGCGGCGGTTGGCGGTTGGTGGGTGGTGGGTGGTGGGGCAGGAGCGGTGCTGGGTAGATGGTAGAGGGGCGGGCGTTGGTGGGGGTTGCGGGGGCCGGGGGCCGCCTCGCGTGTGCCGTGGGGGCGACGCGGCGCTTCGCTGACGAGGCACGCCGTGTGGCGCTGACCTGCGCTTCGCTGGGTCAGTGAGCGGGTGATCGAGCAGGCAGGGCGCAGCTCATCCGTGGCGGGTACTAACCAAGTGCCATCCGTGTGTCTTGCCTCCCACCCACCCACCGACCCCCGTCATTAATTTAAATGCATGGAACCCCCACCACCCCCACCGCCACCCCGCCAGGATGGGGTCGCTGTTCTCGCTGCTCAAGGACGCGCGGCAGGGCAACCGGCGCACCCGAGAGAAGCTGGGCTGGGGCAAGCGGCTGGTCATGCTGCAGGTGGGTGCGGGTGGGGATGGGGGTGGGGATGGGGGTGGGGAGTTACCAGCCCGTAACTACCCCAATCCAAAGGAAGCAGGGATTAGTAAAGGCAGCTGTACAGGAAGGGGGGTTGCGGGAGGCTGCAGATGTGGCTGCGGCTGCGGCTGCGGCTGGGGGGGCTGGGCGGCAGCGGGCGGGGTTTCTCCGGCCTCCTCCTTCGGGTATGAGCACATACGGGCAGTAAAGGTGGCATCTCGCGGCCCTCGCTCTCGTCTGTGGCGGGAACTTTGGAATCGCTTCCACGTAAAATATACACAATGCACACACACACATAGTACTCTCCCTTGTGATTTCTAACACACACACACACACACACACACACACACACACACACACACATACAAACACAATACACATTGTTTCCGTTTACTAACACAATACACACTCACACACTGACACACGCACGCGCCGCAGGACATCGCCGCCGGCATGGCCTACCTGCACTCGCGCAACTACATCCACGGCGACCTGCGCTCGCCCAACGTGTTCGTGACGGAGGACCAGCACCTCAAGATCGGCGACTTTGGCTTCGCGCGCATCCTGGGCACGCCCGGCGGCCTGGGCGGCGTGGGCGACGGCGCCGCCGCCGCCACTGACGCCGATGACAGCGGCGCGGTGCCGGCGCGGCTGACCAACCCGCGCTGGCAGGCGCCCGAGGTGTACGCCATGGACCGCCCCGTGGCCACCACCGCCGCGGACGTGTACAGGTGGGGGGCGGGGCGGCTGGTTGGTTGGTTGGTTGGTTGGTTGGTCGAGGTGGTTGGATGGCTGGGTGGTTGGTTGAGCGTGTGGTTGGTTACGGGGCGGTCAGGCAAGGGTTTAGGGTGTTAGGCTTTTACACACACACACACGCATACGGTGGGGAACAACCTCGAGCACCTCACAGCCCATCTTCGTCCTACGGCATAAGACAGAACAAAACCGCCAACCTCCTCTCCCGCAGCTTCGGCATCATCATGTACGAGCTGCTGACGTACCACCAGCCCTTCGACGAGGTGCCCGACGACGGCATGGTCATGTGCCGGCTGTCCATCAGCCCGCAGTGGCGGCCGCACATGCCGCCCGACTCGCAGCTGCCCGTGCCGCCCAACGTGCACCTGCAGGTGGGGGGAGGGGAGGGGAGGGGAGGGGAGGGGAGGGGAGGGGAGGGGAGGGGAGGGGACGGGACGGGACGGGACGGGACGGGACGGGACGGGACGGAACGGGACGGGACGGGACGGGGGTGGTTTGGGGGATTGACAGCGGAGCGTCCGGCCGTGGTGTGTTCGGAAGTGGACTGGGCGGTAGGCGGGGGTTGGGGGCGGGCAGGAGCGGGAGGGTTGGGTGGGAGGGTGCTCCAGGGGAGGGTTGGGTGGGAGGGTGCTCCAGCGGGTCTGGGCACGGCGTGTCTCAGCGTCATATATGCCGCAACCGCAACCACCATCCCCATGACAGTCACCGCACTCCACCCCTACACACACCTGCACGCACACCGCCACGCACACACGCACAGGCCTACAAGACCCTCATGATGGACTGCTGGGCGGTGGACCCAGCCAAGAGGTGGGTGCGGCAGGGCGGGGGCCAGGGGACCGGGACGCGGGCGTGCGGGGCGCGGCGGCGGCACACCTCTCCTCCTGGTGTTGCTGTTGCCTCCTACTCCACCACTTGCGCCCCAGGTCCCCAGGTGTGCGCCCCATCACGCCGTCGCCGCCGCCACCAAGCCACACCAGCACCACCACAACCGCATGCCGTGCATGCCGCCACCTCAACCACCTCAACCGCCGCAACCACCCCAACCACCACCACCCGCAACCAACCGCGCACGCAGGCCCGCCTTCCACAAGATCGCGGAGCGGCTCATGGCGCTCATCCGATGGCAGCGCACGCTCAGCCAGGTGCGGCGCAGCATCCTGGGAGCCAACAAGTTCAAGGCGGTGGGCAGCAGGCGCCACACCGACGTGGCGGTGGCGGCGGCGTCGGGCGCCAGCACGCCGCGCGACGGCGGCGGCGCGGACGACGACGACGACGATGAGGACCCGCTGGCGGAGCTGCGGCGGCAGCGGGCGGCGGCGGCGGCGGCCGCCGCGGCAGATGCGACGCCGACGCTTGCGGCGGGGGTGGCTGTGGGCACCGCCGCCGGCGACGCAACGCCGACGCTGTCGACGCCGACGGCGGCGGCCGCCGCGGCCGCTGCGGCGGCGGCGGCACGCGAGCCGATGCCTCCGCCCAGCGGTGGCGGCGCGGAGGACGGCGGTTCCACGCCCAACATGGCTCGGGATTCAGCGCCTGATGGCGCATCGCCGGCCGCCGCCGTCACCCTGACGCTCGCGGCAACGCCCGCCGCCGCCGCCGCCACCGGCAGCTCAGGCAGCGGCGGCGGCGTCACTGAGGCGCCCAGCCTGGACCCGCAGGTGGGGCTGGGGCTGGCGCCGCGGCGGGATGACGGAGACGCCGGCGCTGGCAGCAGCACTGGCGCAGGAGGCAGCGGCGGCGGCGCGCCATCGCTGGTTGGCGGCGTTTCGCTGACGGCGGCGGCGGCGGCGGTGGCGGCAAAGGCGCTGCAGCAGCCGCAGCTGCAGCCGCTGGGGCCGATGTTGGAGTCCGCGCCCACCCTCAGCTCCACAGCGTCTCGGCCGCTGACGGTGCCACCGATCAGCACGACGGCCTCCGGCGCCTCCGCCGCCTCCAGCGCCGCGGCCGCCCCCGGGCCGGCGCCGCCGCCCGGCGTCGCAGCGGCGGCGGCGGCCGCGATGGCGGCGACAGCGGCGGCGACGGCGGCGGCGCTGGGCAAGCAGGGCGACGGCTTTGGCATGCTGAGCCCCTTCAACGCAATCGACCTTTCGGACGATGAGGACGAGGTGCCCGCAGCCGCACCCGCAAAGCCAGTTGACGGTGACAAGGATGAGCGCACCAAGGCTTCGGCGGTGGCGCCATCAGCAGCAGCAGCATCTGCGCCGGCGCCCAAGGACAAGCCGGACCCGTTCTCCCTCAACAGCCCCTTCAACCTCATCGGCAACCTGGACGATGACTCGGATGACGAGCCGCCCAAGGCGCCCGCCGCCGCCGCCAAGCCGGCGGCGGCAGCGGCGCCGGCGGCAGCGGCGCCGGCGGCAGCGGCGCCGGCGGCAGCGGCGCCGGCGGCAGCGGCGCCGGCCGAACCGCCGCTGCTTCAGAGCGTGAAGCCGCCGCCGCCGGCTCGGCCGGAGGTGGCAATCCCCAAGGGCGCAGCTGGGATCGCAGCCGACCCGGAGGCGGCGGTGGCGGCAGCCGCTGCGGCGGCGGCGGCGGCGCGAGCGGCCACCGCCGCGCCGGCGCCGCCGTTGGGCGCAGTCGGGGCGGACCCGTTCGCCATGCATTCGCCGTTTGGCGGCCTGGACCTGGATGATGACGACGACTGAAGCAGCGCTCTCGCGCAGGGCCGAACAGCGCATGGGCAGCAGCAGCAGCAGCAGCGGCAGCAGCAGCAGCGGCGGTAGCAGCAGCAGCAGCAGCAGCAGCAGCAGCGGAGCTGGAGCTGACTGACGCGGGGTCCGGTACTGGCGTGGGGGGCACTGCTGCTGAGGCTGCTGAGGCTGCTGCTGTACGGCACCGTGGCCGGCAAAGGCGCGGTAGGCATAGGACTTTGCACATGCACCACAAACACATGCACCACTATGCACCACAAACGCATGCACCACTAGGCAGGCAGGCAGGCGAGCGAGCGAGCGGACGGCTTGCCGAAGAAAAGGGCGGAGCTGGTGCGGCCCTTCACCAGCAGCGTCCCTCACCTCATTCCCTCCACGCGCCCCGTACAAAGCACAAGCATCAGCGGACATCATGCGCGTTTAGTTCGTGGCCGCAACATTTGATTGCACTGCGCAAGCAGGCTATGAGAAAGCTCAAACAAGTACAATAGGGGTTTGTGTGGCCGCCCTTTTTCTTATGGGCCACAACAGCGGCAACAGTAGAATGCTCGTGGTCATTTGCTTTATGATTGCCTCGCATGCTCGAGGTGCGTGTGTTGCTTTTATCATGTTGGTTGGAGCGCGGCAGAAGAGCGCCGCAGGCGCGACGCGACTGTGTCACAGTTTAAAGGATATGCCGCGGAAAGGGAGTTTAGTGCCGCTTCCCGGCAAGGTTCATGATTATCAAGATCGAATTGGGAGATGGGATCGAAGGTGCGCGATTTGGGGGTACTGACAGGGACTCTCGTGGGCTCGGGGAAGGGGCGTGCCGGGCCTCTGCTGGCACCTCTGCTCACGAGGGCTAAGAGTTGTTGGGGTGTGCTTACAGAATATTAAGAAGGCGGTACGGGATGCGTTGTGGCGCGATGGGTCATAGCATTGTGGAGAGATTATTTGTGAATGGCCGCCGGCACATGGGGGGAGCTTGGGTCTTGGTCGAGCCGGGGAGGGGCTATAGCTTCAGCCCCGTATCCGAATACGCGTGGCCTTAGTGGCCGCAGTGTGCGGTGGCGATGGTTTGGGTCACAGGCGCCCCGGGCGTTTGGCGCCGCTGCGTGTGTCGTACCCGACATATTGGTATTGCGTGGTGCTCATACGCGCTGCAAGTGACGTTGCCTACAACACGCATGCCTGCCTTACCCTTAAACAACAACAAAAGCAACAGCATAGCACTGCTCGTGTCAGGTAGAGCGCGAGGTAAAACCGGGCGCTGCCCAGATCACCCATCACGCACTTCGCCTTTGCTCATGGTCGATTTGGTTGTTGACACTGCGCGGGGGCTGATGCCTGGCGCCGGCTTTGTTTGTTTGACCCAGAGTGTGTGAGGGGCACGCTGATTGCTCTCTGACGCTTGCATTGGACCGGGGCCTTGCTGTACAGCTCAGCCTGCCTTGTGCTCTGGGTGTGCCGTGCGGGAGGCTCGTCTGTTTTCGTAGATTGCTGGCTGGCTCTGCGGTGGCGGTGCGACTGCTGAGCGCCTGGTTTGGCTATGCGCCTGGACAGACCGACCCCGGCTATGTCCGGGTGATGGGGACGTTCGGCCTCAGAGACTGGAGGGGCTCAGCTCCTTTTTCCGTGACAGGGGAACAGCGTAGATGGCCGCATGCGGGTGGTGACCAAGCGGCAAGTGGCGGCGCGGCAGCTTCCCAGAGGTCACAGCAGGCGAAAGGATTTTCTTTCAGGGCGGGGAGGTGTGTGGGGCTTGCAGCTCAAGGCTGCGGCGTTAAGAAAGTCCGCTGTACAGCTCTCACGCCAGAAGGCACATAACCTGCTCCGTGCGGTCACCAACGTACTTTGTCATTCTTGGTAAAATTGTGGTGGATTTTACTACCATACTGCAATGCGAGGCTTGTATGGGGATATTTCTAGTTGATCAGAACCGTTGTGGCGGCCTGAGGGGGCGTGCTGTTGTGGAACGATACAGATGGAAAGCATGGCGAAAGCACCCGATTACCCGAACCCAGTGGCCGGCCCCAGCAAGTGAAACGGCGGGAGGCATGGTGGTTTAACCTGCAGGCTAACTTAGGTTGGCCAGGCTTTTGTTTGCCTTGACGTTATCAATGAGCGGAGTTGGAAGGATAGGACGGAGCGACGCGTTGTGGGTGGCCGTTGGCGACTTAATGAGGCCCTGCGCGTTTGGGTGCGGTAGCGACTGGAGACTTTTGGTACGGACCGGTGTGACCGTGCGCGTACTTGGCACATAGCACACTTCGTCTTTGATTTGGCGAGCCGGTGCAGTACTTGACGCTATCTGGGCATGGCTTCGGCAAGCGCTTGGCCGCAAGCTAGGAGGCTGGAAATGGGAAAGGGCTCGACGCGCTACTGCTTAAACCGGAGGGACGAGCATAACCAACATCAAATGGCGGGCCAGCAGGCGGATGACGAGTCGGTGTACTTGTCGCTGTGGGGAGGTCACTAGTTACTGTACGGTACAATGAGCTGCAACTGCCACCAGTCCTCCCGCGAATGGGGGCAGGGCTGGGTGGGTGATGGGACCATGACCAATACCAGGCAGGTGCAGGCAGGTGCGCGGTAGCTGACCGGTTGCATCTGAACGAAGAGCGGGGGTGTGAACGGGCGGAGAAAGCGCACGCGGCCACGCCGGCTGTGCCGTGCAGTCCCAGCCGGCTGACTATGGCGGGACTCCGGACGATTGAATTACAGCGGGTATGGGCATTGATTACTGCAGGAGATGCGTCGCCGTGCTGTGCTGTGCTGGGGAGGTTATGCCGATTGCTGGTGGCTGCTTTGGCAGCAGCGATGAAAGCACACAGGTTGCTGCTTCGCTGCGCTGCGGCCGGGTCTGGGCGAGCCATGGTGTAATTGCATTGATTGCGACGCCTCCCATTTTGCGACACTGCAGTACAAACTCCAGGACGTGCTGGACTGGGAACTGGGCGCTACACACACATAGAGTCTTCCATAGTTCTCTCCCTTGTGACCCCTAACAGAAACGAGTAGCTGCGGGCTCAGCACTGCATGATGCACCGTAGCAGTGGTGTGGGCGGCGCCGCGGCGCGCGAGCCTCTGTCAGGCTTCATACATCCGAGGGCGAGGAAGGGGCTGGAGGCACGCTAATTGCATTTGCCAGCCCGCAGTTGCAATTACTGCCCGCCCCCCCCCCCCCGTCCAAAGGTACACAGGTGGCTCCCTAAGTGGCGGGCACTCTTACACACGCAACATGCAGTCAGGCATCTTAAGTGCCTTCGTGCCACACCATCTCGTGGCGACAACCTCAATGCGCCAGATCGCCACTTTGACGTCATTCCTGCCTCGCCTTCCAAGCGCGAAAGTGAGCACCTGTCCTCCTGCCCTCTCTCACCACCTGCCTCATTCCAACGCACACGCGGCCTTGAAGTATCCATGCGCGTGGCAGGCATCCCTTGTCAAACCTGACGCCCGGAATGCCGGGTGCGCCCAAAGCCTTTGGCAAAGGCGCCGCGGACTATTCACGCGCGCACGCGACCACGCACGCCCACGCTCAGGCATCAACGAACGAAAGGTGCGTATGTATGGGGGCAGGTACTGCCAACCCCGCACCCCACCCTGACGTGAACGCGGGGTGGGGTTAGCAAACAGGGCCATTTGCAGGCCCCCGTCACGCCCAGAAGGCGACGACAAATAAGGCGAAGACGGTAATGGGGGTAAGGATCACGATCCAAAATTAACACAACACACGTCCAGTCAATTGCCCAGACCTGAGCTGAACGTCGTCACACCTCCATTATCTGCAGATCTGTACACAGGTGCGGTGGCACGTACACCATTTCACCGCTAGCAAGATGTTGTTGTAGGTCTTTTGGTCCAAACATTAATTGCGGGTTATGTTGAAAAATCTGTACCGTTGTACACACTGTAAACACGCACGCACGCACTCACGCATCTCAGTGCGTTTTTATACCTCATACCAGCCGCGCGGCCACCCCATCCCCAGGGTTGTTCCCGCCTGTCATCTGTCCACTTATGTCTCGACACTATGTACCTCTCTACACATGCGTCTCAACCAGTAACGCCGTCCGGGCTGGCCACCGGCAGCGTCCACACAGGTACTGCGGCGAGCCGTGCTTGCGGGGCTGCAGTCGTTCGCCAGCTGGGTTTGAGCCGCTGTCGCCTGGCCCGCCGACTCACGCCCAGTGAATCTTGCAACTGTGACATGAAGGAAGCAACACAGCGAGGGGCAAGGAAGCCGTCAGCAGCGCAATTGCTGGAAGCGAAGCATGGCTTGATTTGGAAATTGCAGGCCGGACGGATCGCGACCTTGCCCCGCACGCCTACAGCCCTCAGCTCCGAACCGTGTCAACGACGCCGCCCTCTGCCCACTGACGCCCGTTGCGCCCCGCCGCACTCACGCCTTGAGCGCATCAAAGCCGTCGCGGAAGCTGCCCGCGGCCTTGGTCATGTAGCAGTAGCCTGTTGCGCGTCACGTGCAGCAGCGCGTTAGTCGGAGCGGGAGCGGGAGTGGGTGTGGCGGTGCGGTGGGGATGGAAGGCGGGAGTGCGGAAGTTGCTCTGGATGCACGCCCCCGGAAGGAAGCTGAGAGCGGGCGTGCCGTCCCATGGGCCGTCCCATGGCGTGCCGTCCCATAGGCCGTACGAAATGGGCGGTGGCATGTGAGGTGGCCAGACGCACGGGGAGTCATGAAGCCAGCAAGGCTCAGGTGGCAGCAGCGGGGTTGCTGCTTCGGGGGAAGCTAATGCTGCCGCGGTACAGCCACGCATGGCACGGTACGGCGCTGTACGGCACGCACCGTCCTTCTTGTAGTACCAGCCCTTGCAGGCGGGGCCGCGGGCAATGCACAGCTCCTCGCACTTGGCCACCTGGTGGTGCACACCGGCGGCGGCACACGCGGGGGGGGGGGGCGGGTAGTTCATTCCAAAACCCAGAAGCGAAACGGGGGGGGGGGCAGCGCACGGCGCACAAGGCGGTGGAGGGAGCAAAACACATGCACGTGTTCAGCGTCGGGGTGCTCATGGGAGTGCGACAACAGGCAGGAAGACAGGACGCGCCTGCTGCGCGGCCTGCGCCACCTGCTGTCGCCGTCATCTCCCTGCCTCCGCATATCCCTGCTTGCGTCCCTCCTACCACTGCCGACCCCACACTGCCGCCCCCACTGCCGAACCCACCTGCGCCTCGTGGGGGGCGGCACTGCTGACCATCATGTGCACCTTGGCCAGGTAGGGCGCCTTGATGGAGTAGCCGGGGCCCTGTGTGTGTGTGTGTGTGTGTGTTAGAAAAGCACAAGGTGTGTGTGTATTTGTGTTAGAAAACACGGGGTATGCAAATACTTGAGTGTATGCGTGTTTGGGGGGGGGGCGCCAGGACAAGACAGGGGGCGCGGGGCATATGGATGGGGTGTGGGGGTGTGGGGGTGGAGGGGGAGGGCATATCGGGTCAAAATCATAGGGGTAACGAAAAGGATGTGTGTGTGTGGGGGGGGGGGCTGAGGCGAGTTGTGTCGTGATGCGCTGGGGAGGCTTCGCAGGGAATGGATCTGGACGGATCCGCGAACGCGAGCAGGGGTCGGGGGCTGTTGGGGCAGGGTCCCCAAGAATCTCACTCGGGCGTATGCGAGCAAGATGCGTCGGCAAGCACGCGGCCGGGCGCGTACAGGAAGGCGCTCGTGTACGTGCACATGCAACAAGACACGTGTGCGTGAACATGCACGTGCGCGTGCGCTGACACGCACCTTGCAGACGGAGGTGTGCTTGGGGGCGGGGCCGGCGGGGGTGGGCGTGGGCGCGGGCGCGGGGGTGGGCTTGTTCTTGGGGCTCTTGTTCTTGGGGCTCTTGCCCTTGGTGCCGGGGGCGGGCGAGGGGGCGCGGGCGCCGCCCTGAGCTCCGGGGCGAGGAGAGGGCTTGGCGGAGGGGGTGGCGGCGCCGCCGTAGGCGCCGTAGGCGGGAGCAGGGGCGGCGATCGGAACGACGTCGGTGGTGGGGAGTACGGTGTCTGGGCCGGGGGTGGAGGGCTTCGGCGTGCCGGAGGGAGTGAACTCGCCAACGACGTCGGCTGCGGAGGGGGTAAGACAGGCGGGAGCGATAAGGAGGAGGATGCAAAGGGGGAGCAGGGTTCGGGAGAGACGCAAGGGTAAGGTGAGGCAGGCGCGCTGTTGGGAGGTGAGGCGGGCACGCTGACTTCGGATTACAGAGCGAAAAAGGCGTGCGCATCAACCGCCGGTACCAACCCTTGTTGACGTGACCAGCAAGAATTGCGAGCTGGTTGGAATCATCGCCGCGCTCTAGTAAAGGTTTTTAATACGGGAACAGACAGTCCAGACCGACCCCGGCTATGTCCGGGCGACGAGGTAGTTCGGCCTCAGACTGTGGAGGGCTGAGCCCCTTTTCCCTGACACAGGGGAACGCTTGTTACACTCGCCATCAGCGCTAGCTCACCCCGGGCTGCGTTTCGCTGTGGGTTGCGCAAGAACGAATCTCGACACGCGATGGTGTTTATGTCGCGCGACCGGCACCACAGAAACAAAGCAGGCCCCAACACACAGAAAACGCTTACCGCCTAGGCCGCCTGGAATATCGCCTTTGCGCACCTCCACATCCTGCAAGAAGCGAAGGACGCACGCGTGCGTATGGCCATCGAAACAAATCAACGCTTGCGCTGCTAACCGTCGTCGCGATGCACGCCGACCCACAACACAGATGTCGCATAAGTCCCTTTTGTTAATGCATTCAACTTAGTCGCTGGCACGACTCGCGCGAACTCCTTTCGAGCCCAACAGAGCGTGCCAGCGCAGCGCTTGCGGCCGGCGGGATGCCCGATGACTCGCTCTTAGTGTTCTGAAGCATAGTAACAACCAACCTGTGCAGATACAGTTGCCGCTCCCGCAAGCGCGGCCACGAGCAGGAGTGCGACGAGGGACAGCCGCCGTGCCATTCTGATTTGTAGTGCTGCTGACGACCGGGGTGTCGCGCACAGACAAGAGGCAACAAGACGGACGAGTACTTTGAACGCGAGGAATGACTGCAATGGCGGATGTGTGAGCATGCGGATTATGAAGGAGGCGATGAACGGCCATCGGTTCTGTCGTGGATCCGCGGTGTAACCGCACGCTCGCCGAGTAACGCGGCGTTTGCGCGCAAAACAATAGAAACCCACCAGGTAAAGCCGCTCGAAAAAGCTTAAGCAAACATGGCACTAGACGCAGAACAAAAGCGCGTCAGCAGCACCGATTGAGAAGCCACGCGTTGCTCACGCGACTTTATTTGTCAAGTCGACACCGACTTGCAGCCCCGCGGGCGTACCGTATTGTGATACGCTAAAAACAACCAAGGGCGACCGTGTCTTCGTAAAATCGCATTGCGCGGGTCGGTTGCCGGAACATCCTGCGGGATTTCCTTCTTCGCCCCTATGTATCTGAAGCCGGAAGTTCTTCAAAAGCCAGCACCACGGGCGTTTTTGTACCCCGAAACATGCAAAAGGACAGGCCCCCTCACAGAAACCTGCCGTGCAACGTATCTCTCTCAACTCCCGCCGCCAGTGCAGCTTGCACCAGCCCCGGCACACGACCGGCATGTCGTACTCAGGGCTGCGACCGCCCGGGCGCGGAGTGGCGGCGGGCACGACCACCACGGTCTTCTTGCAGCTGTAGCCCTTTGCCGCGCTTGGTCTCCGCAGTCTTCTTGGCGCGGTTGTGGCAGCCCTGGGGGCCCAGGGTCTCCACAATCTTGTTGGCGCTGAGCCATGCCCGGCCCCCCCTACCTCCCCCCCCCACACACACACGCTATACATGAAGACAGAGGCTTGCATTCTTACAAAACCAACTTGACGACTGTACCGCTCGGCGAGCCGGCAGGGAGAGAGTACCGTAGCCTAACCGTAGATAGTGAGCGTGCCTTACTGGTGTGTGCACAAGTTGTGTGTCTGTCCAAGCGGCCTTGGCAGCTTCCCCCATCGGCCCATCCATCTGCCGTGTCAACCACGGCTACAAAGCACGTGCACAAGACTCACTTTTTGCACGGGCCGCCGCGAAAAAGGATGGAGTAGGGCACACGTGGGCACTTTGAAGAGGGTCGCTCCAGGGGGGCCCAATGCAAAAAGAAAACCCTCATCCCAGTCTGTTCTTTGGGCTGCAAGACCCCACCCGTGCCGCCTGGGGCCTAGGTGATATTAACCGTCCCCAACAGTCCCCGGCCCGGCGGTCTCCCCGCCGCTATCTACGGTCTGCCCGGCCGGGCAGGCCCCCTTACTTCCCCGGTTGCCTCTCACCCGCTCCCCATTCACATGCCCGCTGACAGCTTGCGCGGTTCCACAGGCGACGACGTGCGGATGTACCCGCACTAGTCCTTCACCGCGTTTACATCCCAGCGCCCGTGCTAATGTCCGCCAGCGAGTGCACGCCCAAGCGAGGAAGTCATAAGGTGCCGTATCTGCCGGGCCCCGCATGCAGGCACAGCTCCCGTCCCGCCTCCAGCACCTCCTCTGCCCCCATGTCTCTGTAAGGATCTCACCACTGCCGTCAGCTCCGCCATGCGATGTGCGGCTGCCGCTGCTGCCGCGTGTATATGCCCTGGATCTCGGCCTGCCCACCTTGCGTCGCCTAAGCCCACGCCGCAAACACGATGGCGCCGTGAACTAAAAGCTGCATGCGTGCCTCCGGCCCCGCTTGGCGGCCAGCTCCTAAATACCCACAAGTCGGCAACGTCAAAAGATAACGCAGCTAAGAAAGAGTTCCTTTCTCAATACGCGCCACCGCAAAGTGTGTCCGTCCACTCAGGGTAGCTCATCATCCATTTGACACGGTCCTGCCGCGTAGCCCCGTCAACTGAACGCGTCTCCCCTCCCCCATCCCCCTTCTGGTTTCTGGAATGAAGTACCCCCACCCCCCACACCAAAGGGGTGAGGCTCCTCAAACTTCGCCCTACTTCAAAAGCTATTTGACGCTTCATGTAGGGAGAGAATTCCGCTAAGTTAATACTTTGCGGATGAAGGAATGCACACATGGACGGACCCCAGACTTCAGCCCCCGGTGGCAATGGTGTAGCAGAATGTTGTTAGGCCGTGTCAGTACGCGGGCCCCTCCAGTGGACACGACGCCATTAAGCGTCAACAGCAACGGGGCTGATGTAACGTTTAGGGATCTGCTGCATCCCTTGACCTGTCCCATGCGGATCGCCGTACAGCGTGTGCTTGCCAGGACGCCAGCAGGAGGAGAGCCAGGCAGCGAGCGTCTCGACCCCATGGGGAGAAGGGGCAAACTCACGGTAGCGTATCGTGCGCGATTACATATCAAAGTCACCCAGCTTGTTACAGCCTGGCGCCAAGGCGCGCCTTGGCGCTGTCTGCGCTGCCCACAGAAGGCATGCGTTGCATGCTGCCCTGTCCACATCCTTCGACACAGTCCCAGCCGCCTGGGACTCCCCGGGGCTGACCCAATTCACCCAACCCTCACGCCGCACGCCGTGTTCCTCCACACCGGCGACACCTAGTACTTTCGCTATGGTCCCAAATGAGGGACGAATCAGCATGTGTGCAAGCCGTCGCTATCACTGCTAATGCGCTATAGGTTATGCTAACGTTTTGTCATATTGCTAAGAAGGTGCTAAGAGGTCAAGCTAATGACAGCCGGCAAAACCAGAACTCGCCTAGCCAACCAAGGCGACAAAGCGTTCTGGACTACACCATCACCTAGGTCCCAGTTCATATACCATCATCCACATCCGCCTTGGGCCTCTAATATCTTCAGCTATTTACGTCCATGCCCCATCATGCGCAGCAGGGGCAGAAAGAATGACGCTCGAAAGATGGGCACGCACTGTCACCCGTCCTCACGAAGAAAGGACAAAGGACACACGCACACACGCACGCCACACAAGCAGTAACGGGCAACCCTACAGCAGACGGCCTGGACCGCACATGATGACGGTGCGCCAGCCCGCATCCTCATGTGCCCTTATCGCAGGGTACCCACATCCACTCGCACATGCATCACACACGAACAATTGAACGCACGCAGGCAAGCAAGCAGAGCGGCACATAGGAGGCTTGCGCCGATCATCGCTCGAGTGAGCCGTGTTATTGTGCCCGCGCATTGCAACCACGACGAACAAAAGCTTGCAAGTCAAGCAGCACGCGCTTCCCACAGCCATGAATGTTGGCGCTCCTAGCTAGTAAATGACTAGCCGGCGTTGCAGACCGACTTGCCGCAGTACGGGCTGGCTGACACGTGTGTGTCACGTGTGTTGAGGTTGAGTCATCAGCCATCATCATCATCCTGCCCACTCCTGCCTTCAGGGGTCACGTTGCCGTTGCGCGCCAATAACGCTGAAGAAAGGAGCGCCCCCGATTGACGAACTTGCCACGGGCGGTGGCGCGGGTACAGCAAGCGATCCATTGACGCGCCGATCCAATTAGTTGCTGCTGTCGTCCTCTCCAGCCTTGGGCAGCAGGGCCTCCTCGTCGGGGTACACAATCTTGCACCTGCGTGTGCGACACCATTACCGTAATAAGTGCAAAAGTTCAACAAAGGCCTTCAACACCCGGGGTCCAACCCTGCGTGCCATGCTGCTGAGCACTGCCGTACTAAAGCTGGGGCCCGGCGCTGTCAAGAGGGAGCGCGTGCGGCGGTGCGGTACGGTACTCACGACTTGATGGTGTCCCAGCCGCCGTACACGAAGCGGCCCCAAGCCTTCAGCAGGTAGCAGTGGCCGTCTGCGTCGGGGCGTGAGCAGGGTGGTGTGGGCGGCGGCGGCGGCGGCAGCGAGGTGAGGTCAGGTGAGGCGAGCAGGAGCGGGTGGGTAGGAGGAGCAAGCAGCGAGTTCCAGGACACAGCATGCGTTGTTGCAGCAAGGGGCAGGCGGTGGGAGGGAATAATAAGCTGCACGCTCTCACCGCCGCGGTAATAGAAGCTCTTGCACTTGTTCTTGGAGGCACACGCCGCCTCGCAGGCCACCAGGTTCTGGGCGTGCGTGTGCTTCGTGTTAACCTGGGCGGGCGAGGGGGGAGCGGGGCAAGGGGGTGGGTGGGAGAGTGGTCACGCGTGGTGTGCTGGGTTCATTGGCTGCGATGGGTTTACTGAAAGCACACACACACACACACACACACACACACACACACACACACACACACACACACACACACACACACACACATACACACACGACACACACACACGCACAGCAGTTCTCCCGGTTTCGTTGTGTTAACACACAGCGGTACGCACTGCCACCTTGTCACCTACCCACCCCACAACCGTCTGAAGCCCACACGAGATCAGACAGAGGCAGCAGTAACTGCCGAGTGTCTCACTCTCCCCCCCCCCCCCAAAAGCCCGACACACTTGTGTCAGCAACCGCGCGCAGCCCATCCCCATCCCAAGACCCAGTCAGCCAGCCCTTCAGTGGGCCAGTCGGGCTCCAACCACCTGCACTACTCACGGGGAAGTCGATGAAGGGCGCGTCCTCGTTCACGGCGCGGGCGTTGACCTTGTAACCGGCGCCCACGCAGTCCAGGCTGAGGAGTGGCCAGGTGAGGAGTGGCCAGGTGGGGTGGGGTCGGGAATTGAAGGAGGAAAGCGGAGGGGAAGGGTAGGGAGGGGGAGGGAAGGGAGGGGGAGGGAAGGGGGGGCACAGGGGGAGGTGGCATCAGCGACTGTACGGCCTCGGGGACAAGAGCGCATTGAACGGATACAACGCAACTTGAATGAGTGCCCAGAGGCCACCCGAATGCCGCAAACAGAAGCACCCTGCTGCCAGGCTGCCACCCATGGTGGCCGCGCCGTCGCACAACAGCTGTTTCGCTCACCGGTAGGGGGGCGGCAGCGGCGGGGCGCGGGTGCCGGGCGCGGCCTTGGGGCGGGGGGCGGGCGAGGGCTTGCCGCCGTAGCCGGGGTGCGGCGACTGGTTGCCATTACCGTTGCCATTGCCGTTACCGTTGCCATTGCCGTTACCGTTGCCATTGCCCTCGCCGCCGTAGGCGGGCAGCGGCACGGGCGGCGCGCGGGAGCCGGGGTTGGCCTTGGGGCGCGGGCTGCGGCCGGGGCGCGGGCTGGGGGCCTCGGGGTCGGGACTGCCGTACACGGCGGGGGAGGGGGGCGTGGGGGCGACGCCATGGCCGAAGCCGGGGGTGGGCACGGCAGCGGGGGTGTTGTCGTCGCCGCCCTCGGTGGTGGTGGCGCCGACGGCGGTCTCGCCGGCGACCACGCCCACGCGTTTGCCGCGGCGCAGCGGGTCGGACAGCTCGGCGGTCGCAACGGGGTTGGGCAGAATCTCGCCGTCGTCCAAGGCGCGACGGCTGGCGAGGTCAGCGGAGCCTGTGATGACATGCGACGGCAAAAGCACGCACAAGGGCAGCACGAGGGTTCGTGTGTCTGGTTGATGGGTACATGGCCTCGAGGGCATGCATCCCATACGGTCACGCAAAGGCATGGCGTCGGCAGAAGGGCGAACGCGGCGATGGTCGAAGTGGGCCCAGCATCAACGAGGCCCTGTCGGCGTAAAGCCCAATCGTGCGCTGGTGCCGAACTTACCTAGATGCTCAACGGCAGCATCAGCGTGCAACGCTCGCACACGCGCGGCCTGCGCAGAGGAACATAGTTGTGATGAGTCTCAGCTCGCGGCCCTTGGTCTTCGCCGGCCGAGTACGCAAGCAGAGCGCGCGCATGCTCACCCAGACTGAGCTCGAAAGAGACAAGACGCAAAGGGCGACGAGCGCCCACCGGAGGGCAACAAGTTGGCGAGCCATCTGTCGGCGCCTGACTGTTCTGCGCGTACTCTCCACGCGTCGAAGCCTTGATGAAAGAGAGTGTCAGGATTGATCTTAAATGTCAAAGCGTACTGCGCACGCCAAGGCTGGGTGTAACCCGGCTTCCAGCTTGCTGAAACACGAGTTAAACACTAGGTGATTGATTCCGAGGTAACGAACCAACACGCTTAACAGTATTCTCCTGACTCTACAATGTATCGCCTCTATTCCTTCTTAAATATTACCGAGCGGCCCGCTACATGCCCCGAGCGGTCCGCCTCCAGTCCAGCAGCCTGGTCGGAAGCCGGGCCTCCAGTAGCGCACCTACGCTTTCAATGAGAACAACCATTTTGCAAGCGCGCTTGCAATTATTGCAACCGCTATACAATTGGCTCGAAGCGCATGCTAGACGGGCAGCACGCACCTTAATCCAAGTGGGCCGGTCGCTCTGGAAGCGGGGCCTGCACACGAGTTGAAAGAAAGGCCCCGTAGCGCGGCTCCTCCAAACTTTTGAAGTACATTTAGGCACGGTCATATGAGGCATGCTATCTTGCTTGAGAGCAGCGGGGTCAGAGCGGCGGGCGCATGTCGAACACGGTGTCAATTCATAAACCCAGTTCCACTTGTGCAAGCAGCAACGAGGTTTAGACTGGGGCCCTTGCAGGACATTCACATCACAGGCCCCAGCAGTGTCGCCACGCAGGATGCGGCTTTGTTGTATGGCTGCCCCCTGGCGACGCGTACTGGCGCTGTCGACGGCTCTCAGTCGCCTGGTCGGTCGCAAAGCCGGGCTGCATGCCGGCTGTGGACGAAGGCCCCGCCCAACTCTTGCCGCCGCCGACTCCTTCATGCGCCCGCTGCATCTTGCCACTCGGCACCAAGCTTGCTTGTACCACCACTGCCCAGTGCCTAGAACCGCGCCCCAGGACCCAGCAACCCACATTACGACGCTGTGACGGTTTGCCCACACCAATTGCGCCCTGGCTATCCCTACACCTCGAGAAGGCTGTCGCTTGAGCCCAGTCCCCAAAATAAGATGGAAAGATCCTTTTACACAAGTCTGTGGCTCAAGAACCCCCCGCCTAGGCTCAGCATGAGCGCCGCGCCGCGGGTGATCCACGCGTGCTTTCCGCACACGGGTTTTGCAGTGGGAGCAGATTGTCTCGCAGATTGTCTCGCCTGTGACCTCCACACAACACAACCACGCACGCATACAGCGCAGTTCCTCCACCAACACGGCAGCTGCTAGCGTCACAGCCTAACGGCTGCACACCAGCCCCGCACCGGCCCAGCCAGCCCGCACGACGCGCGGCCGCAACGGCGCCGGCGGCACGCCTTGAGCAAACGCCATGGCCTCCCAGCCCCGGCCCCCGCCCAAACGCACGCCCCGTCGCCCGCTGCCACGCGCCGCGCAGCGGCCCCAGCGGCAGCGTAGGAAACGCGGTCCATCAATCCCATCAAGGTGCGGCGCCAGACACCAGGTCTGTCGCCGGCAAGCTCTCCAAAAGACACCAGCCCGCTGTTTAGGCGGTCTTGGTCTGCTTGGAGACGGTGATCCAGCGGGAGAACAGGTCGTAGTCCTCGCCGGCGTACTCCGACTCCACCAGCATCTGTGTGTGCGGCGGCGGGTTGGAGAGAGACAGTCAGTGGAGGAAGCACACTTGCTGTTGCTGCTGCTACTGCGAGTCAAGCTCAAAAGGTGTTGGCAACACCTAACAACATGTGAGGCTCAACAAGAGGCTGCGAGTTCTAAACTCCCCATGCCAAGCACGTCCGTTACATGTTCAAACAAACAAACAGCCCGGCACCCACCCAACCCGCCCACCCAAACTTCATCGCGGGCAAGCAGCCAGCCAGCTACTCACGTTCTTGTAGAACTTCTTGCCGATGGCCTTGACGGCCTTGTCCTTCTGGCCGCCGGTCTTCTCGCCCTTGGCGATCTTGGCCAGCTTCTCCGAGCGCTTGACGGCCTTCTTGGCGGAGCGGGTGATCTCCACGCGGCGGGCCACCTGTGGTCGGTCACGTCCACAATGCCAGGCAGATACAGAAGGTTAGCACCATGCCGTTTGCCAGGGTGGTCAACGTCCTGCTCTTCCCAATTTCCAGGGCAGCACTCCCATAGTTCGCCCTGGCTCCTTGAACCCCCACAGGCCCCAGCTTCCCGGTCGAGATGGGGGGAACTGGAGATGGGAACTATATCCCCCCCACACGCACACGCGCGCCCCCGGGCAGGCGAGCGCTAGCCCCAGCGCTAGCCCCCGCCTCACCTTGGCGTAGGGGTTGAGCTTGAGCATGGCGCCCAGGTTGCGCAGGGGGTTCTTCTTGAGCGGCGCGTGCTTGGGGCCGGCGGCCTTGGCGGGCTTCACGGCCGACTGGATCTCATCGCTGTTGATGAGGCGGGCCAGGTCGCCGTTGGCCATGCAGGCGCGGGGCAGCTGCGGGCAGAGGAGGGAAATGGGGGGACGATGGTCAAAAGCTAGCTGGATATGGAGGCGAGATTTGGCTGCCATGGCGCGCCAGCGAACGGAACCCCACCGCTTCTCCCCGGGTGCGCCCGCGTTTCCCATCCCCCCCTCCCCAAAACCCTCAAAGCTCCGCCTCGCCCCCCCCCCTCCTCCTCCTCAGCTTGTAGCCCTTCTTCTGCTCGCTCTCGGTGGTGGCGGTGCCGAACACCTTGTCCAGCTTCTCGAAGGCCGACTTGGACCAGATGCAGAAGCGGCCCAGGTGGCCGCCGGGGGCCAGCTGCAGCAGGTTCAGGCGGTCCACGCTGGTCACCTCCACGCCGGGCAGGTTGCGGAAGGCCTTGGAGATGCCCTCGTCGTTGGCGAACACCACCAGGGGGCCCTTGCGCATCACGTAGCGCCGGTTGCGCATCTTGCCTGCGGGCGGTGGAGGGGGCGGGGGGAGGAGGGGAGAGGGCGGGTAGAGGGGGTTGGGGATGGGGGGGCGCGGGGGCACGCGTGTGTGCGCAGGAGCGTGTGCGGCGCGGCGTGAGGGGCCCCGCGCGGCCAGCTGCTCGGCCACGACTGCCGCCGGAGGTGGACGTCGAGTTGCTGACTTGGGCTGACGTTCGCGCGCCTGCCCCCCCCTTGCACTGGAGCAGAAAGCTGAATGTTGCCTGCCCGTGTGGACTGCAGCTGCTGCTCCTGGTCCTGCAGCTGCTGCTGCTGCGGCGGCTGCTGCGGCGGCTGCTGCTGCGGCGGCGGCTGCTGCCGCTTTCGTCCGTCCAACAGGACCTGGCATCCATCCCTGTCGCGGGCTGCAGCGCCACCGCCGCTGCTGGTGTCGCGCCGCAGCTGCGTGGCGGCAGCGGTGAGGCCGCGGCTGCGCGGGGTGACCCACCTCCCACCAGGCTGCAGCCAAGTACCCGCAGTTGCCGCCTGCGCAGACTGCTGTCTGCGCCGTGGTCCCGCGACCTGTGCCGCCAGCCTGCAGGCTGCCACGTGCCATTTCGCCCTCACCCGGCACGTCCAAGGATCATGCCGGGCTAGCACCGGCTGCTGCTCACGCGCCTGTTGTTACTGCTCAGCCCAGCCGCTCGGCTGCCATGGCCCAGCCCCAGGAGCCAAGCGCCTGTTCCACCGCCGCCCGCCCGCCGCAGCCGCCAGCGCACTGCCGCTGCCTTTGTACTGCGTCGGGCGGCCGCTCGCACCGGATGCGTGCCCGCAGCTTTGCCCGCCGTGGGTCCCCCTATGCTGCATCTGCTGGGGCCACTCGGCGGCCCGCATGTGTGCGCACTCCGACAAAGCTCGTAGCTGTTGCAACGCCGCTGCCTGTGATAAGGTACTTCGTCATCCGCGGGGGTTGCCGCGCTGCTGCCGCTGCTCGGCGCCGCGCCGCCGCGCCGCTCATTGGCTTCATTGCTGCGCGCTTGCATGCAGCCTCCGGAGCCCGCCAAATCCACCTCCGCAGCTGCTGGGCCCGCGCCGTCCTCCCCGCCGTGCCAGCGCCAGCGAGAGATGCAAATCCTTCCCCTTCCCCAGCTTGAACACCACCGTATCCCCCATATCGTATACAGGAACCACAGCCTCCTGCGCCCCAAACAATACCTACCCTTGCCGGAGCGCAGGGCCTTCGAGTCCTTGCTCTTCTCCACATCGGGCAGGGCGCCGACCTTCTTCAGGATCTCCAGGGCCTTGGAGGTCTTCTTCACGCCCTCCACGGCGTCATCCAGCACCAGGGGCACCATGGGCACCTGCGCGAAGCCGCACGCGTTGACCCCCCCAGTCCAGTCAGTTCATGGACACATGAGAGAGCTGATGCCCAAACCATAAGAGACAGGCAGGGCAGGAGGCAGCTAACGCTGCGCGAGGGGTGTGGGGGGGGGGAGAGGCAGTGAACTGCCCAGCAGCACGCACCTGCTCGATCTTGTGGCCGCGAGCCATGACCAGAGCGGGCAGAGCCGAGGCGGCCAGGGCGGACACCACGGCGTAGCGCTTCTGGTTCACGTTGATCTTGCGGTGCCAGCGGCGCCACACCTGTGCCGCGAGAATGCACATGCCCGTGAGAAAACGTAAGACCTCATCTCAAGGAGATCATAGAAGGACCTAGCAACAACTGACGCTCGGTGTAATAGCGCCAACAGCCAGTCGGCGAGCTTGGCGTTCAGCCCGATCCAGAGACAACACCCTTGTCCAAGCCTCCTCGGCGACCCCCGAATAATCCATGAAGTAGTCCAATTTGGCAACAATTCACGCCACCTTTGCAAATCCACTGCGAGCCTCGAATTTGAGCCCCATCACCGACCGCCGCCGACATTCTGCGCTCTTACCTTGGTGGGGGCGAACATGCGACCACCGCGGCACATGTTGCCGAAGGCACCCTGACCGGCGCGGTGGGTACCGCCACCGGGCACACGGGGAATACGCGACACGGCGCGACCAGTGCCCCAGGACTCGGCAGCAGTCTGGTGGCCGGCCTTCATGAACACGGCGTACGCCTGGCGCTTGTTCTTCGCCATGTTGGTGTGGATGGTGCGCACGATATCCGGGCGGATGGGCGCGGTGAAGACGGCGGGGAGGGCGACCTGGGCCGCCTTCTCGCCCGTCTCAATGCTGTGAACCTCAACCATAGGAATGGCGGCGGCCATCTTTGCTAGTTGAAGAGCAACTTGCCACTGCGGGCTGGAAGAGAAAGATTATGGTGCCAGACGCGGACTTTGAGCGAGGGGCAGGGACCTGCGATGGGGCGCACCATCATCGCGTCCCAAGTTGCGGTCTTTCGCGCTTCTGAGTGCAATATCTAAAGTTTTAATATGATGTCTACTTATGCTGCAAAAATCTTGGGAGGACTGGCTTAGCATCCTTGGTACCATCCTCAGAACCGCATCGTCACGCAGGCCCCCGTAAACGCGGCAGACGCTTTGCAGAAGGGGCTTCCTATTCTTTATGCTTGGAGTTTTGTGTTGGAAAAAGGCAGGAATGCCCCGGGGAGGGCCAGGGAACCCTCGGGGAGGGAGCGGAGAGCAGGGCACCCCTGGCGGAGAGGGAGCGGGGAGGGAGCTGTCCATAGGCGTGTCTAGTACTTCTTGGTATTAATGTTACAGCTGTGGGCCTGCCTCCGACCCGGGCCCGACACACGGCCTCTGCAGCCTACCAGTCTCTGGACTGGCGAGAGCGCTCACAAAAACAGCGCTAGAAACCCAAGCCCACGGCTGACCTGCCCTACCCGCGCACAGCAAGCCTAGCCGCGAAACGAGAAACGCCTCCCTGTGCTCTCCTGAGCCCACAGGACCAGGCGGTGTGGAGACAGCTCGCGCACCTAATACCTCAAACGAAACCCCCGACAAGAGACAACCCGAAGACGAGCAACCCACGCGCGCGCTCCCCTGGGGGCTACCAACGCCTGGGAACACACGTGTCACCCTTCTGCTACTCATCAGCAGGCCACACGTAGCAAGAGGGACAGGGCCGGCGAGAACGCTCAAAGCCGCCGCACCTAGCCGCCAAAGCTACAGCCCAAACCACCAACTCAATCGAGTCACCTACCGCAGAGGGGACAAGCACGCAACCGAGCGCCTACCCGCCACCACAAGGGTCGTGAACAAACGTCACCGTCAACGGTACCACCCACACACACACGTACACACACAAACCGCGTCTCATCTACACTCTATCTAGCACTGCTTATAAGCAGCAGTTGCGAGCTGACAAGGCTTGACTAAGCAGGTTGCTGAACCTTAATGCGCCCGCCCTGCACGGCTAGCAGGGGGTGCGCTGTGCCTACCTCCCTCCACCCCTTCCTGGGCACCCCTAATCTTGCGAAGTCCTGCAGCCGCCTCCAAAACCCTGTCACCGCTTCCGCTTTAGCGATTTCTACCGGCTCAGTCTCCATACCCTCTGGGGGCCCTGCGTTGGTAACTGCCCTCAACCTCGTCCGGGCGCGTTCCATGGCCGAGAGGGCGGCTATTACCACCACGTCCCACACTGCTTGCTGCACTCCGTGAGGCGGTTCTGCTAGCCATAGCTGCTGCCGAGTGATGGTGTTCGCCATCGCCGCGTTAATCTGCTCCAGCACTGCCTGCGCCACGGGACACTCCCAGAAGTGATGTGCTCGCGGCGAGCAGGGTGCGCCGTGCGTTCCTCTGTGGGCGCCGCATCCACACGCTTCCTGCTGCTGGGCTCCACTGACGTGGCTGTTTCCAGCCAACGGTACTCCATCCACTGCCAGCCGCCACAGGACCTCCACGTGTTCCCGTTCCCACCGTATGTGCCACATCCTGCTCAGCATGGCGCGCACAGGGTTCGTGCCTGTAGGCGTGGTCGCAGTTGTCACCGCTGCGTTTGTCGTGGTGGCTGCTGCCTCGCCTCTGGCTTCCCTGGCGAAGTCCGCGTGTAGCTGGGTCCGCCGCTGTTCGATTGGTCGCATTAGCATCGCCGTGGCCTGGCTGACTGTTAAGCGCTGGAGCCTTATGGGCATCAGCAAGCCCCTGCGCCAGCCTAGCCTGCCTACTATCTGAGCCCGCACTGCCTCCATCGTCTGCGCCGGCGGCTGACCTCCAGCGCTGAGTTGCTGCTCCACTTGCTCCGCCGCTGCTCGCCATTCTGGGCTGATGTCTGCAAGTAGCAGCTGGATAGCCTGCAGCGTCGGGCTCCTTCTGAAGCCTTCCGGCGCTGTGGGGGAGAGATGCTGACTGACCCACTGCCGCCATTCCTCCGTGTCGGCTGGCGGTGTCCCTGCTGCCACCAGGGCCCCCAATCTCACAGCGTCCCCCACTGTCTTGAGGGCGTGGCACGTGCTGAGACGCACGTGGCGCTGTTCCATACCTGGTCTCGGTGGTGCTGGGGGCTCGGCTCCCTCCGGGCTGAAGTCGGGATCCGCGCTATTCTCTTCTGCTTCCGCTGCCCGTTGGTTATTGGGCAGCAACGCGTTGGCCCAGAGCGGTGCCGCCCAGCACCAGTCTCCTGCTGCCATCGGCTGCTCCTCCACGTCTTCCAGTGGTGGCAAGTAGCCTAGTGCTGTGATGAAACGTGCCATGTCTGTGGGCAGGCCATGGGCTGGCCCTGGTCGGCTGTCTGCGTCCGCGCTGAGGGTGGTGACGGACGCCAGGCTGAGGTGCGGGTGATGCCTTTGAAGGTAGCACGTCACGACTTGCTCCCAGGGGTGACGTGCTGGCTCGGCCTGTGCTGCTGCGCTAGCCAGACGTGCTGCCCATCTCGCGTTGCGAGCCCTCAGGTGCAGGGTCAGCGGCAGTAGCCCAAAGCCTCCTGTACGCGGGTGGCCGTACAGTAGTGTCCGCGGGACTCCTGTCATGCGCTGGGTTGGGTGGTTAGGGTCCGTACGGCGGTCCACGACTCCCGCCGCTGCCCGCTCCAGCAGTTCCACGGTATCATCTCCCGGCATGCCCGCGTGCTCCATGTGCCACGTCACGGTTTGCAGGGCATACCCTGACGTGGACGCCGCCCTCCCAAAAGTGCTCAGCGGCAGGCGGGATATGCATCCCATCCGCCGCTTAGCCTCCTTGAGCCGGGCCGCCCAATCCGGTTGAGCGGGTTGAGGGCTGTTGTCCACCGGCACGTTAAGTGCTACTGCCACCGTCACCAGGGCCGGTTGCTGCTGCTGTGTCGGCGCGGTTGCTGTTGGGGGCTGTGGTGGCTGCTGGGCGTTGTGGTGTTGCGTCTGGGCGTTGGGCTGGTCTGCTGTGTCTGCGCCTACCTTCAGCAGCTGCACCTTGTCCAGGTTTAACCGCTGTCCTGACGCTGACGCAAAGACGTCCATTGCTGTGAGAAAGGGCCCCAGTGCTGCCATGCTGTCAAGCAGGACCTGGCAGTCATCTGCAAACTGCACCGCCGTGGTGACGTCTGCGCTGTTCAGGTCCAGTCTGATCCCAATGCCCTGGCTTCGCAGCCAGCATAGCAGCGCTTGGGCCACGAATAGGTACAGCACCGGTGCCAGGGGGCAGCCTTGCCGTACGCCCAACTCCATGCTCACGGGACGGGATAGGCTGCCGTTGACTAGCGCCTGGGCGACTGTGGATGACAGAAGCAGGGAGACCCACCCCCGGAGCTTGGGCCCTGCGCCCAAGTGTTCCATCGCCTGCAGCAGGAAGCTGCGGTCCACCGTGTCGTACGCCTTGGCGAAGTCCAGGAAGGCAATGACCGCTGAACGGCCCTGCTGCTTCAGGAGATGAGGGATGTGGCGGAGCGTGTGGATGTTGTAGCCTATCAGTCTGCCGCTGAGGAAGGCTGTCTGCTCCACGTCAATCACCCGGCCAAGTTCATTCCCCAGCCGTGTGGCTAGTATCTTCGCCAGCATGCGGTAGTCGGAGTTGAGTAGGGTGATGGGTCGGTAGTTTCCGGCTAGCTTCGGGTCCCCCTTCTTGTACAGCACCGTGATGATGCCATCCGTGAATCGTGGCGGCATGACTCCGGATTCACCGATTGCCGAGTATAGCGCCGCTAGCAAGGGAGACAGTCTGGTGCGCCCCACCTTGTACACGTCCGCTGGTAGCCCGTCCCATCCTGGGGCTTTGCCAGGTGGCGTTCGCTTGAGCGCCGCCGCCACTTCAGCTGGGGATACTGCGGAATTTCCCACGATATCATCTGCTTCTGGGGCCAGGCGGCGGGGATGGGCGTCCAGGGCGCTGAGAACTCGGGATAAGGGATCCGCATCGGGTAGCGGCGTGGGTGGTGGTGGCGTTGGCTTGCGCGAGACGTCACGCCAGTACTCTGCCACTACTTGAGCGACCGCCGCAGGTGTCGTGACCAGCGTGTGCGGCTGGCTGGGCAGCCGCAATGCTGTGGGTCCGTTGTTGTTGCTGCGCCCGGGGTGGATGAGTGCGGTAAGGTTACCGTTGGGCCGCTCGCCTGACCGGATGAAGGCTTGCCTTGCTGCCAGGTAGGCCGGCTTTGCCTCAGCCCTCATAGCAGCCGCCAGCTCCGCCTCCGCATCTACCGCTGTTGCCAGGCGACTGGTGTTGCCTGGCGCCGCTGCCAGCGCCGCTGTCGCCTCCGCCGCTGCCGTTCGCAGTTGCTGTACCGTGGCCCCAGGACGCCGGCGCCGCATCTGCGCTTCCCTGTTCAGTCCGGCTAGCTCTGCTGTCATGCGCCGCTTGAACCCAGGCCACCACTGGATGAGAGCTTGTGGGTGTTGGTCGGGCCCTACCGGTGCTGCTGCTGTTGCCAGCTGTAGCCAGCTTGTGAACCGGTCTTTCAAATCCTCATGCGCAGTGAAGTGGGTCCGCGTCCGGCGTGGAGCATCGCTGCGCCGACGGGGGGCGATGGGCTGCAGGTGCAGGACTGGGATTCGGTGGTCTGACGGTGAACCGGTGGCGATGAAGGCCCGCTGGGTTGCTGGGAGGGCATTGGAGGGGATGTAGATTCGGTCCAGCCGTGCCCCGCCCCGTGTATCCTTCTTGGTGTGTAGTGTATCCATTTTCACGTCTTCAATCCGGGTTTCATGACTCTGTACCATACTACTATGACTCAGCGGCGTCGGGGACACGCAGCCAGAGGACCATTACAGGAGCCAGGAACAGGACTAAGAATACTGAGTGCTGGCTACTACGGTAGTAGGCCAGGGGGGAGGGGCTTCAGATGCAGCTGAGGCTGCATGATGGCGTTTGTGCGTCCAAACACACGGTGGGTAACTAGCACAGGCGCCGGGCCACTGACAATGCAAGAAGCACATGTCGCATTATTCCTGCTGGGCCACAGCACAGTCGGCCCGCCAGGGGCCCAGGGCACGCACAGCTGCTTACAGCAACACCCTGGCGTTAGACGGTTGGGGCCAGCTCGTCGTAGTTGCCCTGCCATTCCTCAACTGACATCAATGCAGGAATCTGTCGGCGCCACCAACACACGGGCCCTAGCCCTGCACTGCCACCAACACTTCATCTAACTGCTCCAGACGGGCCCTAGCCCTGCACTGTGGGTTGCAGCGGCACGACGTGGGGCCACACAACTTTTGACGACACCGTCTCAACTCGCAATGTTTCGAGCTGCAAAGCAACCTACGGGCTGACTGCACACACTCGAGCTACTGCCCCAACATCCCTGACACTCCCGAGTCAACAAGCATCTGTCTACCCGCACACCAAATAGTGTGTACGGAAGAAACATCAACATGCCACGGAAAGCTTTCGAACCGAATGTAAGCCACAGTGTCACCCCGTCTCCCTGTTCTCCGCCGCCTGGCTGCGGGCTACTAGCGCTCCTCGAGCCGCAGCCACACGCCGTCCGCCGGTACGCGCACCAGACCCGTCTTCATCTTGAGCGGCAGCGGCTGCTCCGGCGCCAGGCTGACGCGGAAGCGCTGGTACATGCGCACCAGAGCCACTTTGGTCACCTGGGCAGCACGGGGCGGGTTGAAGGTGGGTGGGCGTGTGGGGAAGCGCATACCGCATGTAGGCCGCGCACTGTCTTGGTCGCATGACAGCCACGCATGATAGCTGTGCAAGGCTTTCTGGTTTAAACAGGGCGCGCCCCGCGAGAGTGTGTTGCCGGCGAAAGCATGCCAAGAGCGGACATGCACGGGGGCGCGGCTAGCTAGCGATTGACAACGGTGGTGCGCCACCCCTCGCACGGCTCACAGCGCCTCGCAAGGGCGCTCCGCAGCCCAGTGCGCCGCGGTAGCATCGCAACCCCCCGCCACGTCAAACCGGCTGCTTTACTGGCTCTCAAGCACTCGAGAGCACCACATAACGTATCATTTTGCTTTACCAATCAAGCACGCCCGCACCCACCATCATGGCCAGCTTGTGGCCCACACACATGCGCGCGCCCACGCCGAAGGGCGCCCAGCCGTTGGGGTCGGAGGGGCCCAGCGCGGCGGCGCCCTCGGGCAGGAAGCGCTGCGGCAGGAAGGCCTCGGGCTGCGGCCACACGTCCGGGTCACGCTGCATGGAGTGCACGTGCAGCACCAGCACCGAGTCCCTGCATGTGCATGTGTGCATGTGCATGTGCATGGACATGGCAGCGCATGCATGGGCAGGGCAAGTTTGCGCACGCCAGCTGCACCCACATGGACCACCCACAGCAGCGATAGCAATAACAACGGCCGCAGCACCAGCACCTGCTCCGCTGCCCCCAGGCCACCCGCGACCGCCACCCCGCGGCGGCTGCGGCTGCTGCTGCTGCTGCTGCTGCTGCTGCTGCTGCTGCTGCTGCTGCTACAACACTACCGTATCTCACTTGGGCACCACGCGGCCGTGCCCCAGGTCCACCGCCTCCTTGGCCTCGCGCAGCAGGTAGGGCGCGGCGGGGTACAGCCGCAGCGTCTCCTGCAGCACCGCCTCGGTGTAGGGCAGCTGAGGGGGGAGGTGAAGCGGGAGGAGGAAGAGGAGGAGTTGGAGGAGGTGGCGCAGGAGGAGGAGGTGGTCGGGGAAGGGGAAGGGTTAGGTCAGCCGCGTTGGCCCCATGACCAAAAGGTATTATGAGCAAATGGTGAACGATCGGCAGCTGAAGCTGAGACCGCTAATGTCCCGCTTTGCTGCTGCTGCTGCTGCTGCTGCGTTTCTTCCTTGGCGCTTGCTGCTAACACACACCACGTCACACCAAACCCATACACACACCTTTGCCAGCAGCTCAGGCGTGATATCGCCCGCGCCCGCGCCCTCGCCTCCCGCTCCCGCTCCGGCCCGCCACGGCCCCAGCACGGCGTCAATCTCCGCCGCCATGCGCTGCTGCGCGGCGGGGTGGGTGGCCAGCAGGAAGGAGGCCATGGTGGTGGTGTTGGAGGACGTCTCATAACCGGCGATGATGAAGGTGAAGCCCTGGGCGATCACCTGTGTATTTGTTTATCATTGTGTTTGTGTTGCGTTAATTTCATTTTCTAGGCGCGGCTAACATGTAAATATCACACACTTTGTACGAGGTCATGCTAGGCAATGGTTTCCGGGCGGCTGCACTTGACTGCAGAGAGATCACAAAGTGCCAGACGGCGTTAGAAGGCGGCGGCAACGCGGTGCAGCGCCGAAAGCACTTCAGCCGGCTCCATCCCAACTCCCTCACTCCCTCATTCACCTCGATGTCGCTCAGCCGCTCCTCCTGCGACGCCCCCCGCCGGCCCTCCATCATCGCGGCCATGAAGCTGCTGGAGCTGATGCCGCCGCCCACCTCCTTGAACCCGCCGGCCTTGTCGCCGGAGCCCTTGTCGCCGGCCTTGTCGCCGTCTGCCACCGCCGCCGCCGCCTTGTTCGCCTGCCACTGCTCCATCAGCAGCCGGCTCACCTCCGCCACCTGGTGCACATGGTGTCAGTGCATACCAGGACATGGTGCCCCAATCGTGTCATAAGCGATGAAAGTCAAAGAAACACACACGACCTGGATCATGCATGCACGGTCTTTGATTTGTTTGTTTTCTCCTTGTGATCTCTAACACGGCCTGGATCGCCGCATTCGAAACACCAGCCCTGCCAAGCCGCGGCCCGCCCGCCCGCACGCACGCACGCACGCCCGCCCGCCATCCCCGCCTGCCGGCCTGCCCGCTGACCTTGCTGCGCGCGCGCATGTTCTCACGCTGCGCCGCGTCCGGCAGGTGCTCCGCCATCCAGCGCCACAGCGGCCGCAGGCCGGGGAACATGAGCTGCAAGCCCGCAAGGGGGAAACGAGGTGGCAATGAGCGGGGTGCGCGTTTGCGGTACGGACGGTGAGCGGGACTGCTGGCATCACTAGGCTGCTGCACTGGGTCGAGGACTTGCTTGCATGCTGATGAAGGGATGTGTTGCTTTGATGCCATGGCGTGCGGGCCAGGTGTCGCGGTCGTTACACAACTACGCCGGCCGGTCACACTCACATTCAGGGGCAGGTAGATGGTGGCGCGGTCGACCTGCAGGGCGGCAACAAGGGATTGAATGCACTGCCGCCAAGGCAGTTACAGCGCCCACACCGAGGACCGCATCGCCAGCTGGGCATAGCCCCTGACAAGCACTCCTGACTGCCGCGCACCCCCGTCGCACCGACATCCTGTCTCACACGTCTCCTTCTACGCGCCTCTCTCACCACCGCCTCATAACCACCACCTCACCGCCTCATCACCGCCTCACCGCCGCCACCTCACCTGCAGGCAACGGAACACGGTGCGGCTCGCCTCCACCAGCTGCGCCCCCAGCACCTTGGTGGTGGGCGTGGCGGTGCCCGAGGCCGAGGCGGAGCCGCCGCCGCCGCCGCCGCTGCCGCCGCCGCCGCTGCCGCCGCTGCTGCTGCTGCTGAAATAGGTGTTGCCCGGGCCGGCGCCCGGGACGTCGTCCTCCAGGGTGCCAAAGTCGATGCTGTGTGTGGCGTGTGAAACGGGATGTGAGCGTGCAAAAGACACAGCACTCGGATGACAGGTTTGTGGCTGCTGGGGCCATTCGCCGTTCGTCGCTGCGGTGCGGTGCTACGGTATAACCTGAGCGCTTGCTGCTACCTAGGTGGGGCTGTCCACTGCGCGGGCGCGATGGCCGACGTGCGCTATAATGCAAATGCGCAATGCGAGACACATCGCGTAGACCACGCATACCGCACGCGCTTTTGCCGGGCATATAGCGCTACGCGCACGGACACGAGGACTGACAACAACGGGCACATGGCAGCTGCTAGCTAGTTAGTTAGCTAGCTAGCTCACCCGTACGCCACCTCGCCCACCGAGGCCATGGTGTAGTTTCCCGCCTCCGTCAGGATCTCAACGGCGCCCGGCACGCCCTTGGCGGGGTCGAATGCCGTCGAGCCGCCTGCCTTGCCGTTGATAGCGGTTGAGCCGTTGGCAGCTGCGGCGGCGCTTGCGGCGGCGGCGCGGCGGGCCAGCCTCGCCACGAAGCGGTTGGCGCAGCGGTTGATGGCGGGCAGGTGGGCGGCCAGGCTGGAGGGGCAGTGGGTGGGGAGGGGTATTTCGTTCCAGAAACCAAAGCGACCGTCGCAACCCACAAACCCAAAACCCAGAACCATAGAGCGCGGGCGAGGGGGTGCCATGCATGTTTAAATAGTGACGAGGTAGACGTAAAGGGGGGGTGGAGTTGTAGGGGTGGCAGGGGCTGAGTGGCAGGCGGTAGTTCACTGGTGACTAGAAAAGGCGCGAACGTTCGCTGAACCAGCAGTACTGTGACGTGCTTGGACCTGCTCACCCCGCTGGGCGCTTCGCCCTTTCCAGCCCCCCTTCTCGGCTTATGGGAGCTGCACGCACAGCAGGAGCAGCAGCAGCAGCCGCCGCGGCAGCCGGCGCGGCAGCAGCCGCAACCCGCAGCAGCGACAGCGGCTCCCCCCTTCCCGCCGCTGGCCGCCTGGGTCGCAGTCACCCGCCCACCTGGCGGGGTGGATGATGGACGCCTCGAAGGCGCGCCGGCCGCGGCGCCACACCTCGCCTCTGCAGCGGGTAGCCGCGTGCGGTGTACAATACACACAATCACACATGCATGTGCATGTGCATGTGCATGTGTCATGCATGGGGCCGCACACGACGGTGCTGCGTATTCGCTTTCCCATGTTGATCTAACACAACAGGATTATTTCACTGCATCAGGGGGTGCCCCGCAAACCATCAAAGCTGTTGCAAGCATGCAGGACCACGATCACCATCGCCACACGCTGTGCCAGCCCCACAGACCGTGGTGAGCACACAGACCCTGGCGCTTCACCGAGACGCCCACAAGACCTATAGCGGGGGCCGTGTAGTGCGGCAGCGGCAGCGGCAGCGGCTGCGGCACTCCTAGGCCCCTTAGGCATGCCGGCACGTGGCACTCACGAGGCCACGAAGGCGCCGGCGTTGTCCACGTCAGCGTTGTGCCCCACCAGCACGTGCCCAAAGTCCGTCATGCGCTGCGGGCGGTTGATGAGCTTGAAGCCCAGCTTCCTGGCGGTTGGCGGTTGGCGGTCGGGGTAGGCGGCGTCAATGCAGCGCAAGGGGGGGTTGCGTTGGTGTGTTTGGGGGAGGGAAGCGAGGTGGAATTACGGCAAAAAAATGCTCCGCACCTGATGAGGGCTGGGTCTGCGATGGTGATCCACGCCCGGTTGCCGAACCAAATCTGCCAACGGGCCAACGCAGGCAGCGGGTGCATGAGGCAATCGAGTTTGAGTTTGCGGTGCTCAGGTGCGCGACTAAGCGCGAGCGGCGCTGCAGCCGTGGCTGCAGCCGTTGCGGGAAGTGCGTCGGAGGGCGTGGTGCGGTGACGCCAGACGGGTGCGGCCAGGGCGCTGCACTTGCAGAGAACGCAGCGACTACTGAGCGCTGTGCAGTTACTTGTGGCCTGCGCGGCCTTAAACCCGCTGTTGAGCGGGGCTCGAAGGGTTGCTGTCTAGGTTTCCGTCCGCGGCGATGTTGCGCATGTGCAGTTAGGCAGCGAGGCCAAACCACATGCCCACTACCGGCCACCTACCGCGACGACGTTTCCATACTTTTTCACAGACTGAACAGTGAAGTCCGTGGCGTCGCCGGTGGCAAAGGCAAGGAGATGTCCCAACAGCGGCAGGCCCGGCGGTCTGCAGCCAAACCGTCACCATGAGTATTATAGTGCCACACAAATAGCTGGATTGGGCCCATCGACCGCGTTCGCGCTCACCCCGGTATTTTCCGAGCTCGCCAGCGCTCAACTGGGTTAATGATAGCCCAGGCAAGCACCTGTGCATGTCAGGCAAGGTAAGCGTGCTCAGGAAGTTGCGAAGTTGCGTTGGAGGAGCGTCGAGCGAGCATCCGCTCACCAACAGCGCTGGGCTGAGCGACGCAAGCGCGAACAGCTGCCAAGATAACGCTAACATGATGATAGAGATAATGGTGATAGAGGTTTTACGTGCTTAAAATGCACGTAACGGCACGCTTGGAAGCAGAAGTTGGGGCGAGACCAATGACGTCGCCGATCAACCGCCCCACTCTTTGCGCCCCGCGGCCCCCGCCCTTTGGAGCCCCCCTCCTTGGAGAGTGGGGACCCATCCTCGCTTGCCTGGCGGCGCCTTACGCCCGGTAGGCAGGCCTTAGTTTCTAGGGTGCGTGAAAAAGGTCTTGCCTAGGAATGGCTCGTGCTGCTGGCTGTTGCTGGTCGTGTCGCAAAGTAGTGCGGTTTGGGCCTTCATCGGTAGTGCATAACACATCCCAATACAAAAACTGACATGAGCGCGCCACTTGTTGCTGGGGTGGCATGCAGGGTACACGCCACGGCTACTCGCTGGGGCGACAGGGCAACTCGGCGGGGTGCACAACACACAAACACGTCGGCGACTCCATGCCTAAACGGGTCAAGCATTGACACACAGTGTTCTTTGCAGTTGTATCCTTAGGTATTGTAGCGTAAGCTGGAGAGGTCCACCTTGCTGAACCTGGTCGTTTGCGAAAATTGCTTTTTGGTTTGCGCGCACTTCACCAGCAACTCCGTGCCCGCCGTCTGTTTACGATACGGATCATACGTGTAAGCTGATACATAACACTGCATCCTTATCGGACTGCACTGAATACTTCCTGGCGGCTCCATCTGGGGGCATCCCTCCGACGCAAGCTCGTGGCTCGGGGCGAGCGCCCGCAGCCGTCGACATGAGTAGAACATAGGCAACGTGCTTACACAGCCAAGATGGTGCCTCAGGGCCAGGCTCGAGCAGCAAGCGGCGCGAGCCCGCTGCCGCTTTCGGGGTCAACAGCTGGCGCCGCAGCTCGCCCAGCTCCCGCGAGGGCGTGGCCGCCCGGCCCCGCAGCGGGCAGCCTCCTCTCACCCCCTTCGGGGGATACGGCTCGCGCAACGAAGCAGCTGCGCCTATGGCCTATGCCACGGAACACCAGCAGCGGCGTGGGCGGCAGCAGCATGGGCGGCTGCCGTGAGGCTCACGTCGGCAGCGGCCCCGGTGGCGCCGCGCTGGCGTTGGCGTTGCCGAAGTCCGCGGCCGCAACAGCCCCGCCGGCCCCGGCGGCTCCGTTCGGGACGGGGGGCGCCGTCCACGCCACCACGACAGCTGCAGCAGCCACGCCACTGCATCGGCTGCTGCTGCTGTGCGGGACCGGCCGGGCCGGCGTCGTGGCTGCTGCCGCGTCGGCGGCGGCTGGAGGTTCGGGTGCGGGCACGGGCACGGGCGTAGGCGCTCGCACGGTGCCGGTTGTGGGGCCAGGAAGCGGCTTGTCTTCGTCCACCGTGGCAGGCGCGGCGTCATGCGGAAGCGCGTCCATACTGCTGCCAAGGCCGTGGGGGTGCCGATCGCAACTAGGTGTGCTGGCTTCATCCCCACAGCTGCTACTGCCGGTCACCGCCTGCGCCGCGGTGGCCAGCCGTGGGCGTGACAGAAGCAGCAGCAGCAGCAGTAGCACTAGCGGCGGCAGCGGCAACGGTCGCAGGGGAGGTGGAGGCGGTGGAGTCGGCAGCGGCAGTAGCAGTGGGCGCGGCGCGCGCGGCAGCAGCAGCAGTAGCAGTAGCTCTGGGGGAGGAGGGCGCGGGCCCGGCAGTAGCGGCAGCGGTGGCTACAGCTACGGCGCGGGCCGCAACGGCCAAGCCAGCCACGCGGGCCGGGGGCAAGGCCGGCGGCCAGGCGCTGGCGGCCGCGGCGGCGGCCGCAGCGGTGGCGGAAGCTACAGCAGCCGCGGCCACGGCGACAACGACATTTACCAAAGCCACGATCCGTTGGTATACGAAGATGCAGCCGCGCGATATAGTGACGTGGAAGCGAGCTTGCCAGCTGTTAGCGCGGGCAAGGTGGGGCAAGCCAGCGCCGGCGCCGGCGTTGTGTCGTTCGGGGCTGCGGTGCCGCCGCGCCCGCGGCCGGCCGGGGCAGACGGCGGCGGCGGCGCGGCCGGCGGCGCGGGGCGGCGGAGCGGCGGCATGGCTCGGAAGCTGGTGGCGTGGTGGGATGGTTACGAACAGGTGCGCGCGCGTTTGTGTGTATGTGTATGTGTTTATGTGGGTACGTGTGTGTCGGTGTGTTAGAGATCACAAGGGAGAGAGCAGCACGTGTGTGTGTGTGGGGGGGGGGATGGCGTGGGTGGCGAGGGAGGGGAGGGAGGGGAGGCGCTGTGGCGAGGGAGGGAAGGGGCTCTGGCACGGGTTTTACACACCCGCGAAGGGTTATGTGGGGATCGCTCGAAGAGGGGGGGTTGCAGGCATGTCGGGATGGGTGAGCACGGATGTGGGCGCGGTAGGGACATGCTGTGGAATGCACCGGTTTGCAGGGGTTTGGCGTGGCTCGCAAATGTGGTATGGAAGTGCACAAAAGCCGCTGCGAGCCGATCGGCAGGTGGACACCCAGCTAGCGTGGGTTTTACTTTTAAGCCCCAAACATAAACACATAACTTGGAACGAAAGTGCTACACTCGGGCCGCACCACTCGCTCACAGGAGGTGGAGGCGGCGTCTCGTGAGGAGGACATGCGGCGGGCCGCCGCCGCCGCCGAGGCAGCTGCAGTAGCAGCCGGGGCAGTAGCAGCCGGGGCAGTAGCAGCCACCGCCGAGGCAGCCGCCGAGGCTGCGGACCCAGCCTGGCGCGCATCAACAGCCGACGCCTCTGGGTGTGGCGGCGACAGCAGCCGTGCCGCGCACACCCCAGGGAGCGCCGCCGCGGCCGCAGCCACGGCTGCACCACTGGGTACAAAACGCGTGGACTCGTCAGTGGGACTGGAGGCTTCCGCCCCTGAAGCCGCCCACTCCACCGCCCTAGCCCACCAGGCGGCCAGTGGTGGTGGTGGTGGTGGTGGGGGTGGTGGCGGTGGCGGCGTGGCGGTGGCTGTTGCGGCGGCTGAGGAGGAGCAGCAGCGTGGCAGCGCGGCTGGCGCTGGCGCTGGCGCTGCTACCGGCCATGACGACAGCGTTATCATCAATGGCGGTGTCAATGGCAGTGCGAATGGCATTGCCAATGGCGGTGCGAGTGGCGGTGCCACTGGCAGTGCCCATGGCGAGGCGAATGGCAGTGCCGCTGGTGGCGGTGCCAGGGGGGGCGGCGAGCCCGAGCCAGACGACGACGACGGCGACGGCGACCCCAGCGCGCTGGCGGACCTGGTGGACCCCGACCAGGAGCGGCGCAGGCACAGGCTGCCGCCCGAGCGCCTGCGCTCGCTGTACTACATCCGGTATGAGCGGTTGTTGTTGTTGTTGTTGGTGGTGGTGTTGGTGTTGGTGTTGGTGTTTGAGCGGGTTTTGTTGTTGTTTTAGCGGTTGGGGCGGTTGGGGCGGTTACAGTACTGTGGAGGAGGGTTTTGGGGCCAGCGGTTGGCGGCGAGGACAGGGCGGGGACGGCCGGCTGGCTGGCTGGGTGCAGTCGGCTGTTGAAAGCCGCCGCACGCGTTGCGTTACCGGGTCCTCATACGAACGTACACACTGTTGTTATGTGTGTGTGTGTGTGTGTGTGTGTGTGTGTGTATGCCCATGCAGGTCCAAGGTCATGAGGCGGGTGACGGCCTCTGCAGACGTGCGCCAGCTGGCGGAGGCGCTGGACTGGTGGGGCAGAGGGGGTGGGGGTGGGGGTGGGGGTGGGGGTGGGTAGGGTGCGTAAACCAATGTCAGGGCACACAGCTAACGAAGCGAGGGGCGGGCGGGGGAGGGGGCGTCTCGACAGGCGCGCCCCACGGTCCCATGCGGCCTGCCTGCCTGCCTGCCCCCCTGCCTGCCTGCTACTGCCTGCCTGCCTGCCTGCCTGCCTGACTGCCTGCCTGCCTGCCTGCTACTGCCTGCTACTGCCTGCCTGCCTGCCTGCCCCCTGCCTGCTACTGCCTGCTACTGCCTGCTACTGCCTGCTACTGCCTGCTACTGCCTGCCTGCTACTGCCTGCCTGCCTGCCTGCCTGCCTGCCCCCCTGCCTTGCCTTGCCCTGCCTGGCTCCCGGCCTTGCCCCCTGCCCCCCCACCTGTTCTACCACTTCGCCACATATCCTTGCCCCCCTGCCCCCCCTGTTTCGGGTTCAGGGTCTATGGATTTTTGCTTGGGTTTGGAATGAACTACCCCCCCCACACACACACACTCCTGTCATCACCAAGACCGCTGCACCAACCACCCCCCACTCCTGTCATCACCAAGACCGCTGCACCAACCAGCCCCCACTCCTGTCATCACCAAGACCGCTGAAACACACACGCTCCTACCTTACCCCACCCGCCGCCCACCCGACCCGCCCGCTGCTGCTGGTTTAGTTTGGGCTGGTAACCACAACCCCCCCCCCCCGCCCGCAGGTGTGTGCCCCTCATGGACCTGGCCGCCACCAAGGAGGCGCTGCGCATGATTCGCACCGCGGGCATGGTGGGTGGGAGGGAGGGAGGGAGGGAGGGAGGGAGGGGTGCGGCAGCAGCACAAGCAGCAGCAACAGCAGCAGCAGCAGCGGTGTTCAAGGGAAACAATTGTGTGTGTGCGTGTGTGTGTGTGTATGTGCGTGTGTGGGTGGGTGGGTGTCCGAGGAGGACGGGGCGGCGGGCGAAGCGGAGCAGGGGGAGGGCAGGGGGATGGGGCAGGAGGGGGGTGGGCCTCCGATGAGGTGGGGAGCTCACACCTGCGGGGCTTGCCCACTCTCCTCTAACTATGAAAAGGCTTCTGGACGGGGCGTCAATCAATCAATCGGTCGACCTGCAACTCGCTCTCCCTCCCGCGCGTATTGCATGGCAGCCTAGGAACTGCATGCCTCAATGCTGACCGCCCGCCCTTGCTGCCTCCTTGCTGCTGCTCCCCGCCCAACACCACCCACCCATGGTTTTTTTGGGGTTTCGTAAAGTTTGGTTTGCATGTTTTTGGGTCCTGGAATGACCTACCCACCCATACCCCATACGGCCATACCCCAAACCCCTCCTACACACGCAGAGCGTGTCGGCCTTCCCGCGTAACCGGCAGCTGATGTCCCGCCCCCGCTTCATGGCCTCCTTCCACTACGTCGCCACGCGGCTGCTGGGCCTGCTGCGAGTGTACGGCACCGCCGTGGCCTGCGACTGGGCCTACCTGGTCACGGCGGTGGGCGGGCTGGTGGAGGGCCGCATAAGGTGGGTGGGAGGGTGGGAGGAAGGGGGGGGGAGGGAGGGAGGGGGTTGCAAGGAAGGGAGGGAGGGCCCACACGGGTATGACGCCGGTCTGGGAGAGGGGCCAAACGGCACGACGGTTTTGACAGGGTTGGCCGTGTTGATCAGCCTCCAAACCGCGTACATAGGGTCACGATAGGATCACGTGGCGGTGCTTGATCAACACGGCCTTCAGGCTGCTAACACGCTTGGCGTCCAGGGGGTGCGTTTTGCCGTGTCGGCACGGGCCGGCACGGTCGTCAGGTCAACCTCACCAATAGGTCCCAATAGCTTCTAAGTATTGCTTATATGTTATAAGGACTGCAAATAACGTGTTTGAAGGCAATTCGGTGACGTCGCAGTTGACATGCTTCTTTCGCGCGCATATTTCAGTGGCGTTGACACCGCTTACAATTGCCGTCGACTAACATATACATATGGAGCTGCAAAAAAACATTCCGCGGCCACAAAGACGGACTCCAGCAAAAGCATGCTTCGCGAAATGTGGTGACAGCGACCCCGTCAGAATTTGCCCGTCAGAATTTGAGATACTTATATAGTGAGTATGTTATTGCCTGAAAGGCGGGGCCTAAATACGCGCATATGAAGAGAAACACGTGTGGACACGATTCTGCCCCTACCCGAACCGGCGTCATACCCGTGTGGGGGGGGCCGCAGGGCCTCGATGTGTCAGGCGGTCAGATTGTGCGGCTGGTAGAGGAAAGGAAAGGAACCGTGGGGGCAGGGGGGAAACAATCGGAACTGGCCGCTCCCGCTTGCTTCGAGCATCACTCATACGCGCATGCGCACATGCTCGCATGCTCGTTGTGGCTATGATGCCTCTCATTGTGCTGCTGCTACTGCTGGTGGCCCGCCCTTCCCTCCCACGCAGGAACCGGGAGCTGCTACAGCTGCTGCACGACCGCGCGCTGGAGCTGGTGCGGGGCCACGTGGAGGCGGCGGAGGCTGTAGCAGCCAAGGCGGGGGCTGTAGCAGCACCAGCGGTTGCAGCAGCAGAATCCGACGCCGAGGCTGGGGCCGAGGCTGTAGCCGCAGGGCCCCGGGCAGGGCCAGGGCCAGGGCCAGGGTCCCAGGCGGCCGCGGAGGTCGCGGCGTCGGCGTCGGCGGCGGCGGATGAGGCATCGGCGTCGATGTCGGAAGCGACAGCGGCGTCAGCAGCTGGCGCCGGCAGCAGCAGCAGCAATGGCGGGAGTAGCAGCAGCAGCAGCAGCAGCAGCAGTAGCAGTGACGCCAGGCGGGGTGTCGGGCCGGGCACGTCACGGCGCCGCGGCGCTGGTGGCGGCGGCAGCAGCAGCAGCACAAGCATCGACAGCACCAACAGCGGCGGCGGCGCCGCCGCGGCCGACGGCGGCAGTAGCACCATAACGCTGCGCGACCTAGTGTCGCGGGTGCTACTGCCGCTGCTGCAGCTGGACCAGCCGCTGCACCCCGAATTCTTCACCCTGGTGGAGCGGCTCATGCTGGTACAACCGCGGCTGCAGCCACAGCAGCACCCGAACAGCGGCAGTAGCAGCATCGGCAGCAGCAGCAGCAGCAGCAGCAGCAGGGCCGCCCTGCCGCTGTGGCAGCTACGTGACGTACTGGAGCTGCACTACCACGCGCAGGCGCCGCCGGCGCCGGCGCTGCTGGCGGCACTGCGGGCCAGCTGCGAGGAGGCGGCGGCGGAGCTGCGCGCGCGCGCCCGGGAGCTGCCTGGCGGCGGCAACGGCGGCGGCAGCAGCAGCAGCAGCAGCAGCAGCAGCAGCAGCAGCGGCTACGGCGGCGGCTATGGCAGCGGCTATGGCAGCGGCTACGGTGGCAGTAGCATCGGCCCCGGCGGCGCTGACCCGCAGGAGGCGGCGCTGGCTGGCACGGTGACCTCCACGCTGTACCTGCTGGGCCGCCTGAATGCGGCGCTAGCAGGCTCCCGAGCAGCAACAGCTGCTGCTGCTGCTGCTGGCGGTGCTACAGCCACCACCACCGGTGGCGGCGCCACTGGCGCCGTGCGACCCGCTGCGTCCACTGCTGGCGGTGCTACAGCCGCGCTGGAGCTGGGCTGGACGCACGGCGTGCTGGAGGCGCTACAGCCGTGGCTGCCAGCGCTCACGCCGCTACAGCTGTCGAGCCTGCTGGCGACGGTGGTGCGGCTGGGCGCCACGCGGCGGCTGCTACAGCCGCCGACACCAGCTGCGGCTACAGCCTCCACCGACGCCACCGCCAGCGCTCGCTGCAGCAGCAGCAGCAGCAGCAGCAGCAGCAGTGGCAGTAGCAGCAGCGGCAGTAGCAGTAGCAGTGGCCAGGTGCCCTTTGCGCCGTTCGCGCGGGCGTACGAGGACGCGGTGTGCAGCGTGTACTCCCAACGCCCAACCGCCAACCAGGTGACGGTTGGCAACATTGTCGACCTGGTTGGCGGCATCGCAACTGCCACCGCCGCCATCACCGCAGACGCAACCGCCGCAACCGCCGTTGCCGCCGCCGCCGCTGCCGCCTCACCAAACGCCGCAGCCTTGGGCGCACCATCATCGCCGCCGCCACCGCCGCCGCCGCCACCGCGGCTGCTGCGCGCGCGCAGCCCCCTGTTTGGGCAGGTGCTCTTCCGTTACAATGTCGTACTGACGTACCAGTTCACGCAGCGCAACGGCTTCGTACCGCCGTACGCGCTGGACCTGCTGCCGGGGCTGGCGGCGGTGGCGGCGGCGGCGCCGCCGGGCGGCGCCGCCGACCTGCCCGCCAAGCTCGTCTCGGAGGCGATGCGGCTGAGCAGTCGGCTGCTGCCGGCGCGGCCCGCGGGTGCGCTGGCGGCGGCGGCGGACGCGGCGGCGGTGCTGCGCTGGGTGGCGCCGCCGGGCGGCTGGGTGGACGCGGTTTATGCGGCGCTGGCGGCGCGGCTGCATGCAGTGGGGGCGGAGGCGGAGGCGGAGGATGTGGCTGCGCCGGCGGCTGCGGCTGCGCCGGCGGCGGAGGCGGACGTGGTGGTGGCGGAGGTGCCGGTTGGGGTGGTAGGAGCAGAGGCAGAGGCAGGGGCAGTGGCGGGCGCGGCAGGCAAGGGGGTCGCGGCTGCGGCTACGGCTGCGACTATGGCAGCTGTGGCAGCCGCCTCCGCCACCGCCTCCGCCACCGCCGCCGCCCCAGCGCCAGGCGCACCACCACCACCGCCTCCACCACCACCGCCACCACCTCCGGCCATCGGCCCCAAGCCCGTCTACAGCCTGCCCGCGTACGACTACGCGCGGCCGCCCGCCCAGCCCGACGCCATGTCGCCGCCCGCGCTGCTGGCGCTGCTGGCGGCGGGCAGGCACCTGGCGCGGGTGGCCTCGCCGGCGCCGGCCCCGCCCGCCCCGCGGGCCCCGCCGCCTTCGCCTTCGGCTTCGGCTTCGGCTTCGGCTTCGGCTTCGGCTTCGGCTTCGGCAGCGGCTTCCTCACCTGCCCGTTCAATGCCTGCCGCACCAGGCTGGCGGGCTTCTGGGCCTTCAGCCGCCGCCTTGGAGAAGGCAGCAGCAGGAGCAGCAGCGGGAGCAGCAGCGGGAGCAGCAGCGGGAGCAGGAGTGGGAGCAGCAGCGAGAGCAGGAGCAGAAACCAAGCCGGCGGCGGTGGCGGCGGCGGCGGCAGTGGTAACCGGCGTGATGCCGGCACCGCTGGCGGCTCGGCTGGCCGAGCTGCTCGCGGCGCAGCTGGCGGCGGCGCCGTCGCCGTCTGCGCCGGTGGCGGCGGCGGCGGGCGGTCCGTCTGCAGTGCCGGTGGGCCTGGCTCGGACCGGCGCCTGCGACAGCTGGGGTGACTACGTGGCTGCACTGGCAGACCTTGCGGCGGGAGGCGGCGGCGGTGTCGGGGGCGGCGCGGACGTGGCAGCGTTGGGGCCGCGGTTGAGCAAGCACAGCAGCAGCAGCAGCAGCAGCAATGGCGGCAGTAGCAGCAGCAGCAGCAGCAGCAGTGTTGTGCTACAGCTAGTGGACCGGCTGCTGCTGGTGCTACAGCCACCTGCAGCCGCCCTGGCGGGCTCTGCGCAGGCAGCGGCTTACAGCGGCCGTAGCAGTAGCAACGGCAGCACCGTTGGCAAAGGCAGCAGCAGCAGCAGCAGCAGCAGCCGCAGCAGCAGCAGCAGCGGCGTCGGCGGCGGCGGTGCTGTGGAGAGCAGGGCTAAACCGCCGACGGCGGCGGAGCTGGTTGCGGCGGAGCGGTGCCGCCAAGTCGTGCTGGCGGCGACAGAGCACGCGCTCATGCTGCAGCTGCAAGCATGCGCCCACCAACCCGCCTCTGGCTCAGCCGTCGCCGGGGTCTCTTCGGGCTGCGCAGATGAAGCAGCGCAAGCAGCCGTTGAACCCGGCGACGCTGACGTTGCAACCGCCAGCAGCAACCACCGCTTGGCCTCTAACCGCCAACCGCCGCCGCCGGGCCCGCCGCTCCCAGTTGACCTCGACGCAGCCGGCGGCCCGGCGGCGCTGGCGGGCGCGCTGCGGCGGTTGCTGGGCCGGCCGCCGGCGGCGGCGTGGTGGGCTGCCGCGGGCGCGGCGGCGGCGGCGCGCACGGCGGCTGCCGTGGCAGCATTCCGTGTGGCATGTGCGGAGCTGCAGTCGGCAGAGGATGAGGAACAGCGGGCGCCAGCGCAGCAGCAGCAGCAGCGGCTGCAGCAGCAGCCTCATCAGCGCTGGCGCGGGTCGGGCGCAGCCGCTGCCGCCGGGGGCCGCGGCGGCGCCAGGGCTGGCGCGGCGGCGGCGGCGGCGGCGGGTGCGCCTGCGGCGGCGGGCGCGGGTGCGGATGCGCCGCGTGTGCGGCCGTCGCCATCGCCGCCGCCAGTGCTGGCGATGGTGCGTCTGCGGCAGGCGCGCAAGACGGCGGCGGTGCGGCTGCTGCACTGCGCCACCGAGCAGCTTGAACTGGCAGGAGCGGCGCTGGCGGCGGAGGCCGAGGCGGGGCCGGCAGTAGCGGCAGTAGCAGCTGGCGGGGCGGAGGAGGGCTGGTCCAATGCGGCGGCGGCGGCGGCGGCGGGGCGCGGCGTGCCGGCGGCGCCAGCCGCTCAGCTGCAGCCTCAGCCGTCTGCGCCGGAGCTGCATTGGCAGGAGCCGCAGCCCGAGTGGTGGCGGGCGGTGACGTGGGCGGCCCAGCTGGCCCTGCGCGCCGCCGCCACCGCAGGGGCCGCCGCCTCGCCCCCGGCCGCCGCCGCTGCCGCGGCAGCCATCCACGCGGGCCTGCCGCCCTCTCGCCCGCCGCCTCTGGGCGCCCAAGCAGCAGCACCGCAGCCGAGCGCCACTGCCGCCGCGGCACGGGAGGCTGTAGCAGACCTGGCCCTGCGCTACGCGCAGCACCTGTCCCGCTGGCTGGACCGCCGCCGGCTGCAGCAGCAGCAGCAGCAGCAGGTGGCGGCTGTAGCTGACGACGAGGCCGGCAGTAGCAACAGCGCTGTCAGCGCTGGCAGTAGCAGCAGCAGCAGCAGCCTTGGCGCGGGTCCAGCGGTGGCGCCGGTTGCAGGCGGCCAGGAGTCAGGGGCGGAGGTGGCTCAGGAGCTGCACGCACCGCCGGCTCCCTCCTCGGCTCCCTCCTCGGCTCCGGCTCCCTCCTCGGAGCTGTACCACCACGTGCCCTTCTTCATCTCCCTGTGCCAGCAGCTGGAGCCGGCACTGGCGCCGCCACCACCGCCAGCAGCAGCAGCAGCAGCAGTAGCAGCAGCAGCAGCAGCGGGGGCGTTGGCGGCAGCGGGGGCGCCGGCGCCGTCATCGCCCGCTCGCCCGCCGGCGCTGACAGGGCCGTGGCGGCTGCCGGCGGCGGCGGTGGTGGCGCTGGCGGAGGTGCTGTCGCTGAGCCGATTCCAGCCGTTGAGGTTCCCTGCGCTGGCGGCCTGGCCGGACGCCTACCTGCACAGGGTGAGAGAGGGAGGGGGAGAGGGGTGGCGGGGTGGCGGCGGTGAGGCGTGCCAATAGGGAAGTGCTGCATTTTACATGTGAAGGTGCGAAGGGCGCAAGGCACAGCCAGGGGAGGTTGGCTGAGTCGCCTGCTGCACTCATCTGTCATCGCGCATCGTCATCTGCAGGTGACCGAGCTGCTGCTGCTACAACAGCAGCAGCAGCAGCAGCAAAGCCACGGGGCCGTGACTGCTACAGCCGGCCCGCAGCTACAGCCGCCTCCGCCGCCTCTGCCACTGGCTCCTCCGCCGCTGGCGCCTGCGGACGCGGCCATGGTGGTGCGGTGCGTGGCATGCCAGGGCTGGCGGCCGGGGGAGGAGGTCATGGACGGGCTGGCGGAGGCCATGCAGGTGCGGTGCGGTGCGGCGGCAGGTGGTGTTTGTTTTTTTTGGGGGGGGGGGTACCAGCCCAAACTAAACCAAACCCAATGCATAAGAGCGAGTGGGGTGTCGGGGTTGGCGGGGGTTTGGCGGAGAAGGCGACAAGCAGAAACAGTAAAGCAGTGAGAGGATGGCGCGGATGATGGCAGGGGGAGTGAAACGCTTGGGCATGGCGAGGGCGCACGTGTGTGGGTGTGCCAACTTGCGCCCTGCTCGTCAGTGCGAAGAACGAGTGGGAGGAGCACAACATGTGTGGCTGCACGCGCCCCTTGCCCGTTGTTACCGGTAGTTCTATCGCCCCAATGACCCCGATGTGTCTGTCCCATGTGTCGCCCTCGCTGTCGCCTGCACCAACAACCAACACACCACACACAGGCCGGCGGCGGGCTGGCGGCGCTGCGCGCCCAGTACGGCCCGGCGGCGCTCGTCCAGCTGCTGTCCTGGCTGTCGTTCGCGCGCTTCCTGCCGTACGACGCCTGGGTGGACGAGCTGCTGGCCCTGCTGGAGCCGCACCTGCTACAGCCGCCGGCGGCTGTAGCAGCAGCAGCAGTGCCAGCCGCTGTAGCACTGGTGGTGCCTGCGACGGCTGCGTCGGCGACGGAGGAGGTGGCGGTGGCACCGGCGGGCGGTGGCGGGGGTGGAGGGAGCGGCACTGGGCGCGCGCTGGAGCGGGGCGCTGTGGGCGCTGTGGGCGCTGTGGGCGCTGTGGGCGCTGTGGGCGCGGGGACGGGCGCTGCTGCCGTCGGCCGCGCGGCGCCAGCATTGCCTAATGAAGACACCAACGACACTGCGGCGAGCGGCAGCGCATCACCAGCGGCCGTAGCCACTGCCACCGGCACGGCACCTGCGCAGGCAGCACGGACAGCACGGACAGCACTGCGGGTACTGATGCCTATCACCGAGAGTAATGACGACGTGAAGAGCGGCCGGCCTGCGTCTGGCAGCAGCACCAGCATCAATGCAAATAATAAGCCAGGGGCCGATGGGAGGCACGGCGGCGCCAGCAGTGAGGTACAGATAGCCGGGGATGCAGTATCGGCAGAAGGGGCAGCAGCAGCAGTAGCAGCAGCAGCAGCAGCAGCAACAGCCGGCGGCACACGCCCACAGGCTCTGGGGCTGTCGGAGCTGTGTGTGCTGGGCCACGCACTCGGAGAGCTGGGCGTGGCGCCGCCGGCGGCCTGGCTGCAGCGGGCGCTGGCGGCGGCGGGCGACGCGGCTGTAGCAGCCGCGGCCGCGGATGCAGGCATGGTGCTGCTACTGCCGCTGGGCAGCAGTAGCGACGGGCAGGAGCTTTCATTGCCAACACCTGTCAACGGCGCCAGCGGCGGCAGCCGCCGCAGCCTGCCGGAGCAGCTGTCTGGGCTGCTGTGGCGCTGGTCGGCTGTAGCATCCGCGGCTGCAGACGCCGCTGCTGCTGCTGCTGCTGCTGCTGCTGCTGCTGCTGCTGCTGCTGCTGTTGATACCGCCAGCGCCGCCACCACCAGCGCCTCTTCTGCCGGGGAGGACGACCTTGCAGCGTCTGCAGCAGCCGTGCCGGCGGCGCCCGTGCTGGCGCCGCCGCCGCCGCCGCCGGCGGTGGTCGTGGCGGCGGCGGCGGCGCAGTTCGCCGGGCTGATGGCGGCGGCGACGGCGCCGCTGCTGCGGCGGATGGAGCCGCTGGCGCTGGTGCGGTGCGCGGAGGGCATGGCGGCGCTGGCGCAGGCCTCGGCCGCCGCCGGCACCGCCACCGCCGTCAATGACATTGGCGCTGGCGCCACGCCTGGCATGGGTGTGGAGGTACAGCGGCCCGCAGCAGTAGCAGCGGCAGCAGCAGCGGTGGCAGCAGCAGCAGCAGCAGCAGTGCCGACAGAGGCACAGGCCAAGCCTGCTGCAGCGCACGCAAGTACCGCTGTCGGCGCCGACACTCAGCTGCCACCGTCGCCGCCGCTGCCGTCGCCGCCGCCGCCACCTCCCCAGGCCGGCTGCTACAGTCCCTCCATGGCGGAGCTCGCGCTGGGCAAGGTGACGACAGTAGCCGCTGCTGCTACAGCCGCTGCTGCTACAGCCTCTCGGCCGGTGGACGCGGAGCACGCCGCGGCGCTGGCGGCTTTCCAGAACGTCTTCCGGCGCGCAGCCGGCACCGGGGGCACGGCGCCCACCACGGGCAGCGGCAGTAGCAGTAGCAGTAGCAGCGGTGGCGGCACTGCCGCCGACGACTCGGCGCTACTGCTGGAAAAGCCCGCGCTGCGCGCCGCGGCGGCGCCGGCAAGCCCCGCGGCGGTGGCGGCGGTGGCGGCTGTAGCATTGCAGCCGGCGCCCTCGTCCGACCAGCCCGGCCTCCTCGGCTCCGCCGCCCACGGCGCGCCATCCGCCATGCCTGCTGCGGCTGCTGCGGCTGCTGCGGCGGCCGCGCCGGCCGCGGCGGCGGCGGCGGGGGCGGAGGCGGTCGGGCGGCAGGGCGGGCGCCAGGCTGGGGGGTTGGACTTGGGCCCCTGGTGGCGCGAGTTTGAGGCCGCAAGCGCTGTGTCCCTGCTCACCAACCCGCCGCCTGAAGAGGAAGACCCCGAGACGCAGCCGGAGGCGCAGCCGCGCGCCGGCAACGGTAACGGTAACGGCAACGGCAACGGCAACGCTGCGCTGCCAGCAGCAGCCGGAGAGCCCAAGACCAGCCAGTGGCGACACCCGCGCTACCGCGAGCCGCGTGGCGGGCCCCGTGGCCCCGGCCGCCGCCAGGCGCAGGGCCAGCAGCAGCTACAGCCGCCGCCGCAGCTGAGCGGCTACAGCCTGAGCGTCACGCTGCGGTGCATGGCGGCGGCGGGCCACGTGCCCAGCCGCCACTGGCTGGCGCGCTACTGCCACCACACGCAGCCGTTGCTGCTGCAGCTACAGCCTGGCAGCGGCGGCGGAAGCGACGGCGCCGTTGATGCTACAGCCGCTGCTTTCAAGCCGGTCGACCTGACCAGCGCGCTGTGGGCGCTGGCGCGCATGGGCATCTCGCTGCAAGGGAGCGGCAGTAGCAGCGCCGGCAGCAGCGGCCGTAGCAGCGGGGTCCCTGACGGCGCGGGCGGCAGCAGCAGCGCCGACCTCGACGCCGTGACGGTGCGGCCGTGGCTGGAGGCGGCGCTGGCGGCGCTGGGCCCCGTACTGCCGGCCTGTACGGGAACCGACCTGCAGTACGCGGCGTGGGCGCTCGCGGCGCTGGACTGCCCGCCGCCCGCCGGCTGGCTGCTGCGGTACGAGCGCTGTACGGCGACGCGGCTGCCGTACATCGGGCCGCCGGCGCTGCTGTACAGCCTGTGGATGTACGGCAAGTTCGGGCACGCGCCCAGCGGGGAGTACATGGAGCTGGCGCTGCAGGTGCGACTGGTGGTTGGTGCGGTGGTTGCCGCCGGGAGGAGGGGGGGCGGCGGCCGGGGGAACGGGGGGTGGGTGGGTGGGTGCTGAGTCATCATCGGCATCAGCATCAGCATCCGTGTGTGACGGAGACCGGGCTTGGGGTCCAGTGTGTCATGTCCGGGATGGAACACACAGCACGCGCACACACAGGGCCCTGCTGCCCTCATGTGGATGACACCCTCGGTACCTTGGTGACCGCAGCCACTGCCGCCATGCCACCTGCCCCCCTCCTCCGGCTGCCCACGCAAACCATCTGTCGGCCCGCTGCTACTGCTACTGCTGCCTCTGCCTCTGCTGCCGCCTCTGCAGGTGCTTCGCCCCAGCCTGGGCGGCCTCAGCGGCTCAGCTGGCGGCCCCACGCCGCCAGGTGCCTCTGGTCCCGTGCCCGCGGCGCCGCTGCCCCCCTCATTCTCCTCACCGCCGCCCCCCACTGCCGCCTCACCGTCGCCGCCGCCGCCGCCACTGGACGACCACGGTCTGGCGCTGCTGCTGCACTGCCTGGCGCTGCTGGACTACCTGCCGCCCGACGACTGGATGGAGGACTACCTGGCGGTGAGTGGTTGAGGTGGGGGGGGGGCGGGCAGGGCAGGGCAGGGCAGGGCAGGGCAGGGGCAGGGGCAGGGGCAGGGGCAGGGGCAGGGGCAGGGGCAGGGGCAGGGGCAAGAGAGAGGGAGAGGGAGAGGGAGAGGGAGAGGGAGAGGGAGAGGGAGAGGGAGAGGGAGAGGGAAAGGGAAAGGGAAAGGGAAAGGGGCGTGGGGAAAGGGAAAGGGAAAGGGAAAGGGAAAGGGAAAGGGAAAGGGAAAGGGAAAGGGAAAGGGAAAGGGAAAGGGAAAGGGAAAGGGAAAGGGAAAGGGAAAGGGAAAGGGCAAGGGAAAGGGAAAGGGAAAGGGCAAGGGCAAGGGCAAGGGCAAGGGCAAGGGCAAGGGCAAGGGCAGGGCAGGGGCAGGGCAGGGCAGGGCAGGGCAGGGCAGGTGGAGGGTAAACGGGCGGGGGTGGCGGTGGAAACAGTGGTGGGAGGAGGGAGGTGCGTGTGGGCGGACTGACTGCGTGTGCGTGTTAGCGGTGCAGGGAACGATGGTCGTGGATGAGCGCGTGGTTTGACCGGGGCGGGGTCTCCAAGGAAGCGAGTGAGTGAAAGCGCCGAACCTCACTAGAAACCTAAAACTAAAAAGACGCCGCGCATGACCCACGTGTGCGTGTGTGTGTCCCTGCACGTGCCTGCAGGCGCTGCTGCGGGAGCTGCCCCGCATCACGCCCACCGGCCTCACCATCGCGCTGCGAGCCGCCGCCAGCCTGCAGCTGCCGCTGGCGCCGGCGGCGGTGGAGGCGCTGCTGGCCGCCGCGGTGCGGCTGCTGCCGCCGCCGGGAGCCTACGCAACGCTGCTGCCGGGTGCTTCGGCCGCCGCAGCGCCGGCTACAGCCGGTGGCGGCAGCGGCAGTAGCAGCAGCAGCAGCAGCTACTGCTTCACGGAACAGCAGCTGGAGGCGCTGATGTCGGCGCTGGTGGACCTGCCGCCCGGCATGCTGCAGCCGCTACAGCCGCTACAGCCCGCGGCAGCTGTGCCTGCTCCGGCGGACCACGGTGCTGACGGTGCCGACGGTCCGGCAGAAGGAAGAAGGGCGAGAGGCGGCGGCGCAGCCGGTGGCGGCGGCGGCAGCGCAGGCAGCGGTGAGCTACTGCTGCGGCAGTTGCTGTACGGGGCGGTGGCGGCGGCGCCCGACAACCGCAAGGTCGCCAATTTCTACCGCATGCTCACCAGCGGCAGTAGCAGCAGCAGTAGCAGCGTTTCAGGCAGTAGCAGCAGCAGCAGCAGCTCAGGCGGTGGCAGCAGCGACGCTGCCAACAGCGGCGACGGTGGCGGTGACGAGGCCGGTGGCGTGCGGCGGGTGGGGGCAGCCGCAGGAGGCCGCAAGGCTGGAGCGCATGGTGGGGGTGGTGGTGGGGGTGGTGGTGGGGCAAGGGTTAGGGCGACGCGTGGCGGCGTCTCACGTGATGGTGGCAGCACCACCAGCACCACCACCAGCACAAGCACCACCAGCACACGCACCACCAGCACAAGCAACGGCGGCAGCAACGGCACTGCCGGCAGCTACACTGCCAGCCGGCGGGCCAGCAGGCGGAAGCGCGGCCCCCACGCCGCCGGCCCCCCAGCCCAGCCTGAGGCCGGCCCTGGCGGTGCCGCGGCTGGCGGCGCTCCGGCTGCTGCGGCCCTCGCCGATACAGGTGGCGCCGCTGGTGGCGCCGACGCCGCTGAGGGGGCGGTAAATGCGGTGGTGGTGGTGGCGCGGCCTGGCCTGCGCGGCCGCGCCACTGGCAGCGGTACCAGTAGCGGTGGGCGGCTGGCGCCCAAGGCCAGCCTCGGTGATGATAGCGCTGTGGGTAGCCCTGCGGGTGTGTAGTGGCCGGCGGAACAGGCAGGCAAGCAGGCGGGTGAGGCCGGGGGGGTGCTACCGGTGGGCCGTCGTTTGGGACTGGCACAGGGTGCAAGTGGTGGGGGTGGCGTGGGGTGCTGTCGGCCACAGGTGCGGCGGGCGCAAGCGGACCGGTGGGTGTGGTTATTAGAGGTACGGGGGACCACGCACCACGGTGGCGGTGCTGCGCGTGTGCAGGGGATGTGGCGTGACTGATGGGGTAAGTAGGTAGATAGATGGGTGGACCGTTGGCACTGCAGACGACGCATCAAGAGATTCAAGACACTCACATGAATGAGAGACACATGGAGAGTCAATGTCGCCGAGTCAGGCAATTTGTGCGTCGGTAACATTACGGGACAGCTTCATGAAGAAGCCCGGAAGGAGCCAAGGAGGGCGTGGAAAGGGTGGAACACTGTGGCCGTGTGGGGCGCGTGGTGCCGTGCGAAGTGGAGCTGCCGTACGTACACGCTGCCCGAGCCTGCAGTGCGCAGGCGGCACGGCTCACACCGTCACACGGGTAGTGTGAAATGTAAGAGAGCGCGTTGTGTTAAGCACGATAGAAGCGCAGCAAAACGTGCAGCGCAGGCACGCCACCCCTGTGGGGTGTGATTGCAGTGGCCCGTTGGGCCACGCTAGACGCAGCTTGCATCTTCTTTGAAGCAGCTCGTGGCAGCATCGGACGGCACGCGTAGGACCACCCCATCGGGCTGTGCCCAACAATAAATATCGAGACCAGGTTTCGATCCTGGGACCTCGGGGTTATGAGCCCCGCACGCTTCCGCTGCGCCATCTCGATATGACTGATTTGTAATTTATATGATATATATATACATAATTTTACAGGTCTGCGCACACTCAACTCAACTCACCACACAAAAATGTAGTAAAGCCCAGTTAGCACGTTGCTTCCTTGGCTCTGCGGACATAGCGACATAGCGCCTCGGCGGTACCTTTCCGGCACTTGTGGAGTTACCTGCAGCCGCTGCTTTGGTGGAGCTACTCTGGTCTAACCGGTGTTAGCAATGGGAAGTTTCGGCCTAGCAAGTCCTATTGCGTCGCGGTGCAGCGGAGCCTCGTCAGCAATCGGCCTCCGGTCTTAGCCCATCCAGTGTCGCTGTGCCTGCAGCGGCTTCTCGGTGCTTCACGATTGTCGTCAATGTGTCGCTGAGCCTGCTTGGAGGTCCCCCCGCTTTGGCGGGACTGGCGCATGTCATGTCGGAGCCATGGAGCAACTCTGGGCGTTTTGGCGTCAGCCTGTATTTGCTTTAGTTATGATTCTGTTGCACTTGATGTCGCATCGCTGTTTTTGACTCTAGTTTACTGCGGAACGTTGAACTTTGCAAGCATGAACCTGTTTGCACGGTTTGTTTGCTTCGCTAGTAATTCCTAACGCTATGATCTTTTGTGTCATGTTTGTCTTATGCATCTGAACCGGCATAGTTGCTATCTTGACCACCAACTCTTCTGCTGTGCCCTCGGTGTGTGCGCCTGGCCTTCCAACTCAGTGCTTCAGTCGTGCCTTGCTAAGACTTGTGTGCCACAAGACCTGGTCGTAGCCTTACCTTTGTTTTGTCGTTGACTTAACCTTAATTTAGTACGACTCAGCTTCGGCTGTCAGTAGTGATGCGCTGGGGAGAGCGCCGTGAGCCCGAGGAGGGTCCTACTGTAACACACTCAATCAATGGGCGTTTCTGCCTGTTGAACAGCATGGGGTGCCACTTTCCTGTTTCAGTGATGCACTCGCTAGTCCTAACACTGCTGAGTCGACACTGGACTTGACTGAGGCAAACATCTCATGACACAAACACGGCTAGCTCTTATCGCCAGGTGTGATGGTCAGGGGAGTGACCCGCGAGCCCGAGAAGGGACCACCTGTAACACTCAACTCAACTGGGCAGGTGTGATGGTCAGGGGAGTGACCCGCGAGCCCGAGAAGGGACCACCTGTAACACTCAACTCAACTCAACTGGGCAGCTCCTCCGGTCCTACCATCCCTGCTTCCGCCCCATGGCGCTGCTGACGGCCCGCGCCGATGGCCCGTGGCTGGGCACCACTTCTCTGCCACCGGACGTCCACCGCATTGTCACGGCTCTGGCACACCTCCCTCCCGCGGTCGACATCGGCGCTACCCCACTCACTCCTGGCCCGTGGTGCGTCAATGTGCCGCTCTGGGGCAACCCGCTGCTGCCCAACGCGCCGCCCCTGGGTCGCCGCCCCGGGCTCGAAGCGTACCACCTGCAGCTCACGGAATGCCGCCACCTGCGCACATTGGGTGACGCTGTGCGTGTTTATGACGCGTTTGCCGCTTATGAAGCCTCGTGGCGTCAGCGCCTAGCCACGGCCCCGGGCATCCACATCTTCACTGTGCTGGCCATGGAGTGGGCGCAGCTAGTGCGGGAGCAACTGCAGCCATCTGGCGCCGTGGCCAGCGCCTTTACCGACCGGGTACAGGCCATCGCCGCCGTCAACTCCCTCCTGTCAGATGTCCATCCCACGTGGGCGGCGGCAGCGCGCCAGCACCTGCACGCTAGCACAGACACGCCACAGGCCGTCCCCACCCCCTCTGCAGCCCACCATCCCCCCGGCGGTATCCCAGCCCCAGCTGCCCCCGCAGCGGACCCTCCAGCGACCCCCCCAGCAGCCCCAGCAGCCCCAGCAGCCCCAGCAGCCCCAGCAGCCCCAGATTTGGCCACGGAGGTGCCCACGGAAGACCAGGTGGTGGCCATGATAGTAGGCCGCGTGGGATGGCACGTCCAGGGGCACCAGCGCCCCGTTCCCCTAGCTGCATTGACTGTACGGGATGGGACCGCCATGCAACTATCCGGCGTCAACGAGGAGCGATCGCGATTGCACAACGCATATGTGGCTGAAGCACTCGGCATCACGTTGCCCCCCGCCCCTGGACGCCAGCGCTTGGTGCTGTTCCGGCGGCACATGACGTCGGTATGGTATGTACGGTGGGAGCTGAAGCACAAGGAGGTTCTGTGGCGGCTGGCCGTAGACGGCGTCGGCATGCTGGGCAACACGCACATCCATGGCAGCGCACCCGAAACATGTGTCTGCAGCACATATCCCCCTCAGCCCTTGTCTACGGCGGCAGCACCGGCACCGTCGCCCTCACCCCGCCTGCATCACTTCTGGGAGTGCCCCATCGCGCAAAGTGTGGTGGAGCTGCTGCAAGACACGATCAACGCTGAGCGCACCGACATGGGCTGCCCTGTACGGCGGCATCATGTGTGGCTGCTGGAGAGCCCGGATCCGGCGCAGATACAGCAATGCGTTTGGGAGGTGGTGGCGCTGGCTGCTCTGAACGCGATGGAGTGTGCACGGCGGTACATGCGGGGGCGGCGACCATTCGGAGTGAGGGCTTTAGAACGGGCAAAGGCGGTGGCCCTGGCTAGCTTCAGAGGCTTGTTGACCGACTTCGCTTCCCTTGGGATACCACGGCGCCGGCGGGATAAGGCGTGGCAGAAGGTGACCGACACACACCCTTTTTTGCGTATACGCGGAGACAGGTTGGAAGTGGCCGTTCCGGATGTGCGTGCGCCTGAAGACGTATGAGTGTGCTGTCATACCTACTACACTAAAATACTGCACTGCTGCTCAGCATGACAGTAGGCCAAATGAACTGAAAAAACATGAGTCGCGAGTGTCATAGCCATGTGTGTGTCTTTTGAGATGGGAAGAAGTTGCAGGTCCGGTGGGGATTCAGGGATGTTGGGACACTGGTTTTGACGGGTTCCCTTGTATTTACCTGCGTTTCTGCCTGTTGAACAGCATGGGGTGCCACTTTCCTGATTCAGTGATGCACTCGCTAGTCCTAACACTGCTGAGTCGACACTGGACTTGACTGAGGCAAACGTCTCATGACACAAACACGGCTAGCTCTTATCGCCAGGTGTGATGGTCAGGGGAGTGACCCGCGAGCCCGAGAAGGGACCACCTGTAACACTCAACTCAACAACTCGGCCTGCCGCCGTCCTATGTCTCAAAAGGTAGTTAACCAGTGCGCGAATTCGTCTTCAGGTCAGAACCCTTGCTGTAAGACATGCAATTAAGCATGTACAAGGGGCCTCCAGCCGCGGGGTCGCCAGCTTGGCAGCAATGGGTGATCACAAACCACAACCCCGCAGCCGCCACCACCTTCAGCACAACCCCTGACCTTCAGCGTCAGTACTGCACCCCTGACTTTAATCCTGCTGCAGGGCATCAGCATGGAGTGGCGGACAGCAGCGGGCGCGGTGGATGAGCGCATACGCAACGGGGCCGCGGCGCCGACTGAAACCATGGAGGCGGTGCGGGCGCACATCGTGAGTAGACTGGGGTGCGTGGAGCAGAGGCCCAGCCATCCCGCCCACACGGCTGCATTCATTGACAGTCAGCCAGGCCACAGCCATGCTCATGCTGCCGATAGAGATGCAGCGAACGGCACTACACGCGGACTTCGTGCGAGAGGCGCAGCAGGGAGGCCAGGCGACGCTGCTGCCACCCTCAGCTCCCATCGACCCAAACTCAATGCGCGCAATGCAGAGGAGGATATGGCGCACAGTACGGTGGGAGCGGGGGCAGCTGGAGATCATGTGGCGCCTGCCAATAGGCGGTGTGCCACTGGCGGGCAACAGTCACCTCTCCTCAGCACCCGTGGAGGCTTGCGGATGCGGCACCTTTGGAGGAGCGCACGGAGCATCCTGCTCGCCGCGAGCTCACCATTACTGGGAGTACGCCGTGGCTCAAGCAGTGAGCGAGGGAGCAGATTGACAGCGCGGTGCCGGCCTCCATCACCCGTCGCCAGCTGTGGCTAGCAGAACCGCCGGCGGAGGGGGTGCAGCACTGCAAAAAGCGGTGTGGGATGTGGTGGTGCTGGCCGCCCTGTCTGCTATAGAGCATGCCAGGAGACGATTGAGGGCAGGGGATAGAGCGGCGCAGGAGCAAGGCGGCACCAATACCCCGGTCGAAGAGGGCGCTCCCAGCCCGCTAGAGGTAACGAAGGCAGAGGCTGTCACAGGGTTTTGGAGGCGGCTGCACAAATTCACAGGCTAGGGCTGCCGCGGAAGGGATGGCGGGAAGTGGGTGTAGGGGCCCCCCTGCTAGCGGTGCAGAATGGGCATTAAAGACATATCAGGGTGCAACAGCCCGAAGCCTAACGTGGCGGAGCCAGAGACAAGGCGTGCCGCCGCTGAGCTGGACCTGTGTGCTCAAGACGGTTTTGAAGCAGCTCGCAACTGCTGAACAAGCGGGTTGTCGTAGCAGTGACAGAGTCCTGGTTGGGTAGAGAGCGAGGGGAAGCCCTTCTTTGCTTCTAGGGGCCTGGCAAGTTATGATTGCGTGGTTACAAGAAAGGACACGCCAAGCTCGCAAGCGAGCAAGGGGCATACACGGGCTGGTTATGATTGCGATGTTACAAGAGAGGACAGCCCGACCACGCAAGCGCGGAAGGGGCGTCGAGTGCCCTGGTTTGACATAAGCCACGGGGATCCATCCTGTGAGGCTGTGACCGGAAACCACCACCAAGTTGGCTGCACACTCTCAGGTCCTGCGTCCAGCGACTCCACGCGCAGTGAGTCGAAGCCAAGCCAGTCACCCGGGTGCATGACCCGCCAAAGCCACACCGTACAGCTTCAATGCCGCGAGTCCAAGAAAATGGCAATTCGTTTTGGTCTTTTGGTGGTGACGCCCCCGCAAGACAGGGCACTGGCAGTGCCCGTATCTTGTAGATGCCCCTGGGCCCCCGGTGTCTACTACCGTGTAGATGCCCCCTTCTGATTTATCTACCCGAAAAATTTTCTTGGGGGGGCAAGCCCCCCAAACCCCCAAAAATTTCTACCCTCCCCCCTCTTTTCCGCACCAAAACGTGCCAAAACGTCTACCTCCCGTAGATGTGCGCCCCACTAACCCCTGAAAGCTTCTACGTTTTCGGCCGGAGAGGGGCAAATACCGGTAGAAGGAAGATACTGGCACTGGGCACTGGTTATGATTGCGGATTACAGGAAGGGGACAGTGTTAACACCGTCGTGGCACAGGGGAACCACCGCCACGAAGAGCGCAGCCAACCGCCACCCCTGCTCGGCTGCCGACCCAAATCACAGCTGCGCAGGCGTGTCAAAGCAAGGCAAAAGCCGGCCAAAGCCACTCTTAACACAGCATCACGATGCGCGCGGCTCATAAATGCACCGCTAAGCAAGAAGTCCAAATTACCATCCAAGGCACCAACGCCGACCCGCAACCTACCAAGCAACAGCCCAGCAGACAGAGATCAAGCGGCAGCATCAAAACGGAGGATAGTGAAAGGAGCTAATTGGAACCTGTTTGGACAAAAATGGAGGGGTTTAAGGGGGTGTACGACAGGGGGAGCCACCCCCAGCCCCCCTCCGGGAGGTTTTGTGGCATGGGGTGTGGAATTATTATTTCTCCCCCCTCCTGCAGTGGCCACAGCGTTATTCTAGCGCATGTCGGCAGCAGTAGCTATGTGTACTTCGCAGCGCTTGCCGGCGCACCGGGGCGCTCTCCATGCTCTCCACCTCACCTAAGGCCCCCATTCGTAAAACTTGCACCAAACAAACAGCTACCATTGAGCACCAAGAACTCCTGCCTGCTTAACTCAACTTGCCTGCTTGCGTTCCCTACTGTTTAAGTTGATCACGCTCTCGACAAAAAGACAGTGGGCACCTGCCAACTTGCACTCTTTTCTTTCGTACAACTTTTGTCATCGCAAAGCCAGGTTGCCACAGCGTGCTACTCCGCCTTCTTCGCCTTCTTCGCCCGGTGCTTCTGAATCCAGGTTCGCGATTTGCAGTTATGGCAGTCGCCACAGGAGCACTTGGTGCGCGTCTCGCCTTCACCGCGTCCGCTTTGGCCGGGTCGAAGATACCGCGCCCGCGCTCGAAGTTGGCGGCGCCGACCTTCTTGCCGCCCATCTCCCGGCCCGCCTGCACTGCCTCCGCGTGGGCCGGGTCAAAGACGCCGTGCCCGCGCTCGAAGGCGGTGGCGCTGCCCTTCTTGCCGCCCTTCTTGCCTCTCTTCTTGCCGCCCGCACGGCCACGGATGCGGCAGCCCGTTTGATAATCCCCTGGCTTGATACCCAGGGGCATCATGGGCGGCGGCTGTGCGCACGGTGTCGCCGCCGCGGCCGCCGCCGCCGCCACTGAAGCAGCACTCATGGTGGCCGCCAGCGCCCCCAGCTGCGCTGCGCTGAGTGACCCGAGGTCCATCACCGCCGTGCAGTGCCCCTACAGTGTCCCCGTCCCCCGCCTGCTACTAACTTTCGTGCATGACATGTTGACATATGTATAGACATACACTCAACTTATGTACAGTCACAAAAGCACTTCACCCTTATGCGATATCATCCATGGCCTCTGAGCCTCTCAACCCGCCCAGTACCCACCAACTCACCAACCAACGTGCGCCAGGGAGGCATTAGGTTTGCAACTAACGATCTCTCCCAACCCCATTCCAAGGAGCGCCGCAGTCAACACCAACCAACATGATTATATAAGCTAGCCAATGCGTGGTGCAGCAACGGTGCGTGAAAGCCGGCCAAGTGGGATGGTATGTTGGAATATGTACAAGGGCGGTATGCATGGCACTCGTGCTATTGCAACACGCAATAAGCTGTGACCAATAAAGGCCACAAGCAATGAGGCACAGCTCACGCTGCGCAGAATGGCGGTCAGTAATGAAATAATGTTCATATTGATTACGCGCCACAGGGTGCTGGTATGCACTGCTGTCAATCAACGTTTTGGCGTTCTCTTTTCGTGGCTGTGCCCGACAACGCCGCGTGTGCCTGCCTGAGCCCGTGCCTCGGCGAGCATGCGGCCGCCGTGTGCGGTGTGCCGGACCTCACTGCACCTCCAACACGGCGCGTGCCATCTTCCGCCCCCCAGCTGCTTGCTGCTTCTGCACCTGCTGCGTTTGCTGCACACCGCCAGCTGCGCCAGTCGCCGCCGCCAGGTATTGCCCAGGGCGCGACACCGCCGCCGTGTAGCTGGGGCAGCACTTGCCGCGGGGGTCGCGCAGCGCCACGACGCAGCTGCCGCCGCCGCACAGGCCTGCCAGCGTGGCACCCGCCGCGAGGTCCAGGCACACCTCGTGCTGAACCGCGGCGACCGCGCCGTGGCTGGGTGACCGCAGCCCGAGGCCGCTGACGCGGAGCAGGTGTCCCTGCTGCCCCGGCTCCAGCTGGGTGCCCTCGGCCCCGGCCTTGACGGCCACCCACTCGGTGGTGAGGTCCTTCTCAACGGCCACGTAGGGGGACGCGGAAGGAGAGGCGTCCGACTGTGCCGGCGTGCTGCGCAGCTTGGCGCCCAGCAGGCTGCCGCTCAGCGCCTTGTTGGCAACCACCTCCACGGTGCCCAGCGCGTCCGCATGATCGCAGCCGTTCTGCAGCGCAGGAAGCAGCGAGGAGAGGGTCACGCCCGCGGCCCGCACCACCTCCTCGACATGAAAAACTCAACTCGTTCAAGCCCCCAGTGTCTATCTCCCCGGCCATGATCACCGCTTGGAGTGCCCAGCTCGATGGCGCACCTGGCCGGGCGGCGCGGCAATGAGGTGCAGGCCGAAACAGAAGCGGGTGGAGCCGGGGCGGGAGGCGGGGCCGGGCAGCTGCTCCACAAGGGGGCTCAGCACGAACGGCGTGCCGTACGCCTTGCGCTCGCACTGCGCGGCGGGTACAGGGTGGAGCATGGGGGTTAGAGATGCAGCGTGCATGTCCGGGGCCCACTTATATATAGCACACGGCTGTTCACACATCCGCTGAAGGACCCATGTCACGGACAGCTCTGCCAGCCACACCGCAGCGCCGCACGCACACACACACACACCTGCTGATTGTGGCTGCCCAGCATGGAGAAGGGCCAGAACAGCGCCCGCAGGCGCCTGCCACCGTTGTGCGCGGCTAGCGCGGCCTCCTCGTATACTGCTGCGGCCGACGTTGCCCGTTCGTCGTCCTCCTCGCCAGAGCCAAGCTGCTGAGCAAGCGAGGCAGACGCCTCCTCGCTGTCGTCATCATCACTACTTGCAATGAGCGCATCACAGCTGTCGCCCCGGATCACCACCAGGCACTCATCGGCGCTGCCGCGGGCAGCCAGGATCTCCAGAGCGAGCGTCGCATCGCGATCTGCGTGGATGGGAAGAACGAAGCGATAGTGGTTTTGGTGTTTGGTGTTTGGTAGTTGTTTTGGTAAGCGGGGGGCCGGGGGCCGGGGGCGGGCGAGGTCATCATCACGACAGCCGAGCGAGCGAAGGTATGATGGGGCTGGGCAGGCAGCGCAATGGTGTGAATGCGCGCCTGCTGCCATCCAGCTCCAGCCGCAGCAGCGCTTACTTGGCACACAGTAAGCTGGCATACATGCGGGTGCGTGCCCATGCGTGCGTGGTGCTACTCATATTCCGGCGGGCAAGCCGTGATGGTTGGCTTGATGTTGAGCAGCGCACGGAAGTAGCGCGGCGAGGTGTCCTGTACGTATGTGGAGGCACGTGATGAGCGCACACGGGTTGATGGAAACGCAACATTGAGACGCGAGGCCAGCAGCTGCCGGAACTACTAGCGGGACCTGAAGGTGCCCGCAGGGCATGGCCGCATGGTCCTGCTTCCCAGTCGCTGCGGCACCCGCGGATCCGCCCTGGGACTGCAGCAGCTGCCGCCGGCGCCCACCCACCCGCCCGCCCACCTGCATGCGTGAGCCCAGGGCCTTCATGGAGGTGGCGTCTGACACCGCCCCGCACACCGAGATGGCCACCCCCGTGCACGCCGCCGGCCGAAACGCGCGGGTCACACGAATGCCCCAGGACTCGGCCGCGCTGGTCAGCTCCGCCACCAGCAGCGGTTGAACCCGCTGGCACTCCGCCGCCGTGAAGCGGTACGGCGCGGCAGCTGGTGCTGGCTGGCCGGCGTCGGCGGGGAAGCTGCGGATCGTGACGCACAGCGGCTTGTCTCCAGCCAACCTGAAGTTTGAGAGTTGGCGGTAAGCGTGGTTGGTTCACGTTCAGAATGCCAGGGGCGCAGGTAGGCCAGCTGGGGATGCGCGCGCGTGGGCGTTCCGTCACGGTGAGTTTTACAACCTAGGACGCCGCTGAGCAGCAGGCCAAGCCAGGCCAAGCGACGACACACACTGAACGCCTACGGTTGGCGCCGTTGGCTTGCCCCTTCCCCCAAATAAAAGGGGGAGGGGCGGAAGCCCTTGCGCTCACATCGATTCGTGCAGGGGGGGCCCGGTGGGGGGGCCCTCTCGGTTATTACAGTAACCGGGGGAGTAACCGGGCGGTTATGCGCACGTATGTGGGGCGCTGTTGAAGCGCAACGGCTTGTCGATATTATGATGGAAAGCAAGAGCATCAATGTTATGTATATGTTGCTCCGTGGAGCGGAAGTGCAGAATGTGATATGCATGGAGTGTTCGGCGGAAACATCGCGATGTGCATGTCTATACGTTCGCGGCATGTGTTTCTGGGGCACTACTAGTATCACAGATACAAAATGGACGTGTACATCGTCTGCTGGCCAACCGAGCGACCAGAGGATCGGCGAGCGAAGCCAGAGTGCGTGATTCACCGTTCGTTTAGGTGCGACGAAAAATACTCACGAGTCACCAGTGATTGGTGTGCTCGCTACTTCATCAGCCAGCAAGCGCGCAGCGGACTGCTGGAGACAGTCTGCTGATCGCTCGCGAGGCTTGTGGCACCGCTATTGATCGCTGTATCGTTGTATCGCTTTATCGTTATATCGCCGTATCGTTTCTGCGAGTTTCTGCGATGCTGAAAGGGGGTGCTTGCTGCAACCCGTAAGTAAGCATATCGCGTTTGCCGCCGAACCTTCGTATTGCTTGAACTATGATAAACAAGGACACTGATACGAAGGCCGCAACATACAAAAGCAATGAATGGATTAGAACTACGAATCGCGGTACCTATTTGTTATTGTCCCCTTCGCTCCTATGATCCAGTCCTGTGTGGCCCCATCCAAACACAATCAAACCCACAAGGGGCAAGCCGTGGTACTGCGTTGCGGTAGAGGTTTCGTAGAGCCCTAATTTGCCAGCAGCATATCCTAGGCCTCCACATGCTGTGAGGAAACTTCTTACGCGCGCGGCTCGCGTGCGTGGAAAAAGGCACACGCCCGCATCCGCCGTCCTCCAAGCGGGATAATGGACGAGCTGGCCGCGCCAGTTGCCAAACACGCCAGAGACATTGAACTCACTTACCCTGTTAACTCGTGTGCCGAAGAGTCGAGGGCTGCGCAAAAGAGTCACGCCAGCAGCAGCAGGCGCCAAACGTACGCATGTCAATTGTCTGGCACGCACACGAAACACTTCCAAAGCAGTTGTATTATGGCTTTTAGACGTGTAAACATAGCTCAGGGCCGCGGGACTTAGCGATGCAGCCCCTTGGAACCGCCGGTATTAGACTGGAAGCAATTATTCCCCTCGGGCGCCGAGTTCTCCTACCTGAAGCGACGCGACATTGCCCAGCCCATCCTAGCAGGACTATAAGACCGAAGCAGCAGGCAGCAAGTCGGCAGGCCATCACGCAAGCAAGCACAGTCTGCTGCTGCGGAGACTGCAGTGCACGCTGGTCGGCCGGCCGCGGTGACTTGGCGCCTCCTGGTCTAATCGGAAGTTAAGTTCAGGTACGATTAGTGCCCAGCGGGTGGCTTGAGCAGTATGAGCAAAACCGCTGCTGACGATCGCAGATGCATGGGTCCGAGTAGTTTCCCTCGATCGGTCGGCCGCGCGCGGCCGACCCGGGCCCGACGCCGGCAAACTCCCATGTACTCCGTCTATCCGCTGAAAACACAGGCCACTTATTAGCCCGTGCTACGCACGACAAAGACAGAAGAGGGCGTGCTAAATGCGGTATGTAACTGAGTTAGGATGGAGCGACGACCCTCGTTTTGACTTGAAAACTATTTGCACCAATATATGCAGCGTAAAAACTACTTTACAATGGTGCTTCTACCTCAGAGCGCATTCTGGCACGCCAGGTCGAAACCCCGTCCCGCCGGACCAAATCAACTTCCCCTGCCGCCCTGAGCCCCCTGCCCTGGGCCGAAGGGTCAAACCTCAAACCTCCTCCGTTCAAGCCAGCAACTCAACGCACGGCTCGCGGTGAACATGCAAAGTGTCATTTTAGTCGGAGGCACCTTGTGCAGTAGAGTAAAATAGGTTTTGAAGCAGGCGAAGGACGGAGGGGCAGTTAAAAGAGGGTGCCCAGGAGGGGGGACGAGGGCAGCCGGGCACCCAGACGAATGTGACTAAGACGGCGTGTCAAACCGTGTCCCCTGGAGTGATGGCCAGACGGGCAAAGGCGAAGCGCAACGGACCGAGCGCTATTTTCGCAGCGTGCTGCTAGTAGAGTTGTTTCACGTGCGAACCTGGGTAGAGAGAAGGCGGCACTAGCCGCCCGCGTTCGTTTTCCAATATGCGCGCCACTAATATTACCAGCCTCAAGGCGGACATTAAGAAACTAGCGCTGTCAAAAGCAGAACAGAAGCTAGTAGACGACACTCTGGCCAAAGTCGCGGCCGGGCGCAAGGCGGCCGATGACGCGCAGCAGAAGCTAGGTCGCGTGCAAACACGGCGAAGCACGCCAAGTACGAGGCGGACCTCAGCGCCATTCAGAAGCAGCGCGACGCCGCGGACAAGCTGGAGAAGGCGGCCCCGTTTGCGGCGCTGCTGAAGCGCATCGCCGAGTGCAAGAAGTTGCAGTCCCAGGTAGAGGCGCTTCAGCGGCAGCGGCAGACCAAGCAGACGCAACAGCAGGAGCTCAGACAGCAAGCCGCGGACGAGCGGGACTTCCTGGCCAACCTGGACGAATCAGACACGGAAGACGAAGCAGCTGGCACGGCAGCTGCAGATGCAGTCGGAGGCGAGCGGCGCCAAGCCGCCGCCACCGCCGCAGCAGCAGCAGCAGCACCAGCAGCAGCAGCAGCTGCTGGGCTTGTGGGCAGACGACGCGGGCGATGACTGGGGCCGGCCCGCCAAGCGGCTGCGCTACGGCGCGGCGGCTCCGGAAATGGCGGCGATGCTGCCGCCGCCGCCCCCGCAGCGGCAGCAGCAGCAGCCGCTCGCACTACGCAGCGGACGGACACCCGCAAGTGTGCGCATTGCCACGAGGTGGGCCACGTCTGGCGCACGTGCGACGCGCTCCTCGCGTGTCGGACCAGGAGAAGCTGGCGAAGGTGCAGCTGTACTCCGCCATGTATGGCGGGCGCCGCTAGGAAGCGGCAGGGTTCGTTGCTGGCCGCCGGCGGGCGCGGCCAGGAGTCGCGCCTGCCATCAGCAGCCCGTGGCCGGCCCTGGAGAGGGCGAGGAAGGCGGTGGCGAAGGTAGGCGGTAATAGGTGCAAGACTACAAGGGGCAGCACGCGGCTGACAAAGGGCATTGCTTGACACACCGGTAGCTTCGACCCCCTCCTTTCGCGGCTGAGCACCCGCTGACCAACTGCTGGCTGGGGAGGGGGGATCTGGCGGCTGAGCATCCGCGCGACCAACTGCCGAAAAGGGAGGGGGGTTTCGGCGGCTGAGCATCCGCGCGACCAACTGCCGAGGGGGCGGCTTAGCATCCGCCTTAACAACTGCCGAGATTAACCCGGCTAGGCATCCGGCGAGCAAACTGCCCTAGACACCCCCCCCTCTTCTGCTCCTTTTGCGGCCGCTACGTGCACGGGCGTGTTGACACGGCCGGACCCGGCCGCAGCGGCTGAAGACTTGATGCAGGCAGTCATGTCGGAGGAATGGCTGCAGGCCGCCGCAGCAGAAGCGGCGGCTGACATGCTACAGCGGGCGACAGCTTACCTGGCGAGCGTGGGCTACACCTTCGGCGAGGGCTACACCTTCCTGCAGAGCATCTACGACGGACTGTTCTCCCTGCAGCAGCCGGCCCCACGCGCGGTGACGCTGGAGCCGGCGGCGCTCGAGGACCTGCGGTGGTGGTGGTCGGTGCTGCGCGTCGACTCCACCGTGTGGGACGGGGCCCGCAGGTGTACGGTCGCGGCACTGGAACTGGTGAGGGGGGAATTCGCTGACGCTCAGAGCGGCGCCGTGGTCTTCACCGACGCCAGCGGCGCAGGCTTTGGCGCCGCATGGGAGGCGGAGCTGCAAGGAGTGTTCACACAGCAGCAGCGGTAAAGCCACATCGCGTGGTTGGAGCTGACGGCGGTAGTGCGGGCGCTGCAGACTTGGGCGGCAAGGCTGCGAGGTCGCAAGGTGCTGATACGGTGCGACAACACCCAGGCAGTGGCAGCGATCAACCACGGCTCCACACGCATGCGTGAGGGCCGCAGCCTTTTGCCGGCAGCTGGCGGAGCTGGCCATCAGCGCAGGGTTTGAGGTGCGGGCGGAGCACATCGCCGGGGCAGAGAACGTGTGAGCGGACCGGCTCAGCAGACAGCTGGCGCGCGATCAGAACCTCCGCCTCAAGCCGGCCGTCTACCGCAACCTGGTAGCGGGCGAGGGTGGCAGGTATCAGCCTACAGTGGACTGCTGCGCAGACGTTCTAGAGCTCAACGCGCAGCCGGGGTGTCGGGAGTTCTACAGCTCGGAGCGCTCAGTGCTTGGGCAGCAGCAGCAGCTGGCGGGCAAGGTGCTGTGGGCTTTCCCGCCGGTGGCCCTGGTGGGGGAGGTCCTGGAGACGATCGCGGCAGCAGCGCGCCTGAGCAGCAGCACCAGGGCGACAGTAGTCGTGCCCTATCAGCCGGCTTACGGGTGGTATCAGCGATGGGTGCGAGGCCAAGGGGAGGGCACGGTGTTCAGACCGGTTGGGAAGCTGCGGGCGGGGCGGAAGCTGTGCTTGTGGCCCTGGGGAGAGGACGCCGAACCGGCGCCATACGCTTTTGTCGTGCTGCGTGTGCACTAACGCCACCATGTGAGCCACGCAGAGCGTTGCCTGATCTGCGTCGGACCATGCGGCCAAGGCGACCCCTGCTGCGAGGGCTGCGGAGGCCAAACCCGCCGTGCCTGCCTGCGCGTCCCTAAGACCGCCTACCCAGGCGGCCTATTCCGCTGCACGCACTGTGTGCTGCTGGCGGCTGGCGGAGCGGCGGCGGGGCCTGGCCTTCAAGACGATGGAGGGCAACATCAGCGCGCTGGCGGACTGGCAGCGCTCCAAGGGGCTCAAGGACAAGGAGCTCATCAGCCACCACCCCATGGTGAAGCGGGCGCTGCGTATCCTGAAGCGCAGCAGGGGCGGCGCGAAGCAGAAGGTGACGGTGCTGCAGCAACTCATCGCATGGCTCTACACGGCGGCGCGAAGCAACCCAGCTCGGCGGGAGGAGAGCAGCCGAGACGCCTGCTGGCTGGTGCTCGGCTTTTTCGGAATGCTCCAGCGCAGCGAGCTGGCGGCGCTGACGCTCGGTGACGTGGGGCAGGAGAGGGAATGCGTGTGGGGGGTAGTTGCTGCCCGGTGCGGAGGGAGGCCGGCCGGGCAGACCTGAGAGAGCGGCGCAGCAGTAGGAGGCCGCCAGGCTGCGGGGCCGCCGGGGGTTTAGTTGGTAAATGAAGCCTAAGCCCCGGCGGCACGGCCACCAAACCCCCATATCCTTTCGCTGCCTCCCTCGGTGCAATTTCAATTTGAACTGTGCGGTGAGTTTATGAAGGAGCATGCCTGGCAAGCAAGTTGCCTTGACATTGTTGCATGTTAGTCGATGTAAGAGACGCGGCCGTGTGAGTCTGGTGTGATGGCGCCCCGAACGCTCCGGAGCCACATTTCAAAGTGTCATTTTAGTCGGAGGCACCTTGTGCAGTAGAGTAAAATAGGTTTTGAAGCAGGCGAAGGACGGAGGGGCAGTTAAAAGAGGGTGCCCAGGAGGGGGGACGAGGGCAGCCGGGCACCCAGACGAATGTGACTAAGACGGCGTGTCAAACCGTGTCCCCTGGAGTGATGGCCAGACGGGCAAAGGCGAAGCGCAACGGACCGAGCGCTATTTTCGCAGCGTGCTGCTAGTAGAGTTGTTTCACGTGCGAACCTGGGTAGAGAGAAGGCGGCACTAGCCGCCCGCGTTCGTTTTCCCACCCACCCACCCTACTTCGACTGTGCTGTTAAAGGGCTGTGCTTTCTTTGTTGTAGTGGTTAGGCACGTATGTCAGCGGTAGGCACGAGGGGGGTAGTTGCTGCCCGGTGCGGAGGGAGGCCGGCCGGGCAGACCTGAGAGAGCGGCGCAGCAGTAGGAGGCCGCCAGGCTGCGGGGCCGCCGGGGGTTTAGTTGGTAAATGAAGCCTAAGCCCCGGCGGCACGGCCACCAAACCCCCATATCCTTTCGCTGCCTCCCTCGGTGCAATTTCAATTTGAACTGTGCGGTGAGTTTATGAAGGAGCATGCCTGGCAAGCAAGTTGCCTTGACATTGTTGCATGTTAGTCGATGTAAGAGACGCGGCCGTGTGAGTCTGGTGTGATGGCGCCCCGAACGCTCCGGAGCCACATTTCAAAATATGGAAATTACATTTGATCAACGCTACAAAGCATGCTATGGAGTAGTATTCCGATGCCAGATTTCTGATTGCGGTGTTTACGGTGTTACAGTAGTTACAGAGGGGACAGCCCGAGCGTGCTAGCACACAAGGGTCATCTGATGAAGCTGCAGCAAACCCTCCCGAAGTCGTAGTCCGCGTGACTTCACGCACAGCGAGTCCCAGCCAAGCCATGGCCCGCCAGATCCCCACCGTTTGCATCGTGGCCACAGTCCAGACACGACAGGGGTGAACCCCACACAGCAACAGACCTAGCAGGGTGACGCAAAGTACACACACCAGCCAAGGTGGCGCAAGCGTCTAGGCACCCGTGCGAAATACCAAACAGCACCCCACCGCCCATGTTAAGGGGACGGAGGCGGGGATTTAAAGTCGTAAGGCAACACCGGGAGCATACTATCATCATGTAGGAAAGGGTGGCCAGGCGAAACCGTGTCCCAGCCTTTCGGTCGAATACCCAGGCTCACAAATGTTTGCAAACTTCCCCAAAAGTCCGCAGTTCTGCTGCCTAGTCAGTGGACGAATCAGCGCAGTGCGTGGACGAATGAAACGGGACCCAAAAACGACCCTGGGCCGGCCGAATTGTCTCCCCCTGAAATATAAATTTTATTTTTTATTTTGGTAGACAATGAGTGGGATTGGGCTGAGGGGGGGGGGCGGCCGAGAAAAGTTGGGGGCGATGCTTCGGCAACTCATTTGGGGGCACCACAACGCAGACGCTAAAAAACATCGTGGATGCTTATACAATTTTCGAACGTTTTTAAAAAATACTAGGCTCTCTGGACCCGAGCGGACGGGGATGTGCGCACGAACGTATTTCGTTTCTGCGTTCTGCGTTTCTGCGCGCGCTTCCATGCTCGCTAGCGCAAACATTTGAGCACAATGCTTACTATGCATTCATAGAAGGTTTCGCGCCCTGCACATTATTTCCTTGCATGTCACGTGTTCAGCATGTTGCTGCAAGCAACACGCCTGCTGAGCTGCTGCCCCCGGCTCCTGCCTGTACCCCTCCATGGCCACAGCAACAACATATCGATACTATTTCCCTACGTGTTTCGCCCAACTTGTCAGAGCTTAACATCTGGAACGTTGCTTTGCCGCCAACATCATGCTCACGCAACTCGTGTCTGGTGCAACCCTTTGAGATAGGCTGTCGTCTTACGTTAAGTATGTGTATGACAGCTTGTTCGCCTGGCAGCAGCGACCGCCACCCACGGTCAGCTTATCCGCAGAGGCCCTAGCTGACCTGGCGTGGTGGCGCGACGTGCTGCGGGCAGACTCATCCGTGTGGGACGGTGCGCACCGCTGCACGGTAGCGGATATGGAACTGGTGAGGGGGGAGTTTGTGTAGTGCCGTGTTGCGGAAATGGTGATCTGTCATCTGCTAGCTAGTCTTTTACTGTATGGATAACGCAGCACAACAGTTTGAGGGCGCCGAGGGCGGCGCCATCATCTTCACGGACGCCAGCGGCGCCGGTCTCGGCGCCGCCTACGGCGCCGCGGAGCTGCAGGGCGAATGGACGCGCGAGGAGAAGCAGCTTCACATCGCCTGGCGCGAGCTCAAGGCGGTGCTGCGGGCGCTGGAGTTGTGGGCGCCCACGCTGCGGGGGCGGCGCGTGCTAGTGCGGTGCGACAACACTCAAGCGGTAGCCACAATCAACCACGGCTCCACACGGGTGCGGGACGGCCGCAGCATCTGTCAGCGGCTGGCCCACCTCGCCATCCGCAGCGGCTTCGAGGTGCGGGCCGAGCACATCGCCGGCGAGGAGAACGTGCGCGCCGATCGGCTCAGCCGCGACCTAGCCACGGCGCGCAGCCAGCACCTCCGCATCAGGCCCAGCGCTTTCCGCCGGCTCGTGCGGAGCGGCCGCTACCAACCCACCGTCGACTGCTGCTCCGACGTGTTTGGGCTGAACGCGCAGCCGGGCTGCACCACCTTCTACAGCCCCGACAACTCCGTGCTGGGCAAGGAGACAGAGCTGGCGGGCAAGGTGCTATGGGCGTGCCCGCTCACGGCGCTGGTCGGGCGGGTGCTAGAAACGCTGGCGGCAGCGGCAGAATCAGCAGCAGCACGCGGGCCACCGTGGTGGTGCCACACTGGCCGCAGCAGCCGTGGTTCAGGCGTTGGGTGAGCGGCAGCCGGGGCCGGGGCAGCCGCGTGTTCAGAGTGTCGAAGGTCCTACGTGCGGGGCGCAGGATCTGCCTGTGGCCGTGGGGGGAGGTTGCTGAGCCGGCCCCGTATGACCTGTACGTGCTGCGGATGAACTGACGCACTGCCCCGCACCCTCCAGCAGACATCCCAGGCCGCGGCTGTGCCGTGTGCGCGTCCAGTTGCGGCCCATCAGACCTGTGCTGCAACAGGTGCGGCCTGGAGCTACACCGCCAGTGCGCCGGGCTGCCCGCCGCCGCCGATCCCAGCGGGCTGTTCCGCTGCGCGCGCTGCACCCTAGCGGCGGCGGGCGTGGCCGAGGCGACGGCGCCTGCGGGGGCATTGGCACTAGCCCAGAGCCTAGTGGTGTTGGCAGGCAGCTCAGTGGCGGATAGCTCAGCTATCACCTACGCAGCAGCGCGCCGGCGCGTGGTCAACTTCGGGTGGAAGCAGCTTGGGCTGCCCGAGAACGTGCTGCTGCCGCGTGCGCCGGGCACAGACCTCAACCCCCGTGGTGGTGAGCCTCTATCTGGCGCACGACGGTCGCCGGCTGGCCTTCAGCACGCTGGAGGGCACCGTCAGCGCGCTCGCAGACTGGCAGCGGTCCAAGGGCTTCAGCGGCGCGGCCCTAATCAGCCAACACCCGCTCGTGAAGCAGGTCCTGGGCGGGGCAGCTGGAGCGCGGCAGCGGCGGGCCACGGCAGATGGCGCCGCTGCCCATCAACGTGCTGACAGCACTGGTAGGCTGGCTGGCGGGGCGGGTGGAGCTGCAGCCGTCTCTGCAGGTGGGGTGCACGCAGGACTCTTGCTGGCTCGTGCTGGGGTTCTTTGGAATGCTGCGGCGCAGCGAGCTGGCAGCACTGAAGCTAGTGGACGTGGTGCAAGACGGCGCGGGCGGGCCCCTGGCGGTGCTGGTACGGTCCAGTAAGACCGACCAGCGCGGCGTGGGCTCGGCGGCCCACTACGCCGCACGCACGCGCAGCGGGGTGCCCATCGGCGCCATCGTCACGCGCCACCTCCGCAACCGCCTCGCGGCTGGAGCCGGGCCCGACGACTCGCTGTTCGTGCGAATGGCGGGCCGGGTGAGGGGCACCGCCACGCCCCGCGCGTGGTTCACACCGCGGCTGCGCGGGCTGCTGCTCCAGCTCGGGGCCGCGCAGCCGTAGGTGGCAGGTGGGCTAGACGTGGCCCGGTTCGCCGCACACAGCTTGCGACGGGGAGGTGCCACAGCGGCAGCGAACGCAGGCGTCGCACTCGAGGACATCCAGGAGCAGGGGCGCTGGCGGTCCGACGCCGTGCGGGCGTACATCAAGAAGTCAGCGCGGGCGAGGCAGCGGGTGGTGGCGTGCATGTGAGGATTGGGGGTGGGGGGTAGGTTTCTGCTCGGCAGTAGTAGGCAGAACAGCTGCCGGGGAGACACGCAGCCGCAGCCCAAGCGGAGCGGCTAGGTGGCCAAGGCGCACGCGGCGCGGCGGCGCCGGACAGGCTACTTCTCCCCCAATCATAATTTGCCTGCCCCCGGGCCGGCACATTCAACAATGCATGTAGAACAGGAGTCGGAGAGACAAAACGGTTGCTTAAGACATGAACGGTCGCTTGCGGGGTTACTCTGTGTGCAGACGGTTGGGAGCAAAGGTTGTAAGGCCAGGCAGACATGTGCGCCGTTACGCTGCCCGGCCTCACGCAAACGTAAAACGACAGCCTATCTCAAAGGGCCATTTTAGTGTCCCATCATTAAAATAGATTTTGAAGGAGGTGGCGGCTATAGGCTTGGGGAGGCCTCACTCGCGGGGAGGGGGGTTGTGGTCTCCGGCTGTGGCGGATGGGTTCGTGCCCTGGCGATGGTCTGCTGAGACAGGGAGTCTTTCGGAGGCTTGCCGTCTGTGGCGTCAGTCGTTTCGTAGTTTCTATCTAGTTATAGCGGACTCGTGAGCCGCGTAGCTAGCGGACTGGCTTTGCACAAACTGTGACAAAACCTTGGGGGACCCTGGACCGACCGACCGACCCAAAACTTTGGAGGCCCATAACTTTGCACCCAGTACCCCATTTTTTAATCTGAAAGCGGATTCTGAACGCTCTCGTTGAGCTCTATCCATGTGAAGCATGGGGTATGTTTCGGAAGATTCTACCCCCCCCCTGTGTCCGTAAGAGGTTAGCTGGCAGGCGTGTGTCAGGCGTTGGCCCTTGGGAGTTGCTCGGGAAGTTCTTTCTTGCTGTGTGTGAGTGCTGCTGTTTGTGCGCGTTTTGTAAGGGCGAGCGAGCTGCCTTCCTGTTACGTCTGACCTATGGAGTAGTGTGATCGCGGCGGTCAAGCGTGGAGTGCGCTTCAATCGCCGTAGGCTTGGTTAGTGTGCGCCGTTCAGCAGGTTGTCGGCGCTCTCGCCAGTCCAAAGAGGCTGGTAGGCTGCAGCGGCCGTGTTTCGGGCCCGGGTCAGAAACCTTCCCCCAGCCATATGTAAAGCTGAGCAATCAGGGGAGGGGCTGCCGGGCTGTCGGGCTGTCGGGCTGCCGGGCGGGCGAAAGTTGCCGGCCGGTGCCGGCAGCACTACCGTATACCCCTGGTACGGTATACGGTATCGCCTGTCGGTCGCTGGCGTATTGAGGACCCCAGTGTGTGGCTGACTGGCTGGGAGGGTGCCGTGTGAGTCGGGACTGGTGCTCCATCCCCAGCCGCCGCTGCTGCTTGTCTGCTCACGCACCTGCTGCCATGCACCCAGTAGCCGCGGCATGGCGGTTGGCACTTGTCAGCGTTTGGATTCAGGGGCTTTGAGATAGGCTGTCGTCTTACGCATGCGTCAACCCGCAAAGCAACTTACAAATACGGCCCCTCCACTCCGTGACGGTTACCGCACCTCTGGCCACACCTGGCAACCGGTCTTAAAAACTAAAAGCATCTGTTCATTTGAAATATGCCGCCTACAAATGCGTATGCATGTATGTGCGCCGGCCCGGGAGCGGGCAAATGATGATTGGGGGAGAGATGGCCTACTTGGCGCCCCCCACGACGCTCGCGCCGCCGTGCGCGCCGCCGCCACCTTGCAGCCCCGCCTGGGCTGCGGCTGCGTGTCTGCCCGGCAGCCGTGTCGTCTCTCGCTGCCGCACAGAAACCCATCCCCCGCGACCAGCACAGACCACGCACGATCACACACAACGCAGTACTAGGCACGTGCAGCACTAAGCATACCAAAACGAAAGCAACAGAGGGTGGGCGGGTGGGAAAACCCAAAACAGCCTAGCTACGCGCTAGACCTCATCAGAAGCGACACAAAGGAGAAGCTAAGAGACAGCAAGTTCTGCTGCCGCAAACCACAATCGCGTAAGATTAGCCTCTGGTTCTCAATCGCTGGCACGTACCCGCCCAGCAGGTTTGAACGGAAGCCGCTTTCCCCCCTGCTCCCCACCCACTCATAGGGGAGGGGAGACCTCACACAAGCCTAGATCCGACACCTCCTTCAAAATCTACTTGACTGAAAATATGTGTTATTGAAATGGTCCATTGGAAAGGCAGTAGTGTGCACGAGGGCCTGAACGCTGGGAGGAAGTCCCGAGTTGCCCTTGCAGAAACTAACTGCCCAAACCTACAAGATGCGCACGCAGCTTTGGTCGCCATAACCTGCCAGCACAAGCGCGCCTGGATGAAGTCAAAAGTGCACCTTCTCCTAAAGCGGTGCGTGGGGGTAACGCGCCGCTGCCCGCTGGGGCACTTGGCCCCTGTGCCCCTTTTGCCTCGTGCCCCAGCCTGTCTCGGTGTCCGGGCGCCCCAGGCCACCGGGCCACCGTACGCCCCGAACGGTTCCCCAAGGTCATACATGGAACAGACCCGCCCGAACATGGCACAGCGCGATCGAACTCGTCAAGAGGAGCCGGTTGGCACCACTTTGACATTAAATGGAGGGGCAGTAATGTCCACGGCGGGTCGCGGGGTTGGTCACTCGGTCGGCCAGTCCTGGTAGGGGTCCCGGGCGGTTTCTAGGCTTGGGGTCTGGCACTTTCTCCCTCCCCCCTCCGTTGGTAGTAACCACACTAGAACAGATGTGGATCGGCGAACCGGACTGACTGGGTCGATCGAGCGGTTAAGGTGTAGGTTGGGCTGTGTCATGTGAGCACTCGCTCATGCCAAAAGTGCCCTGCACCGCTCAGGCCCCTGCCTCAGGTTTAAGCGTTCAGCACCGAGGTGCATGAAAGCACAGTGTGTAACGGCAATTGCAGAACATGTTACAATGGCAGAGGTACGCTCCCCTCTTTGGGCAAGCAAAGAACATCCATCACAATGTATCCGGGGCCATGGCGTGCGCCGCGCAAGGACTTAATCCTCAATGTTCATGCGCCACCCCATATGCAAGGGGCGTATGTGACAACCCGAACTACATGCGCATCAAGACTCCGTCCAGACTACCGTATCTATCACACCGGGCACACATCCGTATGCATGTCCGTCTATGTGGTCATCGTCATACGGCACACCACCCCGCACCAGGTAAGCCCCAGCAGCAATCCCCCCACAGCCGTATCTATCGCTGCGTGTCTTATTTATGCCAGGGAACAGCAACCCCTGGTTTTCTGATGTCTATATCTAGCTTGGGAACCCACGAATAGGGGGCACCCTCTAGGTCAGCAATCAATCAATATGTATAAGTGCAATCCGGTAGCAGCTCTCGCGGCTCCTGCGAAACTCTCATGATCAAACACAATCAAAAGGCGCCTGGGCACATCCAGGCCAATCTCTTGGTGTCTCACAACACAAAACGGCGGGGCCGTACGGCATCACACATCTGGATGCCGCGGCCCCCCTCGAAGTAATAAACACGGGCTGGGCATTGTTACGGGTTCAATCACAGTACGCACTCTGTGTAGATACCGCGCAGTCAACTCAAGAGGCCATGTACAGGTGGTTAAGGAGTAGGGAGTAGGAGTAGGAGTAGGTCCACGGCAGCGGTGCTGTCGATCTGCCTGGACGTTAGCTGGGCTGCCTCAGGCGTACTACTGGGCGGCCAGCAGTTCCGGCGCCACCGCCGCAGCCCGCGCCTCGGCCGCCTCCTTCCACCGCTTCATGGGGGTGAACACGTTGCCGCACGCGTGGCGCAGCGTCACCCACTCCGACAGCGGCAGCTCGCAGCCGGCGGGCAGGTTGCGCACCGGCAGCAGGCCGGTGCTCAGGTGCGCGCCGCCAAACGTGAAGGCCGGCAGCCCGATCACCGGCCCAAACACGCCGCGGTTGCGGGCGCCGGGCAGCCGCGACGCCAGCGCCACGTCCAGTCCGAAGCGCCGCTCAATCTCCGCGGCGCTCGCCTCCCAGCCGGCCGGAGTGCCCATCAGGTCGGCGGCGGCGGCGGCGCGCTGGCTGAAGCCGGGCGCCATGCTGACCGCAATCACCAGCGAGCCCGAGGCGGCCGCCTGCTCCACGGCTGCGTCCATGTCCGCCGGCTTGTCGGTGTAGCCGTAGGCGGACATCAGCACGAAGACGAAGGGCTGCCCGATGCACGTGCACGTGTGCGTCAGGGACTGCACCTGCTGCCAGCTCTCGGGCAGCACCGCGTTGCGCGCAACGGTGGTGTTGCGCAGGTAGCGGTTGACTGCGGCGACGTCATAGACGGCGGCAGGGGCTGCGGTTGTGGCGGTGGCGGTGGCGGTGGAGGTGGATGTTGGGGTGGAGATGGTGGAAGAGGAGGATGCGGCCGAGGTGGCGGCCTTGGCGGCGGTCTTGGTGCCGGCAAGGAAGGACTAGAAGGACATCGCCGAGTTGAGGCCGGCGGTGGCGGTCTCAGTTAGGGCGACGGCGGCGACGGACGCGAGCGCCGACAGCCGGTCCGCCACCTCGATGGCGCCGGCCTTCATGACGTGAACCTGTAAACATGAGGGCAAGGAAGGGGAAAGGGTGGGTCAGTACCGGTTGAGAGGTGGAGAGGACGGATGTGGGCTGCTGTGTGAAGCCGGCACGCTCTGACAGACCCGGCGGTGCTCCTATGCTGGTGGCGCGGCATGCGGCATTAGCACAAATGCTCTTGTGCTTCTATAAGCCGCTGATAGCCCTGATGGTGACGGTACTGCCTCGCCACGGGCACCTCGCATGCACTTACCGAGTGGCCCACGGGCTGGACGCAGGTCGTGTGCATCACGAACCAGGCGGCGGCCAGCAGGGACAGCGCCTTGATGCGGTAAAGGACAGTCGCCTGGGCGGCGAACGAAAAGGCCTCCTCGACCGACGCCAGAGGGCCGGGCTTGGCAGTGGTGATGGCGGCGGGCAGCAGGGTGGACACCTTGGGGCCCTCAAGTTGGCATTCCTGCTCCAACAGGCAGGGCAAGATTGAAGGAGGGAAGACAAAATGTCAAGTAGATTTCGACGAGGGCGAAGGGCCGCCTTTTGGGGCCTGGGTCGGGCGGTTTTACACCCCGTAGCGTGATGACGAGGCCAGACGGTGCAAGGTGCGTGCTAGGTTGGCGTTTGCACCAGCAAACGGGTTTTGCTGCCGCGCCAAGCGCAGTTAAGCCCTTCGAGAGACGTGCTAATGACATCTAAATGCACACATGAGCAGGCCCAGAAAGCAAGGAGCCCCTCACCTGTGCCGCGCCCGAGCTGGGCGGCATCGAAGCGCCGGGCTCCATGTCCCGCCAAGGAGACCGCGTCACCACTTGGACGCGCGGCGTACGAGGAGTCACGCCTCCTGTGCGCGATGCAATTATTGCAGGACACCGGCGGATGCTGGGCGCGTTGGCGCAGCTGCGCTGCACCGCCGAGCGAGTGCCCTGGCTCTGCATGTTAACGATGAGGAAGGACTTTGCTTGGAACAGGCGATACGTAGCGTGCAAAGGCAACACTGACTTGCTAGCAGGCCAGGTGGTGCGACAAAGTGAGCAGGAATCAACAATGGCCTTGCAGCGCGGCAGAAAAGGCCCGGCCTGTGCGTGTACGGGTGCACGCGCGAACTTCCATGCACCGCTGTGCTGCTGCTGCTGCTCCCCACGCGCGCAACTGGGGTTGCATGATACAGAGCTACATATTTGTCCCGGCTCTGTCGGTTACTAGCTGCTGAAAGCGAGCCTGAGGGACAGTGCCTGAAACTGCTGGCCGAATTGCCGCCGGAGTCGCTGACCCACGTCTCTATTTAGGGCGCAAACAATGCATGGGCAGTCATTAGACTTTCCTCGCGGCCAAGCCCTGCCCAAACACGCCCCCAGCGTTCTAGTCGAGTCGCGCACCGGGCCCTACCTCAACGGAGCTGGCTTCGGCATACGCGCAGCAGGGTTATCGGGCGCACCTGGCTTCCAAATTTAGCGCCTTGGGCTCACTAGCTGTCCAAGCGGCCAGGAAGCCATAAGCTTGAGATATGCTGGGACTGATTGCGGTCAGGCTGCCTCGGGCGCCCTCATCTTCGGTTTACGCGACATATGTGCATTATGTTACAGCATTGAAGATGAGTAAGAACAGTTAAGGGTCACCAAGAGCCGAGCCGAGTTTGAATCGAGCAGTCTGTCGCGGGGTCGAGGCCCTTCTTTGCATATAGAGAGGTGTGCCAAATGCTTAAGGTTGCAAGCTGTCGCGGTCAGAGAGGGGGAGTGCATTGGTGGCGCAGCCGATTCCGGCGTGCGCAGAAGGAAACGGGGCTTGAGCAGTCAGTCTGGAGTAAGCTAATTACAATCTTCTATGAGGAAAATCGTCAGTTAACCCAATCAACACCGCGCCTGAATGCAGAGCATGCGCCTCATGAAGAAAGTGCAGGAAGCTCTCCGGCCTCTGCGGGCTATCAGCGGCTTATAGAAGCACAACAGCATTTGTCCTCACGCCGCATGCCGCGCCACTAGCATAGGAGCACCGCCGGATCTGTCAGAGCGCGCCGGCTTCACACAGCAGCCCGCATCCGTCCTCTCCACCTCTCAACCGGTACTGACCCACCCTTTCCCCTTCCTTGCCCTCATGTTTACAGGTTCACGTCATGAAGGCCGGCGCCATCGAGGTGGCGGACTGGCTGTCGGCGCTCGCGTCCGTCGCCGCCGTCGCCCTAACTGAGACCGCCACCGCCGGCCTCAACTCGGCGATGTCCTTCTAGTCCTTCCTTGCCGGCACCAAGACCGCCGCCAAGGCCGCCACCTCGGCCGCATCCTCCTCTTCCACCATCTCCACCCCAACATCCACCTCCACTTCCACCGCCACAACCGCAGCCCCTGCCGCCGTCTACGACGTCGCCGCAGTCAACCGCTACCTGCGCAACACCGCCGTTGTGCGCAACGCGGTGCTGCCCGGGAGCTGGCAGCAGGTGCAGTCCCTGACGCACACGTGCACGTGCATCGGGCAGCCCTTCGTCTTCGTGCTGATGTCCGCCTACGGCTACACCGACAAGCCGGCGGACATGGACGCAGCCGTGGAGCAGGCGGCCGCCTCGGGCTCGCTGGTGATTGCGGTCAGCATGGCGCCCGGCTTCAGCCAGCGCGCCGCCGCCGCCGCCGACCTGATGGGCACTCCGGCCGGCTGGGAGGCGAGCGCCGCGGAGATTGAGCGGCGCTTCGGACTGGACGTGGCGCTGGCGTCGCGGCTGCCCGGCGCCCGCAACCGCGGCGTGTTTGGGCCGGTGATCGGGCTGCCGGCCTTCACGTTTGGCGGCGCGCACCTGAGCACCGGCCTGCTGCCGGTGCGCAACCTGCCCGCCGGCTGCGAGCTGCCGCTGTCGGACTGGGTGACGCTGCGCCACGCGTGCGGCAACGTGTTCACCCCCATGAAGCGGTGGAAGGAGGCGGCCGAGGCGCGGGCTGCGGCGGTGGCGCCGGAACTGCTGGCCGCCGAATAGTACGCCTGAGGCAGCCCAGCTAACGTCCAGGCAGATCGACAGCAACGCTACCGTGGACCTATGAGACCAATTCTTACACTGCTTCTTGTAACACCTGGTCTCATAGGTCCACGGTAGCGGTGATGTCGATCTACCTTGACGTTAGCTGGGCTGCCTCAATTGTACTACTGGGCGGCCAGCAGTTCCGGCGCCACCGCCGCAGCCCGCGCCTCGGCCGCCTCCTTCCACCGCTTCATGGGAGTGAACACGTTGCCGCACGCGTGGCGCAGCGTCACCCAGTCCGACAGCGGCAGCTCGCAGCCGGCGGGCAGGTTGCGCACCGGCAGCAGGCCGGTGCTCAGGTGCGCGCCGCCAAACGTGAAGGCCGGCAGCCCGATCACCGGCCCAAACACGCCGCAGCTGCGGGCGCCGGGCAGCCGCGACGCCAGCGCCACGTCCAGTCCGAAGCGCCGCTCAATCTCCGCGGCGCTCGCCTCCCAGCCGGCCGGAGTGCCCATCAGGTCGGCGGCGGCGGCGGCGCGCTGGCTGAAGTGCCCCAGCGGGCAGCGGCGCGTTAGCTCCACGCGCCGCTTTAGGAGAAGGTGCACTTTTGACTTCATCCAGGCGTGCTTGTGCTGTCAGAAGGTGACCAAAGCTGCGTGCGCATCTTGTAGATTTGGGCAGTTAGTTTCTGCAAGGGCAACTTGGGACTTCCTCCTAGCGTCCAGGCCCTCGTGCACACTATTGCCTTTCCGATGCCCCTGAATCTAAACGCTGACAAGTGCCAACCGCCATGCCGCGGCTGCTGGGTGCATGGCAGCAGGTGCGTGAGCAGACAAGCAGCAGTGGCGGCTGGGGATGGAGCACCAGTCCCGACTCACGAGGCACCCTCCCAGCAGCCAGTCAGCCACGCACTGGGGTCCTCAATACGCCAGCGACCGACTGGCGATACCGTGTACCAGGGGTATACGGTAGTGCTGCCGGCACCGGCCGGCAACTTTCGCCCGCCTGGCAGCCCGACAGCCCGGCAGCGCGCCCACCACGCCGGCGTAAGATACCAAGCAAGGCTGCTGCTGGTGCTGCTGCTTTGTGCGAGGGGAGGTGCCCACACGAGGTGCCCGCGAGCACGACACCGCGCCGGAGTAGTCGCCGTGTAACAACTATGATGCCGCATGGCTGCCTGCTGTCGTCTTCATCGTGATGGCCCGCGGCTGCGTGAATAGCGTTGCAGCTGCGGGCCGCCCTGTCCTGCCCTGCCTTGCCCTGCCGGGGCGCCTGAGTAGGGCGCGGATCCGTGCGCAGGCCTCACTTCTGCCTTGGAGGCTTGGAGGCTGTCATGTCCACGCTGATTGCTCCGCTGTACATGCTTATATGCATGTGTGACACCCAGAGATTTGAAGTCGAGTTCGCCCACTGGTTAACAACCTTGTGAGATGGCGCAGCGGAAGCGTGCGGGGCTCATAACCCCGAGATCCCAGGACCGGCTGCTCCTGCTGGCTGGTGTTGCCACATGTGAAATGAAGTCGCTCATCACCACGGACATGCGCGGAAGTGCTAATAATGCGAAGCGGGCTGGATGGTGTTGCATGCAGCCTGCTCCCACCCTTCATGATCCAAGTCCCACCCACCAGCCACGCCACGTCACGTTACGCCACGTCACGTCACACCACGACAAACTTGGATCAGCTCGTCCTCAACTGGAAGGTTGTGGGCGGTTAACCTCCCACAGGGCTTCCCACCTACCCATAGAATTCCCTTCACAAATTAGGCTTGCACCGGCAATGGCTTCTACACAAGTGCACTGCGGCCAACCAAGGTTACGGGATGGACCCAAAGCTCATCAGGGGGCCCGACGTGGCAACAGCCAGCACCACCTCTCACGCCTCAGTAGTCTTTTGTCATTGCAGTAACAGGGGTAGTAACAACAATACGGCACAACAAACGAAGCCCGCTGCAAGCTCGCCACGCTCCGCCCAGCTTTATTGGCCACCTGGCCTGGTCTGGCAGCAACCATGTAAGTACATGCCTGAGTGCTCATGCCTCCCGCCCGCTTGCCATCTAGTAACTGCTACCGGCACCCAGTTGAGCCGGTACTCGCGCCCCACCGCTCCCGGCCCCTGTTCCTGTCCTTGTGCTTGCATCCCCCGCACCGCCGCCTGTTCCACCTCCTGCCCGCAGGCTGGCCCCCGCACCGCCACCCAGCTTCCCCTCCAACCCCTCCGCCACCGCCGCCGCCTCGCCGCTCTTCCTGGTGCTTCCGTGATGCTGCTGCCCCTGCCCTTTCACCTCCCCCACCCCCATGCCTTCCTCCTCCTCCTCCGCCTTTCCACCAACACCGGCGCCCTTGCCCTCCCCACCGGTTTCCCCTCGTCCACCTCCTCCTCCTCCCCCACCTCCTCCTCCACCCGCCGCAGCCGCAGCTTCCTCCAGCTGCTTGGCCCGGATGTAGAGGTTGGCGGCGCGCCGCCCCACCCAGCTGGCCAGGCTGAGCGTGAGCCCGATGAGCGACCCCACCACGCCGCCGGCAATGCCCACCAGCACCCACACGTGGTAGCGGTGGCAGGTGTAGCCAACCACCATCAGCACCTGCACACGGTCGCGCGTGGGGGGATGGTTGTGTTGGGTGGCAGGGTGCCGGGCGTTTGCGGTTGCGCGTGCCCAGCCCTGCTGCCTTTGTCCTGACGGCCGTTATGATCAAGATCGAAGGCCCGGCACCTCGTGTCCCTTACCCTTTATCTCTGGCTGCCGGCCCCTTGTTACCCCTGGCTCCCCTGGCAAACACCCTAGCCTGGCCCCTGCCCCGCCCACACGACACAGCCACGCAACGCAAGGCCATAGACACAACAAAGCACCCCAGGGCGCCGCCGCCGCACGTACGTACGTGCGACCCTACCTCAAGGCGCCGCCGCGGCACGCCTCTCGCATTCACACGCGCCAGCGCGTGCCACGCGCCCCCCACGCGCCCGCCCCCCACACGCTCGCCCCGCCGCCACACAGACGGCGCCATGTGCCCAGCCTGCTAGCTGAGTTGGGGCCCTGCCCCCCTGCATCACACAGCTAGCTCACCGCCCGCCACACGCCAACCCCAGCTCACCGCCCGCCACACGCCAACCCCAGCTCACCGCCCGCCACACGCCAACCCCAGCTCACCTCGATGATAACCAGCAGTACCGAGGTGGTGAAGATGAAGGGGATGGCCAGCAGTACGGAGATCCAGTCCTGGACGGGCGGGTGCGTGCGCAAAGCCACGAAGACACGTGGCGTGTGGCATGTGGTGATGCGGATAACGTGATGAGCAGGGAAGAGAGAGAGAGAGAGGACAGGCGAGTGAGCAGGCAAATGAACAGGCAAGTGAGCAGGCGAGTGCTGCGGTTCTGCTGATGGGGTGCTGGATGAGGTGCCAACGGCTGTTGAGGCGTGCGTGCGTGCGTGCGTGCAATAAGGCCACGCACTGGGCATAGCTGGGCAGGGACACAGTGCGCGCCCATGCATTCCCTACAGTGCGCGCCCAAGCAACCACCCCCAACCCCACCACCGCCTCATCATCCTGGATCATCATTCGCCCAAAGCAAGGAGGTTGTCATACGAGATGTAAAACTCTTAAGAAACATAAACATCATCATAATAGTAACGGTGCGCAGCCCTCACCACCAGGAACTCCTTGATGCCCTGCCTGGTGAACACGTGGTCGATGTAGATGTAGAAGAGCGAGGTGCAGATGATCACCTGCGTGCCGGCATGCATGCAGCGGCACAGAGCGAGGCGGGTGAGTTTGGGGTTTTAGAAGTAGGGATTGGGGTTTGGAAGTAGGGTGCGTGCGTTCGATTGCGTGACGCCGCCGTGTTGACGTGTGTCGTGCATCGTACCACCACGTGGGTGGTGGTGCACGTGCATGTGTATGCGGTAGGTGCGCAGCCCACACGGGGCGGGGGAGAGGCAGTAAGTGGATGGGAAAGGGCGCAACAGCTCCCGCATGGCGCCCCTCTCGGTCTCATCCTACCTCCCTTCCGCCAAGCCCCGTCCATCCCGTGCGTCCATCCCATTTTGCTTTGATTCCCCTCAGATCAACTCGGAGCAGCCTCTTCGTTCATTTCCCGCCTCCCTGCTACCGCTTTAGGCCCGGCTTACTTTGGGGCACGCATTGGGTCGGTGCAGGAACACTGGAACAGAGTACTTCCCCCCTACCCCTGGCAACCTGCCCTTCATCAACACCCCCGCCCGCCTACCGCGATGTTGGCCACCCACTTCCCTACCCCCCCCCCCCCACCCCACCCCACGACCCCACCCCTTGCACCTGCATTTAAACGGCCCCGCCTGCCTGCCTGCCTACCACGATGTTGGCCACCCATTTCCCCACCCCACATACCCGCCTGTCACTCAAGGCGCCCGCCTGCCTGCCTACCGCGATGTTGGCCACCCACCTCCTCCCTACCCCTTGCAACCTGCCCTTCATCGCCCCCGCCTGCCTGCCTGCCTGCCTACCGCGATGTTGGCCATGAAGGCGAGGAAGGACACGTACAGCAGGCCCACCTGCGGGCGGCAGGTAGGTGGGTAGGCGGTGGTGGGGGTGAGGCGGTGTTCGTAACATACAACTCATCAGCGCACAACTAGCCCGACTGCTCCCAAGCGAACTGACAACGTCTTGCCGCGTCCGCCGATCGCTGCAGCTAGTAGCCTGCTGGAGCCATCCCCTGGGCCTGGGCTCCTTTGTCCTTACGGTGCGCGTCAGCCAGTCCGCCTAGGCCGCTAGCTGCCCGGCTAGCTGCCCGGCTGGCTGCCTGCCGGTCGCCCGCCGCCCGCCTCCGGCTTGCCGCGCGAGCACCATCATCATCATCAGTCCCTCGGCGACCTACCGCCGCCATCCCGCCGCCGCGCGACCCCCTCTCACACACTCTTGCCCGTTTACCACCGCCGGGGCTCAGCCGGCCCAGTGCTTTGGGTTGGCTCTGGGTTGAGCCGCGAGACAGAGCCCCCCTTCCCTACGTCCCTGTCCCTCTCCCCCTCGCTTTGTTTTCTGGAGCAAACTACCCCTCCATCACGCACGCACTGTTCCACCCTCCCCACCCCAGCTGCCGTTGCCCTCGCCCGGTCACGCTTATCAGGCACGCCCGCCCGGTCACGCTTACCAGGCACGCCCGCCCGGCCACGCCCACCCCACGCCCGGTCACGCCCGTCCGGTCACGTACCATCCAGGCGTTGGTCCAGGCGTCCACGCTCCCGTCCAGCCCCACCAGCGACTGCGCGCTGAGGGGCGGGATGATGGACAGGCCTGGTGGTATGGGTGGGTGGACGGGTGGGTGGGTTGGGAGGTGTTGCTTCCAAAGCGACCATTGCAACCCAACGGGGGGCGAGGGCGAGGCAGGGAGGGAGGCGGGAGGGGGAGCGGGATGGGGACAGGGGTTGAGGGGGCTAGGAAGCGGCACCCAATGCGCAGGCACCGCCCCATGCTGCGGCACGTGCGCCGCCAATACGGTAATACCGGTAGTCACCAGTGACACGCCACGCGCTTCACGACTCGACCACGCGCACTTGCACACATACCCTCCCACCGCTGCAATGCCCCTCCCGCTCTTACTTGACACTGCCGGCCCAAGCCCGGAGCCCGACAGGACCACGACTGGACCTACCCGCCAGCAGCGCGCTGACGACGCCCAGCGTGGCCCAGCTGCTTTTGCACCGCTCCCGTATTTCGGTAACGGGCGTGGTCAGCGGCATAGTGACGTATGTGTTCATTGCAGTAAACATGGCTTCTTTGATGCCCAGCTTCGCGAAGATTTCTCCGAGCGTGAGCAGGCGCGAGTCGCCCATGTCTGTGAGCAGCGGCTTGTCGTTCCCGTCCGCATCCTCATCGGGCTGCTCTGATGGATTACTTAAGCTCTCATCATTTGAGCTGCCACCGATAGGATGGACGCGCTGGTTTCGGACTTTAAGCATACTGTGTGCTTGGGCTTGCACGACCGTTGACTTGTGAGCTCGCATTCTTTGCTTACTAAACCAGTACATCAGACGTTCAGAAGGCCCCTCGAAGAAGTGTCGCTGTTGAATCCCGGTTTCGCCTTTTACGACGGATTGCCCTTGCTTTGCTTTTCACCTGTGTAAATAAATATACGCTACTATTAATCAATTCTGCTTTAACGATACTGATTGGTGCTGGGTTGCATTTCGTCTAGTCTTGAGGAACACACTTGCATTCAGCGCGGCCACGACCTTCAATCACCGTGTCAAGCGTCCGTGCCCCGCGTCCTTTGCCGTGCGCGTTAAGCGCACTGTCATACTCATAGTTACGGACAAGCCCTCACGCCGGGCTTCGGACAGCGACGGCAGTAACTGCGGCCAGCGGTACCGTACGTGGGTACCGTATGTCCAGCAAAAGCACACCTGAGCGATGCCAAGCCACGGACATGCGCTCAAATGCGAATGCGTAGCGCAGCAAGCATAACACGTCCCCTGCATAACACGTGCTTTCACACTCTGTGCACACTAACCCTCCCCTCCCTGCGCCCCTACCATCCAACTCAGACCAGGGCCTCCAGCCGCAAGCTCTCCTGCAGCCGCAGCAGCTGACTCAGCACCTCTTGCCCGCGTGTCGCCGCCGCCGCCTCACCTGCCTCCGACCCGCCTGCCCCCGCCTCCCCTCCTGCCCCCTCCCTCGCCGTGTCTGCTGCTCCCGCTGCTGCTTCCGCCGCAGCCGCCGCAGCCGCCGCTGCTGCTGCTGCTGCTGCCACTTCCCTCAGCTGCGCCAGCAGCGCCGCCCGCTCCTGCTCCACCGCAGCCGGCGCCGCCACCGGCCCCTGCTGCTGACGCCGCATCCAAGCCGCCATGTCCGCCGCCCGCCGCACCACCGCCGCGGGGACGCCCGCCATCTGCCACCATCCAGCGCGTGTACGACAGTCATCAGTCAGTCAGGAGCATGCGCGGGCGGGCGGGCGGGATTGCGGGCGCGTGCCACAAACAGTCAAACACCTTCACCTGCCCTGGACACACAGCACCGCAACGCCTTCTTCCCCGCCTGCTCTCCTGGTCGCCACGTAAGTCATGGGTTTTTCATTGCTTGTCTTGCGTGGCTGTTTGTGCTGTTGCGCGTGTCATCGAGCCCGGGCGGCTCACCCATCCTCCACGACGTTCGGCCCCTATCCATAAGTATCTATGCCTTTCATGAAACGCCACTGCTTGTGCCTCGCTCGTTAGTTTGGTTTGGGTTTAGGATAGGCTGGTTTACAACCAACTGCTCTAAAACAAACCGCCCACTGCGATTCCTGGGTGTGGGTTTGCAATGGTCGATCCGGATTCTGGGATGGACTACCCTGCCACCCATCCCTCCTCATGCACCCGCGCACGCACCCACGCACCTGCGCCACGTTTAGGCCGAAGCTCTCATCCGCCGCGCTCGGCCGCAGCTGGTACAGGAAGGTGATGCGAGGTGCGCCGCCACTGCCGCCGCCGCCACCGCCACTGCCGCCGCCCGCTCCTTCGCCGTCCTCACCCTCTCCCTCTCCCTCGCCTTCCCGGATGTAGGCCATGTGCGCCGCGACCACCAGCGGCCGCCGCCGCCGCCTGCACTGCCGCCGGCGCGGCCGCGCCGCCGCCACCTCCTTGCTGCTCGCCGCCGCCGCCGCCCCGCCGTCCACCTGCTGGGGCTGCTGCCGCCCCTCGCCGTCCACTTCCATGGCAGTAGCAGCGCCACCTGTCCCCTTGCATATGTCATCTGCTACTGCTGCTGCTGCTGCTACTGCCGCCGCCTCCGGTGCCGCCGGGGCGAACTCGGCCGCGATCTCCGGGTAGTGCGTCACAAACAGCGTCAGGCACCTGGGCGGTGAAAGGGCCAACACACACACACGTGCCTGACTAGTAGGTTAGTGCATGTCCTTTGCCAGGCGAACAAACAATGCACAGTGACCACGTGCCGGCTAGTAGTAGTGTTGTTCAAGATGGGGTGCGGCTCCTAGGGCCAATCCAGTGGTTTTTTCCGTCTACTTTGCATGTTGCGGCTTGGGAGACACAGACTACCAAACCAATGCGTGATTCTTTGGGATGCTAGTGCTCTGCCGCTAGCATCGGACAGCGTCTCAGATACACGATTACGTGATCCACCCAGATGGCTGTAAACTCGTTGTTACACGCACACACACACACACACACACACACACACACACACACACACACACACACACACACACACACACACACACACACACAGCCCCGGAGGCCGCGGAGCAGCGCCTGACGGGCATCCCAACCGAGCTGCTGTACGGACACCCCACCGCCGGCGGCTTCGGAGCCCTGCCCCTCATACAGCACGTGCGCGGCCGGCACGCCACGTGGGCCGCCCGCCTAGCCGCCCACGATGCCGCCCCCGCCACCACGCTGCCGCAGCCCTGGTGTGTCGCGTACGCCACATTCCTCCACCATCACCACCCCTCCATGCGGCCTAGCAGCGCTCTGACGGCAGTGCCAGCAGCGACGGGCGCGGGCGACGTTGTCCCCAGCCTGCCCCTCCCTGAGGACGCCGAGCGCACGGCGACGGCGCTAGGCTGGCTGCCGCCGGTGCAGGCGCTGGAACCCGCACCAGAGCCAGGGGCCTGGTGCTATACGGCGCCCCTGTGGGGCAACCCGCTCCTCTCCCCGCCGCCCCTGGCGGAGGGTGGCGAGGCAGACCCAGACCTGGAGGCAGAGGAGGAGCCGGCGCCAGAAGCTGCACTTGCTGGCGCCGCGCAGTGCACGCAGGGCCGCGGCCTTGACTACCGCCACAGGGCACTACGTGCCTGTGCGCAGCTGCTCACCATTGGCGACCTGGTGCGAGCATACGACGCGCGCCCGCTCGACACGGCCGCCGTTATCGACTGGGACGGGTGGCTGAGAGCCCACCTGGCCCCAACAGACGCACGCCAGCGTCGCCGTGGCCCCACGCTAGCCGCCCTCCAGGGCCTGGCTGATGACATCCCACCGGCGTGGCTAAACGCCGCACGGGCCCACGCCGCACAGCTGGCGGGCCCCGGCCCCGCCCCGCCCCCCGCCCCCTCCACCCCCTCCGTCATCAGCACCATCATCATGCCGCGCATGGGATGGGTGCTACCAGGCACCGAGTCCGTCAAAATCCCCCTGGAGAAGCTGTCCGTCCGCATGGCCACAGCCCTACAGCTGGACAGTATCGCGACACGCCGTGCCGGACTCCACGAGGACTATGAGCGGGCGGCCCTTGGCCTGCCGCCCCGCTCAGAGGCGCGGCGTGAGGACCTGCCTGAAGTCGCGGCAGCGGCGCTCGGCGCCTTTCGGGGCACCCTTGCGCGCCTGTGGCAGCGCGTCCGGTGGGAGCGGCGCCATTTCGAGACTTTGTGGCGGCTGGCCATCGACGCCGTGCCGCTGCCGGGCAACACTCACATGCCCACGGCTCGAAGAGAGCCGTGCGGCTGTGGGCAGTATGGCCATGGCAGCGCCACAACGGGTCCAGCCGCCGCCACCCCGCCTGAGCCGCGGCAGCACCACTTCTGGGGCTGCGCGGTGGCAAAGGCGGTGGTGGCGCAGATCAACGCGCACACCCCGGGGCCCCAGCCCACCAGCCAAGCCCAGCTATGGCTAGTGCAGGCGCCCTCGGGCGTCCAGCAGTGCGTGTGGGATGTGGTGGCGATGGCGGCGCTTGCCGCCATAGAACACGGCCGGGTGCGGCTGCGCGGGATGACGCGCGCTGCAGCGGCCCAGGGAGACCAAGCGGCGGCGGCGGCAGCAGCACCCACCGAGGCAGCGGCGGCGGCAGCAGCGGGGGCGGATGCTGACCCAGATGAGGTCCCGCCCACGCAGCTGACGCCGCCGCAGCCAGGCGTCAACCACACCGAGCTTGCGTGCGCTCGCGCAGTCGCAGACTTTTGGTCGCGGCTGCTGCAGTTCGCGCAACTCGGTGTGCCCCGAAAGGGCTGGGAAGGAGTTGACGCCACCCACCCGATCCTAGCGGTGGTGGACGGGATGCTGCTCTGCGCGCTACCGCAAGCTATGGAGCTGGAGCTGGAGGAGTGACCGGGATCAGCCCTATCGAGTAGAGTGATCACCATAGCAATGAGCCGCGGACATAGCGGCTGAATCTAGGGACCAGCAGGGTTGAGGAGGGCTGGGAGGGTCAAGGGGAGTGTGCGCCAGGGTTTCGGGTCACGGGAGCTGAGGGTGGGTTGGGTGCCGGAGCACCCCGGGCGTTTTTCGGCCAAGACCGGCCTAGTAGTCAGACGCGTTTGTGGCTGCCCTTTGGCGTACTCTGCCCTGGCGTCGAATGCTGGTTAGGTAGCTGTCGAGGCTGTGAAAGGCTGCGGGGTCGCTGGACTCAGCCCCGTAGCCACCTGTCGCTGTGCTGTCGCGTGCTGTGTGACGTCTGTCCGGTGCGCGTGTTGCTGCGGTGTTGGCCCTTCAGCCTAGAGCTTTGTGAGCCCGCTGGGCCCTGCGTTGTAGTACCAGCAGTAACCCTTCTGAGGCTACTGGCGTGGTCCAGGTTGGTTGGAGCGTCCCCCCGGTGGACTCCGGAGCTTGGCTGCGCTCTGGGCAGGGGAGACGCGTGATAGCGGCAGCGTGTGGCCTATATGCCTCGCTGTCGCTGGCTGTCCCGAGTACTCGCTCACGAGACTCGTCAGGCCGCCTGTAAACCCGTTGTTACACACACACACACACACACACACACACACACACACACACACACACACACACACACACACACACACACCACGGAGTTCTCTCCTTGTGAACTCACGGTAGGCACCGGACGGCCACGCCCCTGCACGCCCCTGCACGCCCCTGCACGCTTTAGGCTGGTACTGACAAGTCAGCCACCCACCCACCCACCCACGCACCCACGCACCCACGCACCCACGCACCCACCCTGCGCACCTGTTGACCGTCAGCAGGCGGCTCAGCACCGCGCCCGCCACCGCCACGCCGTCGTGGGTGGCGGTGCCGCGGCCCAGCTCATCGCACAGCACCAGGCTGCGGCGCCCCGCGGCGGCCAGCAACCCCGCGGCGTCCGACATCTCCTCAAAGAAGGTGCTGGGGTGGTGAGGAGGCAGGTGGTGGTGAGGGGGCAGGTGGTGGTGAGGGGGCAGGTGGTGAGGGGGCAGGTGGTGGTGGCGGTGAGGGGGCAGGTGGGTGCGGGAGCGCGTGTGGGCGTGTGCGGGTGTGAGTGTGAGTGTGTTTGTGGGTGTGTCAGGGTTTGTATGTGTGTCCGGACTTGTGATACCGTAGAACACACAAGAGAGGGAATCAGAACATGTCAGGACTTCTGATAGAGATCAGAAGGGGGAGAACAAATGAAAGACGTGTGAGTCAATCAGGGCTTGTGAGTGTATGTCAGTGTGTGTTGAGCTCAAAAACGTGGAACTCAAAACAGAAACCGTGTCGCAACCACTCACATCCACACGTCACCACCTCCTGCTGCTGCAGCTGCTATTGATGCTGTCCTGTCCTCTCCCACACCCCACACATCCCATACCCCACACACCCACACACCCCACACCCCACACCCCACACCACACACCCACACACCCACACACCCACACACCCCACACACACACCCCACACACACCCACACCCCACACCCACCACATACCACACACACCCACACACCCCACACCCACGCCCACCTCCTGCCCATGAGGATGTTGTCGCTGGCGCCCATGCGGCTGCACAGCCCCTCGAACACAGTCAGCGTGAGCGAGTCCGCCGGCACGTAGCTGCCCACCTGCAGGTGCGTGCGTGCGTGCGTGCGTGTGTGTTAGAGAGCACAAGGGAGAGAGATAGAGTGCGTGCGTGCGTGCGTGTTAGAGAGCACAAGGGAGAGAGATAGAGTGCGTGCGTGCGTGCGTGTTAGAGAGCACAAGGGAGAGAGATAGAGTGTGTGCGTGCGTGTGTGTTAGAGATCACGAGGAGATAACAAACAAATCAAAGACCGTGCATGCAATGCGATCAAGACGTGTGTGTGTGTGTGTGTGTGTGTGCTTCGTGATTGCCGGCGTGTGCGCGTGTGTTAGAGATCACAAGGGAGAGAACAGCAGACAGAGGACAATGCGTGCGGTGCGATAACGGACGGTCGCGAGTTACCTTGCATACTGTACCAACGCCGACCAACCGTGCGCGTGTGTGTGTATGTAGAAGTGAGGGCGTGTCGGTGTGCGTCCTACCAAGCCCCACCAACCATGCAAATCCACTCGCCCAAACCCACCAACCCTCAAACCCCCCGCCTGCGCCGATCCACCCCGGCATACGGCCAATTACACAACCCCAACCCACGGACGCAACCGCAAACCCACACGGGCACCACCCTCGGCCCCCCTGGGTCTGGAATGAAGTAACCCCCCAACCACCCACCCAACCACCCACACCAGCCCCCCTACCTGCGCCATCACCACCAGCAGCGCCGCCATGCGGCTGTAGCAGCTCTTGCCGCCCATGTTGGGGCCTGTATGTGGGGGCGCCGTGCGCAAACACCGTGTGCAAACATGTGTGTGGTGTGGCGTGGGTTACAACAGAGCAAAGGGCAAGAAGGCGAAGAGGGGGATGAAGGCCAGGGCGGCCTTGTGAAGCGTTTGGCGGCCGCACACGGTACCCAAGCGCTACATTGTAACGGCGGGGGAGGGGAGCCATCCATGGATGGTGTTTTTATCGATATTGAAGTGCCGGGGGGGGGGGGCAGACTCAGCACGGCAGGCAGGCAGGTCGTCGCTAATTCGCCCGCGTCCTGGACTTGTTAAAAGACAGAACATTAAAAGTCTCTGGCGGCACGTAGAACGACAGCCGGAAGGCGGGAAAGGCCGCAACTAACTAAGCAACACGAAAAGCAAGCAGCCCCCTCTCACCCGCCTCCTCCTCCTCCTCCCCCATCTCGTCCGCCCCGCTCACCTGTGATGATGAGACAGCGCGTGCCGCCCCGCCGGCCGTCCAGCTCGATGTCGTTGGGCACCGCCGCCGCCGCGCCGCCGGCCCGCACCGCCCAGCTGCTGCCGCCACTGCCTCCTCCTCCTCCTCCTCCCGGCATGCTGCCGTTCAGGCGCGCCTCCAGCATGGGGTGGCGTGCGCCGCGAGCAATCAGCACCGCCCCCTCCTCGTCCTCCCCGTCCTCCTCCCCCTCCTCCTGCTCCTCCCCCTCCCCCTCCCGCTCCTCCTCCTGCCCCTCCCGAGCCGCCCCCTCTGCTACAGCCCCAGATGGCCCATCTGCTACAGCCCCAGGTGGCCCAGCTCCCGCCGGTGCGCCGGCCGCCTCCATCTCAGGCCCTGCTGCCTCTCCCTCCTCCTCCTCCTCCTCCTCCTCCTCTCCCGCCCGCTCCGAGGCGTGCGCCAGGAAGCGCGGGCGGCAGTAGCCGGGGGTGGCTGCTACTGCCGCCAGCGCGCCCAGCGCGTCCAGCTCCGCCGCCGCACGCACCGCCGCCAGGGCGCCGGGGTAGGCGGCGGGCCCGAACGCCGCCAGGTGCGCCGCCCACGCCGCCGCCTGCGCCGCCGCCAGCCGCTCCTTTGCGATGGCCAGTTGCTGCGTGGCGCGGGAGAGAGAGCATTGAAGAGGGAAGAGGGGCGCATGTATATGTACTGTGTATGCATGCATGTATGTATGTGTGTGCGTGTGTGTTAGAGACCACAAGGGAGAATGTGTGTGTGTGTGTGTTGTGTTGCGCGGCCGGCTGCTCGCTGTGGAATTGCGGTCTGTGTTTTGGGGCTGCTGCAGGCCGCATGTGCACACACACACACGCCCGTGCCCGCGCCCACGCCCACGCCCACGCCCACGCCCACGCCCACGACCGCATCTGAGTGACCGCGTCTGAGCTACCGTACTCGCACCCACGCCCCCACCCGTACATCGCATGGCACACGGCTCACAGCGCACCTGCATGCCGCGGGTCACCTCCGGCGGGTGGTAGCGGTGCACCTTCCTGGTGGAGCACACCTGGGGTGGACGGGGGTAGGTGAGGCCGTGGAGGTGGGGTTGGGGTGGGGTGCCATGCATGTTAATTTAATGACGAGGTAGACGGCGGGGTGGGGTGGGGTGGGAGCGGCGGCGGGGTTGCAAGGATGCATGGCGATCAAGTGGCAGGGTAGCTGCCTGCCCTGCTGAAGACCAGCAGACGAAGTCGTTGCCGAATGGGCGGCCGCCCGGGGCGGAGGGGCAAGGTCGGGGGGAAGGCGAGAAGGCGGCACGCGGAGAGAAGGTGGCACGTCTCCCCAAACCCCCACCCTCGCCTACTCCACACACACACACACACACCCCGGCGTCCGGAGCCCCGGCCATTCCACCCCCAACCCCCTCTGCCCCCCCTCCCCCTGCCTTCCCCCTTCCCCCACCCCGGCCCCTCCTCCACAATGCCCCCCCTCCTTCCTTCCTTCCCAAAAGCTAGAGCAAACAAACCAGCAGCCGCCAGCAGCTCTCTCTCTCTTTCTCGCGTGCGCTGACCTTGTGCCAGGCCTTGGGCACGCGCGACTCCATGTCGACCGGCACCTCGATCAGGAAGTCGCCCTGGTTCATGATCGACACGTACTCCACACCCCGGGGCCCACCCGCTGCCAGCCCCACCGCCCGCGCCAGGCCCGGCAGCAGCGAGGTCAGGTGCGCCTCGGCGGCGGCGACCGCCTCCACCGCCGCCCACACACCGCGGAAGCTGAGCCGGAGCCGGTGCCGGAGCCGGAGCCGGTGCCGGTGCAGTGCGGAGAAGGGACGGAGAGAGCAGGAGGCGGGGGGAAGGGGGGGAGGGGGGAGAGGGAGGGAGGGAGGAAGGAGGGGGGAGGGGGAGGGGTCAGGGTGATGAGAGCAAGCGACAGGGGGGTGGCTGGCGGCGGGGGCCACATGGACGGCTGGGGCGCCGGGGACGGCGAGGCAGGCGTGCAAGCGGGGCTGAGAGCGGGAGCCCGGGGGGCGGGAGGCGGAGGGGTACTGAGCAGGTTGTGTGGCAGGGCACGACGTTGCGCGTGCGCGCGCGGGCGCAGCGTGGCTGTGCGATGATGGGCGGGTCAGTAGGCCCAGGCACGTTCACACGCAGACACGCACGTTCACACGCTCACACGCACGCTCACGCTCACCGGGTCTTGTCGGCGAACATGCGGCCAAAGTCGTTCGCGGCGGCGGCTGTCACGTCCAGGGGCGCCAGGCAGGCCGCCAGCGCCTCCGCCAGGCCGCGGCTCGCAACCTGAACAAGGCCAGTGGGTTCCAGTGGGTTCCAGTGGGTTCCAGTGGGTTCCAGTGGGTTCCAGTGGCCTTAGCCTTCGCCCGTGGCCTTCGCCCTGTTGCCCTACAACCATTCCCACACCTATCTATCACACATCCGCCAGCCACCCTTTGACGCCCCAGCTCACCCGCCTCAACCGCCCAACCCTAGCACCGCCGCCCAACCGCCGCCCAACCGCCCATGCCGTACCTGCCGCAGCAGCTGCCGCAGCAGCGGTGAGCGCACGCCTCGTTCCAGCTCCCGCAGCGCCGCACCGTCGTCGTCGTCCCGCCTGTCGGCACCGCCACCACTGTTGCCACCACCACCATCACCACCACCAACAACAACACTGCGGCTGCTGCCGTTGCACCGGTGATTGCGCTGGCCAGGCGGAGGGCTCGGGTCCATGGCCGACGGGTCCGGCAGCAGCGGCAGCCCCAGGTCCGTGCGGAACTGCGTGTGGCGCGTGTGTTTGGGAACAGGATGTTTCACGCGGTGCTTGCATGTGTGTGTGCATTTGTGTTAACGATGATCAGGCCTGGAGTGAGTGAGGGAGCGAGGGAGCGAGGGAGCCAGGAGGCAGGGCCAGCGGAGTGCGGCGCGGACGGGAGGCGGCCGTGGCGTGCCACACACACGATACCGCCACGTGGAAACCGCCACGTGGAAACCACCAACCCCCTCACACCCAACTGTCACCCACCCACCCACCCACCCGACCCCACCCGACAGCCCACCTGCTGCAGCGCCAGCAGCGCCCCCACGAACTCGGCGGGGGAGGAACTGCCGTGCAGCGCGCGCGTCACCCCCCGCTCCACGTCCGGCAGGCGCGACAGCGCCCGCGGCAGCGCCGCCAGCGGGCCGGCGGCGGCGGAGGCGGCGCGGCCTGCGGCAGTGGGCCAACACGTATGACACACAAAGCATATGGACAGCAGATGAGTGGGGGGTTATGGACGGCCGAATCACATAGCCTTAACACCGACTTTGCATTCGGTAGGCCCAGGCCGCGCCTTCAGCAGGAACCCGCACGAAACGCACTGTCCCTGCCCCTGACACCGCCACCGCCACCGCCACCGCCACACCGCCAGTTCCCCCTCCGCTCCCCACCCCTTTCCCCGCCCCCCTGCCCCTGCCACGCACCCGCCTCCAGCAGCTCCGCCACCGCCGCCTGGCGCCGCAGGATGAGCACGCGGCACGCCAGCGGCCGCACCACCCAGCGCCGCAGCAGCCGCGAGCCGAAGCCCGTGGCCGTGCGGTCCAGCAGCCGCAGCAGCGTGGCTGTAGCAGCGCCGCCACTGCTGCTGCTACTGCCGCCACTGCTGTTGCTACTGCCGGCCTGGTCTGCGGCGGAGACGATTTCCAGCTGCCGCAGCGCGTTGGGGCCGAGGGCCATCTCCTGCGCGATGGCACATGAGGTGATGGCGGGGCTAAGAGTTACCAACACGGTAAGGGGATAATGGCAGCAATGGTGCATAAACGCATTTAGGAGTACTAACGAGGACCAAGACCGAGGACCAAGTTGGTGTGGCGCCAGTCGGCTCGTAGGGCCAATAAGCGCCAACGACACAGGGCTGAGAGTGGCAGCGGCAGTAGCAGCGGCAGCAGCGGTAGCAGGCGCTGGCAGGCCGCACCTTGAGAAGGGGCGCCGCGCCGCCGGCGCCGGCGCCGGCGCCCGCCAGCTCGGCCGGCGGCGGCGGCGCGCGCGCGTTGAGCGGCCGCCAGCAGCCCGCCACCCGCAGCAGTGACGTCAGGCCGAACGGCGTCAGGTAGCGGACACCGCCCCACGCCGCCAACACCGCCGGCGGCGGCAGCGCGCACACGAAGCGACCCAGCTCCGCCACCACTGGTCCCGCCGCCGCCGCCGCCGCCGCCGCCGCGGCCGCGGCCGCCGCGGCGGCATCACCGTCCGCGCCGGCACCTGTCTCGGCGTCTGCGTCGGCTGTAGCGGCAGCCGCGTCGGCGGCTGCGGCGGCGGCTGTGGCTGTAGCAGTCAGTGGCGCCGGCGGCGGGCGGCGGAAGAAGGCGGCTAGCTCCTGTCGCGCCGCCGCCACGCATGCGGATGTGGGCATGCCGCCACTGCCACCGCCACTGCTGACCGTGGCTGTAGCAGGTGTTGCAGCGGCCGCTGTAGCTGCGGCGGCAGCAGTGGCAGCTGCAGCAGCAACAGCGCCGCCCTCGTCGTTGTCGCCACCGTCCCCCTGCACCTCCTCCACCACCGCCGCCGCTTTCCGCTTTCCGCCCGCCGCCTTGCCGCTGGCGCCGCGGCCCTTGGCGCCCCTACCGCCACCGCCGCCACCTCTCCCGCCCTTGCCTTTCTGCGCAGGTGTTCCTGACGACGACGCAGCACCCACGCCCGCGCTCACGCCGCTGCCTCCGCCACCGGCAGTAGCAGCAGCAGCAGCAGCAGGTGCGGCGCTGGCTGGCGGCGGCTGTAGCTCCTCTAGCCGGCAGGCGGGCGTCGAGGCGAGGTAGTTGGCGAGCAGCCGCCGAGCGGCAGGCGCCAACCGCCCAACCGTTACGATCTCAACCGGCGCCGCCGCAATCAGCAGCGCCTCCAGCTCCTCCGCCGCCTCCACGCCCGCCGGTCGGCGCCCTCCGTCGCTGTTGCTGCTACTGCTGCTGCTACTGCCACACACTCCGTACACGATGTCCCCTCCCGCCACGTCCATGCAAAGAACGCCCACCCCGTCCACGCCGTCGCTGCTACTGCCGTCGTTGCTACTGCCGTCGCTGGTGCCGCCGCCGCTGCCGCCATAAGCTCCTCCATTCGCCCCGCCTTCTGCCATAGCCGCCTGCTGCTGCTGCTGCTGCTGCTGTGGCTGATGCGGTTGTAGCAGCAGGGGCTGCTGCTGCTGCGGCGGCGGCTGTAGCAGCGGGGGCTGTAGCAGTTGCGCCAGCACCAGGATGTTTGCGGCGCCGGTGCCGGCACTGGGCAGGGGGCCGCTCTCGCTCAGCTCGTCCACCGCGTCCTCCTCGCCTGGGGGGGGGGGCGGGGGAGGGCATGCAGAGCCCAGATGAAGGGCGCGAGGGAGACGACGAGTCGGTAGTGAATGAAATAAAATAGCTTCTACGAACATGTGCAGCTGTGAAGCTACGCCGCTATGCAGCATGGAGGGACACACGGGATTCGCTAGATTCGCTAGCATCGCTAGCATCGCTAGCATCGCTAGCATCGCGCTGCAAGCGGCGGCACTCGGCGACACTCGGCTGCGAGCTCTGCTCTGCTGCGCTCCGTGTGTGATGCCCGTGCGGCCGAGCGCCGACCGGCCCGGCTGGGGGCTGGCTGATGCAGCTTACTGATTGCCTGCCCCCTCCCCCCAAAGAAACGCACACACACACACACACACGCACACGCACCGCACCGCACGCATTGTCCTATGTCTGCTGTTCTCTCCCTTGTGATCTCTAACACACACACGTCCTGAACGCACACACACCTTTGACACAGCGCTATCCTCACCCAAACGGCGCTATCTCTCACCTGTGACCGGGCCCATGACAGCTATGGCTACCCACATAGCACAGCTACCCACATAGCACAGCAAACATGTGGCTCACTCAGCGGCTCACTCAGCGGCTCACTCAGCGGCTCACTCGCTGTCTCACTCACTGACTCACCGACTTTGTCCGCCCGCACGCCCGCCTCCAGCGTTGCGGCGGTGTACAGCGCCGTGACGCGGCGGGTGAAGGGCGCGGAGCGGTTGGCGCCCGCCGCCTTGAGCGCCGCCGTCTCCGTCTGTGAGTATGCGTCGTTGTTGTTATTGTTGTTGTTGTTGTTGTTGTTGTTGTTGTTGTTGTTGGTGGTGGTGGTGGTGGTGGTGGTGGTGATTATTGTTATCATTGGAAGGGTGTTGGGGGGTTGCAAGGACACCGGTATGAAGCGAAGTGAAGCAGGTAGGCAGCCGGTGGGGGTGCGCGCAAAACGCAAGCTCCGCGGAAGCCGTGTGTGCGACGCAGTGCGACGGAAGAGGAGGAGCGCCATGCGCTGTAACGCCCCGCGCCCCTCTGCCACAGCCAACAAATGTACGGTACAAGTGCGCCCGCGGTACAACATTTCCTGGGGGCTTCACCCGCCCGGCCCGGACCGCGCACCACCCAGTCCACGCCCACGCCCACGCCTCCGCCCCCGCCCCCGTCCCCGCCTCCGCCCCCGCCCCCGTCCCCGCCTCCGTCCCCGCCCACCACCCAGTCCACGCCCCCACGCCCACCTCCCCCCCCACCCAGTCCACGCCCACCTGCCGCACCACGCCCACCCGGTACCCGGCCCGGCACAGCCGCCGCACATACACCGGCAGGCGCGGGACCGGGAAGGAGGCGGTGAGGAAGTTGCACTCCATGTGCGCCCAGCTGCTCGCTCGCGTGAGGACGATTGTCAAAGTTGTTATTGTTATTGGGGACGGAAAGCGGAAGCGGAAGCAGGTTGGGGCGGGTGAGAAGGCTTGGAAAACTGGCGGGCACGTGCTGGCGTAAAACCCATGGCACGCTCATGCACCCAAGCAAGCAGGCAGGATCTGGTGGCAGGATCCAGGAAGGTACGGACGTGCAAACAGGCAGGATCCAAGCCAGGCTGGCAGACACGCACATGTTGCACACGCGCGCCGCCACCTCCGCGTCCTCCCCGAACAGCCGGAACTTGTAGCCCACCTGCGGCAGGGGTGCAGAAGCGCCCGTTACTGCCTACATCAATCTCTCTCCCTCTCCTCCCCCCCATCTCTCTCTCTTTCAATGTGTGTTTCCACTGCTTGCGAGGAACAACCCAGTTAGCGAGTGCAGCGGGCTTGAGGCGCCGGGCGTTAGGCTGGAACTCCTGGGCGCCGCTTGGCCCACCTCCTACCGTATTGGAGTGTGATTCCCCGCGATGTGGTCCTCCATCTCCCCGCCCCTGTCGCACGTTCCCCGCCCGTGTCCGCCCCGCATCGCCGCCTCCGCCTCCGCCCCCGCCTCCGCCCCTGCCCCTGTCTCTGCCTCCGCCTCCGCCCCTGCCCCCCGCTCACCTCCACCAGCAACATGGTCCCCGGGTGCGCCTCCCTCAGCGCAACCACCTGGCTCTCCAGCGGCGTCAGCTTCACGCCCGCGCCCAGGCTGCTGAACCCGCCCCGAATCGCGCTGCGGCGGAAGGAGCCGGCGGCGCCGCCTCCGCCGGCACCTCCGGCACCGGCGCTGGCGGCGGCGTCCGCCGCCGCCGCCAGCGCCTCCGCGGTGTGCTCGATGCCGCCGCCGGCCCGGGCGGACTCCAGGCCCAGCTTGCGCCGGGCCTTGGTGCGCTCCGCCGGGGTCAGGCTGGCGGCGGCGGCAGCCGCCGCCGCGACGCACTCCGCGGTGGTGAGCGGCGTGCGCGGCGGGTGAGGCTGCGCCGCCGCCGCCGCCGCTGGTGTAGCGGTGGCAGCGGTCGTGGTGGCGGCGGTGGGGGCGGCGCCGCCGCCGCGCTTGCGGCTAGCGGTCATGAGCCGTTGCAGCCCGTTGGCAGGGGCGGATGCAGTTGCGGGGGCGGGGGCGGGCGCGGGGCCGGGCGTGCGGGCGCCCGCTGCTGCCGTTGCAGTCTTTGCCGTCGCAGCTTTGCCCAGCTGCCCGCCTGCCGGTGCCCCTGCAGCTGCCCCCGCCGCCGCCGCCGCCGCTGCCGGTGCCGCTGCCGCTGCCCCCGCTGCCGCTGCCGCTGCCGCTATCTCTGGCACCGGTGCTGCCGCCGCCTCCTCCTCCCCCAGTTCTTGGGAGGAGGCCGAGTCAAGCAGGTCAATCACCTCGGCCTCTTCCCGCATCGCCGCATGCTCGCGAACGGCCCCCGGCGTGGTGCCGTCCGCGTCCTCACGCTTCACCGCAGCCGCTGCGGCGCCTGTCGCGGCGGCGCTGCGGCGCCCGCCCTTCGCTGCAGCGGCGGCGGCTCTGCCGCTCTGGGCGGCCCCCGCGCCGGGCGCGTTGGCGTCGTCCGCAACAGCGGCGGTTGCGACCTTCTGCCGCTTGGCCGCGTGGCCCTCGCCATCCCGCTCGGCTTTCGACCTCGCAAAGAACGCAGCGATTGAGCGCTGCTGCCCTTTGGCGCTCATGAAAAACTCCCGTTTCCCGCGAAATTGGGCTTTGCTTGGGAACCTGCACTAGCACTAACGACTCATGTCATCAATCGTTTTATGATTGAATATATGCCGTGATATATAGTTTGACGGTGTGGCTGTTTGTTCAGCGTAAACAAGGACAGCACTCGTGTTCCTGCTCAAGTCACGGAAGTAATGAGCATTGACAATGACAGACGATGCGCAAGACCCTGATGATGAAAGCAAGTCCAACTGGGCCTTAATCGCTCGAGGCCTCGACACCGCTCGCCGTGCGTGGCGTGCTGCGCGCTCATCGCCACAATGACCCCGACGCCCGCTAGCCCGCCAAAGCCGGTGGTCTATGCCTGTCAATCAAGCCAAGACAGTCATATGCTGCATCCGCTAAGTTGCTCACCCGGCCGTTGGGGCGTGATGGAATTCGTACGCCAAGGAGGGCAAACCGGCACCCCCCAACCTGCCTTGTTGTCCCCTCCGATGACCTTTTTTTGGGCCCTCTGCCTTATTGCCTCCTGCCCACCCGGCGCGCACCACGGATTCTAGCCGAAGCAGATGTCAGTATGCGGTGCAGAGAATGTTGTGCGCACACCCGACGGAAACCCGATGCGTCACCACGTCGATGGCGCGTACTTCGCGACACGATGCTGCCGCCGCGGCCGCCACGCGCTGCTTGATATATTGTGTAGAGTTGATGTGCAAATTGTTTTGGCCTCGCTCACACCAGGATACACTCAAATTTGTTAACGTCTTTAACAACTTGTTTGCGCCAACGGGGTCAGTTCAAACCATGTCGCGTTCAAAGCGTAATAGAGAACGAACAATATATTTGTCAGCAATTTCATAGTTGGCCTGGCGCAGAGTCCCTTTGGGGTCTTTCTGCCCAGGAAGGAAGGAGGATGCGGTGCTTTAGGTATAGAAATGAATGCATACATGAGCTGAGCTGACGGGCTGGAGCTCAGGGAAGGACAAATGCGAACGCGCATTTGCGTCTTTTTGCTGGCCGGGCTGCTATGCGTATGCCAGGCGCAGCAGCAGCAGCAGCTGGCACAGCCATGTGGCAATACAACGCTCGGCATGTCATGCGTGGCGTCTCTGGTACGGAACCTGCTCGCCATCCCCAGGTGCGGCCTCGCCCCGGTGTCGCGAACGCTGTCGAGCTGCCAGCCTTTCTCTAGTTTCTCCGAACGGCCCCGGAAGAGGAGGGCGTGTGCGGCAGCATTGTTGGCACTCTGCATAGCCTGTTGGCATAGCTGAGGGCCGCTGCCTCTTCACCCGCGCCCGCTCACTCCTGCGCCTCACCCTTCGGCCGCGCCTCACCCCCCCCCCCCGCCCCGCCCGGCTTCGCGTCGCCGCCCGCGGCACGAAACGCCGCACAGCCCCTCTCTCCTACTGACCCTCTGATTATCGGCTGCCTTCAATCGTTCGCAGCGTCAACTTCTCTGCGGCCGCAAGCAGCCCGCGACCGGCGGTGACGGACACGGTCGACTCCTTCCTCAACTCGTGCCTGGGCATTAAGGCCCCCAAGTTGAGGGTGAGCCAGCCAGGCCGTAGCGTGGTCTTACCTGGTCGCCGCTCTGGTTGGGGAAGAGGGGTAATGATTGGGTTAGCAGGGGTGTGCGTCACCATACGCAGCAGCGCAGGGGCACAGGTCCGCGTGGCGGTCGGGCGCACGCGGGATGGAGGGACAGGAGCAGGGGCCAGGGGACAGGGGACAGGGGACAGGGGTAGGTGGGTCCCGACCCGTGCGCCGTGTGCCGTGTGCCGTGCGCGCGACCGCACACCCGGCTCTGCGCTCGGAGCGCCACCCAGACTCCGTGTCTGGAACCCCCTCATCCGCACACACCCGTCCACCCACCCACCCACCCACACCGGCCCACACCGGCCCACCTGCCCACACCGGTCCACACCGGTCCACCCGGCCACCCACACCTGCCCACACCCACCCACACTACTACTGCCCCCTACAGCCCATCAACGTGCTGGTGATGGAGCAGGCGCGCGGCCGCGGCGCGGAGCTGCTGGGCGCACTGCTGCAGGCGCAGACCGGCTTCAGCGCCAACCTCAGCAGCGTCGACATCCCCGACGTGAGCGGCGGGGCTGGAGCTGCTGGAGGGGGAGGGGCGGCCTGGAGCTACGGGGGGTAGGAGGGGTGGAGCCATCCATGGGGTGGTATGGGTCAAATTTTGTGAAGTGCCGATGCCCAGAGGAGCAGCTCATTCCAGAAAAGAACCAAAACGACCATTGCAACCCAAAGCTAGGGGGGGCCAGAGCTGGAGCTGGGGGAAGCTCGGGGGCTGTGGGGTTGTGGTGGTGGGGACTGAGTAGGTGCCTGGGGGCTGGGGGCTGGGGCAGTGGTAGAGGCGGACGCGCGCCGGGCCTGCACCCAGCCATCCTCTTCCCCTCCCAGTCCATGCACACTATCCCCCCCCGCTATTGAACACGCCCCTGGAAATACCCCTCCTGCTCTTCCTCCTCCTCCTGCTCGTATGCACAAACACGCACACACATACGCAGTCATTCAATTGAAGAACACAGACAGGTGTATGATCTATAGAACAGATCCTGTTACGTACGGTTAGTACAGTCATTTGGTCTCTCCCTATGATCTCTAACACACACACGTACACGCACGAACGCAGCTGGCCAGCGCCGTGCTGGGCGACCTGACCAGCGGCCAGCCCGAGGGCCGCCGCCTGGACGGGTTCGTCATCGACCCCTCCGCGGTGAGCAGGAGCAGGGGCGGCTGTAGCCGGGCTGGGGGGGCGGCTGTAGCAGGGCTGGGGGCGGCTGTAGCCGGGCTGGGGGGGCGGCTGTAGCCGGGCTGGGGGGGGCGGCTGTAGCAGGGCTGGGGGCGGCTGTAGCCGGGCTGGGGGGGCGGCTGTAGCAGGGCTGGGGGCGGCTGCAGCCGGGCTGGGGGGCTGCAGCGGGCAGGGCCACTAGCGGCGGCAGGGCGGTGGTGTCATGCCTGCCTCCAGCCCCTCACCTCCAGCTCCTCACTTGGCGCCCCCCGCCCCACCCCACTCTCCGAGCCGCTCTCCTCCCCATCCTCCACACTCACTCGCTGACACTGCCCTACTGCCCTGCGGCCCTACTGCCCTACCCTGCTATCACCCCCACCCCCACCATGGCCCCACCACTGCCCCACGACTGCACCCCCACCCCCACCACTGCCCCACCACTGCCCCACCCCCACCCCCGCCCCCACCCCCACAACCCCCAGGTGGTGGACCTGGCGCCGCTGGACGCGCTGGCGCCCCTGGAGGGCTACGTGGTGGAGGACGCCGCGCTGCAGTGGAGCGACGTCATGCCCTACGTGCGCCAGGTGGGGGGGAGGGCCAGTGCCTGTATCTTCCTTCTACCGCGTAGAAATTTGCCCTTTTTCGGCCGAAAATGTAGAAGCTTTCAGGGGTTGGTGGGGCACACGTCTACGGCCGATAGACGTTTAGCGGGCAAATCAGGGGAAGTGTAGACGTTTTTGGGGGGTTTGGGGGGCTTGCCCCCCGAGAAAATTTTTTAGCGTAGAAGGGGTCATCTACGCGGTAGTAGACACTGAGGGCCCAAGGGCATCTACAAGATACAGGCAATGGGGAGGGCTGGGGCGGGTGGGGGGGGGGAGTGGGGGCGTGGGGTGGGGGTGGGTGGGTGGGTGGGAGTGGGGTTTGGGTGGGGTTTGGGGTGGGGTGGGGGTTCCATGCATTTAAGGGGGGGGGGGGGTTGGGAGTGTGGGCGGGGGCGGCCGGGTGGACGAATGAAAACGGCTGCAACGTGCACCGCAGTACACTGTGCCGCGCCGCACCACATGCTACTGCCACTGCTACTGCCACTACTGCCGCTACTGCCGGCATGCAGATCTCCACCATCTACGACGGACACCTGGTGGGCGTGCCCTTCACCGGCCAGGTGGGCGTGGGCGTGGGCGTGGGCGTGTGTGTGTGTGTGGGGGGGGGTACTTTATTGCAGGAACCAAAGCGAGGGGGGCACTGGGGGAAGCACTGGGGGGGGCATTGAGGGGCATGGGGGGGGGGTGGCAAAAGGGGACGCGGGGTTTCTGAGGACCAGGACCAGGGGCAAGGTGTTAGCAGTGGCAGGGGGTTCCTTGTATGGCATTTGTTTTAGGGTTTTAGCCTGCCCTCCGCCTCGGCCCCCCCATCCCCAAACACACACATGTCCACCCCCACCCCCCACCCCTACCCATTCGCCGTGTATCCTTGCCACCCCCCACCCCCCCATTCCCCGCCACCAAGCACAGGTGTCGGTGCTGTACTACCGCAAGGACGTGCTGGCAGCCGCCGGCCTGTCGCCGCCCTCCACCTGGGACGAGCTGGCGGTCATGGCGCGGGCACTCAACGGCTCCGACTTCAACGCCGACGGCGTCAAGGACCGCTCCATCTGCTGGTCGGTTGGGTTGGTTGGGTTGGTTGGTTGTGGGCTGGGTTGGTTGTGGGCTGTGGGCCGGGTCGGTTGGGTTGGGCTGGTTGGTTGTGGACTGCGGGCCGGGTTGTGGGCTGGGAGCTGGGGGCCGTTGTGGGTTGTGGGCTGGGAGCTGTGGGCTGCTGTGGGTTGTGGCAGGGATCTGCCGTCCACCTCCAACGACTGCTGCTGCTGCTGCTCCTGCAGGCAAATTGACGAGTGCCTGGAGGCGCCGGTGGTGATGGTGCAGATCGTGGCGCCCATGATCCAGGCGATGGTGGGTGGTGGGTGGTGGAGTGGGAGTGGGAGTGGGAGTGGTGGTTGCAAATTCCAGCCCAGTACAAATCAAAGTCGGGAGATGCAAGGCGGGGATACCCATAGATAGGGTGACGGGTGTCGGGGGGTTGTAAATACCAGCCCACTTAAACCATGCCCAATGCAAAAAGAGCGAGGAGGAGAGCGTTGCCTGTAATGACACCGGGGAGCAACGGGCGGGTGGGGGGTTGGCTGGCACAGGGGCAGCAGCGCGGCAGGTCAAGCGGCAGGTCAAGGGGGCTGTGGCGCGGGTGGGCGATACCCTGCGGCCCTGCGGCGGAGTTCCTCGGCTCTCCGTGGTCGCCCGCCTGCACGAACCCGCCCCCGCGACTGACGTCCCCGCGACTGACGTTCCCCCGCCCAGACGCCTCCAACCCATCCAACCCCACCCAACCTAACACCACCACCACCATCCCCACCCCCACCACAGGGCACCAGCCAGGGCTGGCTGTTCGACCCCCAGTCCATGGCCAACCTGCTCAACAGCAGCGCCATGGTCAAGGCCATGGGGCTGCTGCGGGAGCTGCAGGTGGGGCCGGGCCTGGTGTGTGTGTGTGTGTGTGGGGGGGGGGGGGGTAGTTCATTCCAGAAACCAAAAGCGAAACGACCGGTGTGTGTGGGGGGGGGGCGGGGGGGGCGGGCCTGGTGTGTGTGTGTGTGTGTGTGTGTGTGTTGGGGGGTTGTTGGGTTCAGTAGTCGTGGACCCCGTGGTACAGCGGGAACAATCGAACATGGTACTCGTTACCGATGTGTGTGTTGGGGGGGGGGCGGGGGGCGGGGCCGCGGGGGCGGGGGTTAATGGAAAGGGGCGGGTAGAAGGGGTGGGCAGCGGGGCTGGGAATGGGGGTTAACGGGGTCTGTGCCTCGTGAGGGTCTTCTTGCTTTCCTCGTTGTTATGAATGCGCATCGCACCGCACGGCACCGCACCGTGGCGGCACAGGCAACCCCAACCCGGCCATCCGAGCTACCCCTGCTCCTCCCCCCACCTGGGGGGTTCCCTCAGTTGGTTTGCTAGGGCTCTGGAATGGATCCAGCCTGGATGAGCTCTCTCTCCCTCCCTTTCCCCCGCCCACCCCTCACTCCCCAACCGGCCGCCCAACCTGACTGCAAGCCTGACTGGCCAATCCACCCACCCACCCACCCACCCACCCACCCCGCAGGCGGTGGCCTACCCCGGCCCGTCCTGCAACCTGGTGCACATGCCCTTCCTGACCGGCGCCTGCGCCTTCACCATCAAGTGGGCGGAGCAGTTCAAGGTGACGGAGATGATGGTGCCGCAGCTGCAGGGCCGGCTGGGTGAGTGGGACGGTGCGGGGGAGGGGCTTGGGAGGGGGAGGGGCTTGGGAGGGGGAGGGGCTTGGGAGGGGAGGGGTGCCGGCACGCACGCCGCCACACATGCGCGGGGGCTCTTGTTCTTCCTCGCGCGCTCCGCTCACTGACATCACCGCTACCCCCACTCACGGCCCCAATGTCCAAGCCCGCCCGACCAAGTACTGTGACGTTCAGTAGCTCGCACAGGCCGCTGCGTACCCCAGCTGCAGCGCAGTCACGTTCTTCGCAGTTTGTTTCTCACCGACTGTTTACCTGTAAACCCCCACCCACGGCCCCGATACACGCGCGGGACCCAAGAGGACATCGCCAAGCCCTCTTACGACACATCCCCGCAAGCCCGCCACACTCTTGACCCACTCATGCACATGCACACCCCTCCTTGACACACGCACACACACACACGCACACCCGCTTTCGTTTTGTTACCTTGACACACGCTCTTCCTTGACCCACACCCCCACGCTTTACACACGCACACAGGTGTGGCGCAGCTTCCGGGCAGCGCTGTGGTGCTGGACCGGGCCAGCGGCGCGCTGCTGCCCTGCACCAACGCCACCTGCCCCTTCGCCACGCGGGAGCGCGATCAATTCACCGGCCAGGTGCGTGCGTGCGTGCGTCACTGCGGCAGCAGCAGCAGCAGCAGCAGCAGCAGCAGCAGCGCTAGCCATGCACCGGCGGTGTGTGTGGCGTATGGTGTTATACACTAGTACCTGGTAATGGCGTAACCACACACCTGTTGTTCACAGCTTGACTATTTCACACACCGCATCACACACACACACACACACACACACACACACACACACACGCGTGCGCCCTCTTCCGCCACCGTCCCCCACACCCGCAGACCGTGCTTGTGAACCGCGCGCCGCACTTTGGCTTCGGCGGCTTCGCGGGCAGTGCGCGCAAGGCGCCCGGCGGCGACCCCGGCGTGGTGGCGGCGGTGTACCGCTTCTTTGCGGCGCTGGCGTCCGTGGACATGAGCTGGGAGGTGGGGTGGGTGGGAGCATGGGGGCGGGTGGGTGGTGGAAGAGGGGTGGTGGGAGTGGGAGAAAGGGGGTGAGGGAAGGGGGTGGCTGGGTGGGGTTGGGAGCATGGGGACGTGGGTGAGAGGGGTGGGCGGGGCCGATGCGAGATGCGGCTTTGGGTGGGACCTCACCTCACGCTTCCGCGCACACCACGCCTTCCCCGGCTAAGGGTCGATTCGGTGTCTAGAATGGTCCACCTCCCCCACCCCACGCTACGTGTCCCTTTGCAACCACCCTTGCAACCCCCCCTCCCCCACCCCCCCCACACACACACGCACGCAGTTCCTGTTGGACGAGGGCACCCCGGTGGGGCCCTTCCGCCTGTCACACATCGACAACCTCAAGCGGTGAGTCGCGACCACCTCTCGCCAGGCGGCCAGGCGGCGCGCGCTTGCCTAGGCTTGGCAGCGGCCTGTGCAGCGCCCCCCCCCCCCCCAAAGTCCATGGAAATTGGAATGATCTACAACCCCCCCCATACACACACGCACACACTCCAGAGCCCTCTTTTCCGCCTCACCCCCACGCACGCACGCACGCGTCGCAACCCCCCGCCACGCCACATCAACACTATTGCGCTACATTATTGCCGGTCTCTCAAACAAACCTAACACCTAACAAAACTGAATCGCACCACCACCAACAACAACAATGCAACCACCAACCGCCACAACCACCAACCGCCTCCTGGCGGCTCGCCGGCCCCACCAACCGCCCCATCAACCGCCCCACCAACCGCCCCACCAACCGCCCCGCCCCGCCATGCAGCTGGACGGACCGCGGCTACGACGCGGGCGACACGGCGTCCTTCCTGGCGGCCTGGCGCGCCTCCATCGCCAGCCCCAACATCGCGCTGGACATCCGCATCACCAACTCCTTCATGTACAGGTGGGCGGGGGGGTGGGGGGGGGTGGGGGGGGGTGCGTGGGGGTGGGGTTGTGGTTGGGTGCGTGTGTGTGCGTGGGGGGGGTGCGTGTGCGTGTGTACTTGTGCGTGTGCTTGTGTGCGTGTGCTTGTGTGCGTGGGCGGGGGCGGCTGTGGGGGTATATGCATGGGGTTGCAAATGCGACGTCGGCAGCTGGGGATATTCGGCGGATAATACTGGATAGTGAAGCCGGTGACACCCCTCCCCTCCCCGCCGCCGCCGCCACTGCTGCGTTCCGGGGCCCACGACCCTTGCCGCCCCTCCTCCCCGCGCTGTGGTTCTTGGTTCTGGGGTTGCAATGGTCGAATCGGGAATTCGTACTACCTACCACCCATCCGTACCCGCCCACCCATCCGTACCCGCCCACCCATCCGTACCCGCCCACCCGTCCGTACCCGCCCACCCATCCGTACCCGCCCACCCGTCCTTATCCACCCACCCGTCCTTATCCACCCACCCGTCCTTATCCACACACCCGTCCTTATCCACCCACCCGTCCTTATCCACCCACCCGTCCTTATCCACACACCCGTCCTTATCCACACACCCGTCCTTATCCACACACCCGTCCTTATCCACACACCCGTCCTTATCCACCACCACAGGACCATCATCACGGACACGGTGTACACCCTCATCCGCAACACCAGTGTGCCCCTGGAGGAGGTGCAGGTGGGGAGCGGGCGGGGGGGGGGAGGGCGGGGGCCGGGGAGGGCTGGCCGTGTGGGTGGGTGGGTGGTGCAGGTGGTTGAGGGGGCGCGAGCGCGGGAGATGTGGGTGGGGGCGAGTCAGTGGGGTCAGGCCAGTGGGGGTCCCAACGTCGCGCCACATGGCGCCGCGCACATGACTTAAACAGCTCACAGTAACCGCAACCGCAACCGCAACCGCCACCCGCAACAGGCGAACCTGGCGCACGGCTTCGCCCAAGTCCTCAGCAGCAGCGGCGACCTCAGCCGCGTCCGCGCCGCCTACCGCACCGCACTGGGCTACTCCACCGCCTCGCCGCCGCCGCCGCCCTCGCACCTGGGCGGCGGCGCCGCGCCGCCGCCGCCGCCGGGCGCCGCCGCCGCGGCCCCGGCGCCGGGCGCGCTGTCCAAGGCCGCGGTGGGCGGCATCGTGGGCGCGGCGGCGGCGGTGGCGGCGGCGCTGGTGCTGGCGATGGCGGGCGCGGTGTACGTGTCGGTACGGCGCGCCGCCAGGTGGGTCTTGGCCTTGGTGTAGCGGGGGCGGCACGGGGCGGGGCGGGGCGGGGTTGTATTGCAGTGCGGGGCGCGATCTGTTGCGGTGCGGCGTGGTATTGCAGTGCGGGGCGCGATGTGTTGCCGTATAGCGATGCGGTGCGGTATAGCGGTGCGGTGCGGTATAGCGATGCGGGGCGGGGCGACGTCCTTTCCCAGTGCGGGGGCAGTACGTATGGTGGTCTAGCCGCCAACGATTCGTATGATTACCTTAGAAAATTGTGTGAAACGGACTGGAGCCGCCGTGCCCAGCAGGCCTCTCCGCGCCTCCACGCTCCACATCCTCCATGGTCGACTCGGCTTCGGGCATTAATCCCAGCCCCACACACCCCGACCACAACGAATCTTCCCGCCTCGATATCCCTCGACACACCCACACCCACACACGCACCCGCATACGACACTCGACACCCACACTCGGCACTCGACACTCGACACACACCGCAGGCAGTCGGTTCGGCCGCCCAAGCCCGGCCCCGAGGCCACGGTGCTGGTGGCGGCGCTGCCCGACCTGCCCAGCCTGCTGCAGGAGCTGCCGCCGCCGCTGCTCAGGAGGTGTGCGGGTGTGCATCTGTGTTCATGTGTGCGGGGGAGGACGTGTGTGCCTCGTGCCTGTGCGTGCTTGTGTGTGTACGAGTGTTGCTTGAGTAGTTTGTGTGTGTGCGCGCAGGTAGGTTGCCAGTTATGTGCGTGTAGACGGTACGCGCGCGTTTAGTCGGTTTCATTCACACTCGCGTGTGCCCTCAACCAACCGGCTACCCAACCGACAGGTCGTTGCAGCTGTACCTCTCCCTCATGCGCCGTCTGCTGCGGCAGTACAACGGCTACGAGGGGGTTGCGGTGGTTGGCGGCGACCCAGCCGCCGCCGCCGACGGCGCTGGCGCCGCCAACGTAACCGCCACGGGGCTACCAACCGCCATCACAACCGCCGCCCTGACGTCAACCGACCTCAGCCCATCGCTCGCGCTCGCCACCGCCGCCACGCTGCCGCCCACCCACTCGCTGCCGGACCCATCCGCCCTCTCCATCAGCGCCCGCTCCTTCCTCTACCACAACCACAACCACCACAACCACCAACCGCCGGCCGCCGGCCGCTCGCCCTCCCTGACGCTCCACGACGTCACCACCACGCAGCCGCTAACACCCGAGTCCGCACTCAGCCTGGCTGGCGGCGGCGGCGGCGGAGCCGCCGCCGCCGCCGCCGCCGCGGAGGGCTGGGTTATGGTGTGCGCGTTCCGCACTCCGCGCGACGCCCTGTCGTTCGCGATGGCGGCGCAGGCGGCGCTGCTGCGTGCTGACTGGCCGCGGCGGCTGCTGGACCACCGCAAGTGCGCGGCGCTGTACGCGGTGCCGGTGAGTCTGGTCGGTTTGAGGGGAGGGGCCGGGCCGGGTGGGTGGGTGGGTGGGTGTGAGGGTGGTGGGGTGTGTGGAGGGGGAGACAGGGACACGGCGATGATATGTGTTACGATAGGCGTGGGGGTGGGCCGTGGACGCTGATGGTTGGTTGGTTGGTTGGTTGGTTGGTTGGTTGGTTGGTTGGTTGGTTGGTTGGTTGGTTGGTGCCGGCACGAGCACCGACCTCGCTCCGATCAATCATGCGCGCACAGGTGGCGGCGCTGCGTGGCTCCGACGACGGGGCTGACCCTGGCGGCGGCAGCTACTATGGCGGCAGCGGCGGCGGCGGCGGAGAGGGCGGCTGTTATGATGACCAGGACGGCGCCGGCGGCGGCGGAGAGGGCGCACCCGCGGAGGAGGCCGCCGCCGCCGCCGCCGTCGCTGGCATGTGGGCGGCGGACGGCGTTGATGACAGACCGTTCCTCATGCAGATGCAGGCGGCGGCGGCGGCGGCGGCAGCAAGCGGCGGCGCCGGCGCTGTGGGCGCGTACAGGGGCGCAGCCCCGGAGGCCGCCGACGGCGCCGGCGAAGCCTCCGCCTCCGCCACAGCAGCAGCAGCTGTGGGTGCAGTTATCCTGCAGAGCCGGGCGGCGGCGGCGGCGCCGGCGGGAGCTGGCGGTGGCGGCGGCGCCGCGGGGGAAGACGGCTTCGGGTGCGACGGCGGCGCCGGGGAGCTGTATCCTGCAGACGCGGCGGCGGTGGGCATGGGGGCGCCCGACACCGGCACACCGACGGCCTTCGCGAGAGGACGCTTGGCCAGAGGTGCGTACGCGCGCTTGCGCGTGCATGCGTGCATGCGTGTGTGCATGCGTGCGTGCGTGCATGCATGCGTGCGTGCGCTGCGGAGTGGGTGGTAGCGCCGACAGATAGCCGGGATCTGGGGGGGAAGGTTGCGGTTATACCAGCCCAAACTAAGCCAAACCCAATGCATAAGAGCGAGGAGGCGAGCGTGGCCTAATATGGGAGAAGTGGGGGGGGGTAGTTCATTCCGGAAACCAGAAGCGAGACGACCAAGAGAACCCGAACCAGCCAGCCCAACCCAGAGCGAGGTGGTGGTGTGGCCTCAACCTGTGGGTCTCGGGCGCCCTTGACGACCTTGATTCTTCAGTGGGGGTAGCCATCCATGGTGAATCAAAATTGGGGGGGTGTTTGGGGTTTCTGCCATGGGACGGGTGCCTGCCGTTTCCCCTCGCTTGTTGTTACTGGGCCTGAGCAAAAGCAACACTCGCGCAGACACGAGCACATCGCGCTCTCGTGACCGTGCTCCACACGCGCCCATCCCACCTTCCCAACCCCAATCTACCTAGCGTATACACGACCAGGCGCCGACCCTGCGGCCAACTCCTTTCTTTTTCTTCCATCGCACACACGGTCTTAGTGTTGCTGTGGGGTTTTCACACAGGGCCTCACAAGTTTTTCATTTATTCTCTCCCTGTGTGATCTCTAATAATACAGGCACCAGCGCCATTGCGCGAAACCTCATGGCGCGGCGGCGCGTGCTGCAGCTGTTCAGGGGCGGCGCCGGCGGCTCTGGGCCCGGCGGCGGCCTGGGGCCGGGACCCCGGGCTGACGTGGCGGAGACCGCCTCCCGCACCAGCTCCGTGACCGAGCAGCTCACGGTAAACCAAAACGAGCTGTGACGGGGGCGCCTTGCGGGTTGCTGTTCCTGTTGGGATTGTTATTGGGTCGTGTGTGCGGAGTGTTTATGTAGGTTGCATGGAAGCATGTACAGCTCCTTGCAACCCCCCCGCCCCCTGCCTTCCGGCTGCTCTACCCACACACACCCCACTCAACCGGCGCTACATAACCCTTCGCAACCCTGCCGGTGCTGTTGCTTCGTCCACTCGTCCACTCGCAGCTGCCAAGCTTCAGCGCGGGGACCTCGTTCGCGGCGCTGGCCTCGCCGCAGCCCGGCGCCGCCCCCTACGGCGACGCCATGGCAGGCCTGGACCACATACCCGAGGGCGGCCTGGGCGGCGACTCGGAGCCCAACTCGGAATCCAGATCCAACAACGGCGCCGCCGTGCCGGGCCCCGATCCGGATTATCCGGATCCGCTGCCAGCGCCCGCCGGCGCGCAGCAGGCGGGGCAGGCGGAGGCGCAGCAGGCGAGGGCGGCGGCCGCGGTGCAGGCGATGGCGATGGCGGCGGCGGCGGCGGCGCAGGCCGCGCGCCAGATGCCGGCCCTCCTGCCGGCGCCGGAGATGGCGGCGGCGGCGGCGGCGCCGCCGCCGCCGCATCCATACAACGGGGGCAGCCCCTTCGCCACGCCGCCCGCCCTCGTCCACGCCGTGCTGTCCGGCGACGCCAGGGCTGCTCACGAAAATGGCGGAGGCGGCGGCAGTGCGCCGGGGGATGTGGACATGCGGCGCGTGGGCAGCGGCCCAGCGTCGCTGCAACATCAGCAGGTGCAGCACCACCCGCACCACCAGCACCAGCACCAGCACCACCTACAGGCGCAGCAGCACCAGCACCGCCGCCCGGCGTCTGTGCTTAGACAGCTGCTCGCAGGCAGCGGGGCGACAGACGCGGCTGTGCCGCGCGGATCCACGTCCGAGGCAGGGGCAGTGGCGGCGGCGACATTGCAGGCCACCAGTGACGCCGCCGCCGCCGCCACCACCTCGGCCGCCGGCTCCTCCAGCTTACCGCCGCCCTGTGCCAGCCCCCAGCCGCGGTTGCTGCGCCAGGCACCGGCGCCGCCGCTGCCCCAAAGCGGCTCCCTGCAGGTCGCGGCGGCAGCGGGGGGCAGCGGCGCCCGGCTCAGCTGCAGCGCAAACGCCGCCGGCGTCGCCGCAGCCGTCCTTGCCGCCGGCCTGCCGAGCCCTGGCATGTCCGGTGCCCGCGGCGGCGGCGGCGGCGGCGGCCGCGGCAGCGGCGGCGGCGACGGTGGGCTCAGCCCCGGCGGGCCCGCCAGCCCTATCGTCGGCCCTCTCGGCGGCATCGTTAGCACCGGCGGCGGTGCCGCAAACGGCGGCGGCGGCGGCCCTGGAACCGGCAGCAACAGCAGCGGGCCGGCGTCGTCAGCGGCGACGCGGCGGCGCGTGCCGCCCGGCCACTCTCCATCCATGTCCGTCCTCATGGGGACATCGATGCTGCCGTCAGCGCGCTCACTGCACCACGCGGCGGCGGCGGCGGCGGCTGGCGGCGGCGGGGGCGGCAGCGGCGGCGGCAGCGGCGCCGCCAGCGGCGGCGGCGGCGCCGCCGCCACCGCGGCCTCCTCCTCCACGTTTGCGCGGCCGTCGTCGCGCGCGTACACGCGCGGCTCCTGGCTGGAGGTCATGCCGGACCCGCTGGAGGGCACCAGCGCGCTGGTGTCGCCGGGCTCCACCTCCATGAATGCCTCCTTCACCGCCGCCGCCAGGTCCGCCCTCGGCGGCCGCTTCAGAACGATCTCCGTCCGCAACCACGGCGCGGCCGCCGCCGCCGCCGGCGGCGGCGCCGGCGGCCTGCCGTCGCCCTCTGCTGTCGGCGGCCCGGTCGGCAGCATGCCTGGCGCTGGCGGCGGGGTTGGCGGCGGCGGCGGCGGCGGAAGCGGCTTGCCGAGCGCCGGCCTGCCTAGCGCGGGGCCGGGCGGCGGCGGCCCCGGCAGCCTGTACGCGAGCACCGGCGGGGGCGGCATCCGCCCGGGCAGCCTGCGGCGGCTGCCGCGCCGCCTGGCGTCCACAGGGTGGGTCTCGTCCGCCGGAGAAGACTCGCCGTCGCACCCGGGGAACGTGCTGAGCTACGGCGGCGGCGGCGCCTTGACGCCGGCGGCGGCGCTGCTGGCGACCATGGGTGGTGGCATCGGTGGCGGCGGCGGTGACGCCTCCAGCGGACCCGCGTCCTGCAACCCGCTGAGCACCTCGGGGCTGGACGGCCCGCCGTCGGCGGCGCTGGGCGTGCCGGTAACCCTGGCGTCGCCGCGTGCGCTGCCGCCGCAGCCGGCGCACCTGACGGCAGCGGCGGCGGCGGCGGCGGCGCGCTGGCGGTCGAGCCCGCACGACTGGGTGGAGGGCGGCGGCAGCGGCGGCGGCGGCGGCGGCGGCGACACCGCCAGCGCTGACGTGACACCCTCGGCGCAGCAGGCGCTGACGGCGCCCAGCCCTGCGGCCGGCGGCGGCGGCGGCGCGCCCCTGCCGCCCATGGCGGCGCCGCAGCATGCGGCGGCGGCCCAGTCTCCGACCCCTGCAACCGCTCCGTCGCCGGTGCGGACTCGAGCGCCGCCCCCGCCATCGGCGGTAGCGCCGCCACCGACCAGCCTGCCCGCCGCCGGCTCGTGGCGGCTGGCGCCGCACCGGCCCAGCGGCGCCGCCGCCGATGGCGCTGCGCCGCCCACGCCCACGCCGTGGGCGCTGTCAGCGCCGCCGCCGCAGTCGGTACTGCGTCAGCCGCCCGTCGGCGCCGCCGCCATAGGCGGCGGCGGCGGCGCGCAGCATGCAGCGGCGGCGCTGCCGGCCAGCCTGGTCGGGCTGGGCGACATCGACGCGCCGCCGCCGCAGGTCGTACGGATGGCGCAGTACTACAGGGCGGCGTACAAGGTGATCAATGTGCGCGGCCAGATCCTGTCGTACGTACGGCGCGCCTCCGTGGCGCATTACGCCGCCGACGGCGCCTGGCACTCCTTCTCGGCCCTGGTGGCGGGCGCCGCCGCCGCCGCCGCCGCGGCGCGCGCCGCTGCGGCCGCCGCCAGCGCCGCCGCCAGCACGGGCGCCGCAGCGGTTGCGACGCTGACGGGCGTGGCGGCGCTCTCGAGTGTGCCCAGCGGCAGCCATGCCGCTGCGGCCGCGGCGTTGGCGGCGGGGCTCGATCCGGCGGCGGCGGCGGCGGCAGTGCAGCAGGTTGAGATGGCGGGAAGCGGCGGCAGCGGTGCCGCCGCTGGTGCTGTCGCCGTCCCCGCTGCTACCGGTGGCGGCGATGACAGTGACGGAGCCAGCAGCACTGCGTCTGAGGAGCTGGTGGCAACAACGTACGACCGCACCGTCACAACCGCCGCCGCCGCCGCCGCTGCCGCCGCCGCGGCGGCGGGTGGGGCGACCGGCAGCGTGGGCGGCGCCGCTGTGCCGGTCGCGCACCGCTGCAGCGGCACCGGCGGCGGCGGCGTTGGCGGCATCAGCCCACGACAGAGCGCCAACCGCCGCCGCCACTCCATCGGCACAATCCCGAGCAGCAGCCTGTCAGCCGCCGCCGCGAGGCCCCCAGGGGCAGCGGCAGCCGGCGCGGCTGCGGCGCCGCCCGCCGCCAGCGCGGGAATGGTGTTGCGGCCGCCGCCTCCGTCGTCAGCGCTTGCCGGGGCCGGCAATGGGAACCTCCGCGGCCACTCATTCACCCGTCTGGTGCTGACAAAGGCCGCGTCGCAGCGCCACCGCGCCATCAGCCCCGCCGCGCGCGGCAGCGGCGGCGGCAGCAAGGGCACCACCGGCCAACGAACCAGCGGCCGCAGCAGCGGCGGCCGCGGCAGCGGCGGCGGCAGCAAGGGCACGGCGCCGGGCCGCGCCGGCGGCGCCGCGGCGCTGGCAGCGGCTGCTTCCGCCAGCGCCGCCGCCGGCAACGCCAGCGCCTCTGACGGCGGCTACGGCAGCGGCGGCAGCGGCGATGACGGGCTGCCCATCCGCCTCGCGTCCGCCACGGCCCGCCCCGGCGTCGGCCTAGGGCTGCCGGCGCTGTCCCGCAGGTGGCTGCAGGAGAGCCCCTCCGCCCGCGCCCTGGCCAAGTCACTGTCGCTGCGCAAGCCGTCGCTCACCGCCGCCGCCGGCACCGGCACCGGCGCCGGCGCCGGCATCGGCACCGCCAGCCACTCGGCGTCCAGCTCGGCGCTCGCCAGCGCGCCCGGCAGCATGCGCCGCGCCGCGGGCGTGCGCTCCGCGGCGGCGGCGGCTGCGGCGGCGGCGGCGGCGGCGGTAGCGGCATCGGAGCCCGCCGCTGCCGCGGCTGCCGCCGCCGCCGCCGGCGGCGGCAACCGCCCGGCATCCGCCGCGTCGCCGAGCACCGGCGCCGTCACCGCCGCCACCACCACCACCAACGACATTGCGGTCACGGTCAGCGCTGCGGGGGTGGGCGACATCGGGGGGGGGCCGGCCCGCACGGCGTCCAACAACCACCTCCCCTCGGGCCCCTTTGCGCGCACGCTGCCGCCGGCGCACGCCCCCTCGCTCTCTCGCGCGCTCGCCGCCTCTCTCAGGTGCGTGTAAGCTCGTAATGATTTGTGGGTGCCAAGGCGCGTGTGCAATCGTGGGAGGTTATCCCACCCGGCAAATCCTAATTAAATTACGCACCTCCTGAGCACGCAACAACACGAGCGCGCAGGCCTGGAAATTTGTTTCATATTGCATGTGTGCCTGTCGCTTTCTCGCAGGGGACTGTTCCGCTCCCGCACGGTCGAGGAGGAGGAGCGCGCGGCGGCGGCGGCGGCGGCGGCTGCAGGCGGCGGCGGCGGCCCCGGCGTGCCCGGCGGCGTGTCCCCCATCGCCAGCACCACCGCCAGCGTCGCAAGCGAGGTTGTGATTCTGTCAGAGGCCTTGAACACGAAGGAGCACGCGGGCGGCGGCGGCGCCGGTGGCGGCGGTGGTGGTGGGGCGGGCGGCGGCGGCTCAAGCCGCCGCCGGGACGCCCGGCGCAGCGTGTCCGGTCCCTACCCCGAGAGCGGGCGGCGGCAGCGTGCAGGAGAGGCCGGCGGCGGCGGCGGAGACGGCGCAGCAGCAGCAGCAGCGGCAGTGGGTGGTGGCACCAGCGCGGGGCGCCGCAGCACCTCCGGTCGCACCGGCTCTGGCCGCGGCCAGAAGGGCGGCGGCGGCGGCGGCGGCAGCTCAGCCGCCGCGGGCCGCTCCAGCTCCAGCTCCGGTCCGGCGCTGCTGCTGCTGCAGCGGCTCTGGGACCTGTTTGCCTGGCTGGGCGGCTCAGTATACCGAGCTCTGTTTGGCTGCGGCGGCGGCGGCGGCGGCGGCAGCAGCAGCCGCGATCGCGGGTACAGCGGGTCCGCAGCGGCAGCGGCGCCGCCGTTTTCGCCGGGGTCCTTGTGCTCCAGTCGCGGCCGCCGCGGCTCCGTCTCGGGCGGCTACTCCACGGCGGATGAGGATGAGGATGAGGACGCGGACGGCGGCTGGGGCTGGGGGACGGAGGGAGCGGAGGAGCGGCGGGCGCGGGCGGCGGAGGAGGCGGCCCTGCAGGAGGAGCTGGAGGAGGTGGGCGTACTCATTCAGAGGTGAGGCGGGGGGGAGGGGCTTGAGGCGGGGCGGGCGGGGCGGTGCGGTGCGGGGCGGGGCAGGGCGGGGCGGGGCGGGGCGGGAGGAGGGTGTGGGCGGGCGACGACGCTTGGCTGCCCAGGAAGGCGCGTTGCAGCGGTTGGCGGTTGGGTGCGGGTGCCTGTGTGGTGGCGACCACATGGGGCGTGGGCGTCCGGCATCCGTCCCCGGGAGTTGGAAGTCCTGATTACAGCCCTGCCGGAGCCGGGCGGGGGCGGCAGGCCGGCCGGCTTGCTTGGCCCAGCCATGCCTCCTCGATGCCTGACTGCCTGGAAGACCGACTGACTAGCGCCTGTGGGCCTCTGTCCGTCTGTCTCTGCGTGCGTGCGTGTGTGTATGGCACGTTTGTGCCGGCGCGCTTGCAGGGGCCTGCGTGTGTGCATGGGCCTGTCCTCCGGCCTCTCCCCCCGCCACGTCCTGCTGGTCCCCATCCCGCCCGCCGGCGCCGCTGCTACAGCCGCCGACGCTGCAGTCGCCCCTGACAACATCAACATCAACAGCAGCAGCAACATCAACAGCAGCAGCAACAACAACACGAGCAAGCGCGGCGGCGCGCGCGGCCGCGCGCAGCGCGGCCACGGCCGCGGCGGCGCAGCCGCCGCCGCCGCTGCCGCCCCCCAAGCGTCAACCACCTCAACCGCAACCGCCAACTGTCGAGTGGCCTACACCGGCCCCACCCTGGCCATCGCGCACGCGGCCGCGCTGGCCGCCGGCGGCACCGCGGCGCGGGTGCTGCTGAGCGGCGGCTGCTACAAGCAGCTGGGCGGCTGGGCGGCGGACGTGTCGCGCGGCGACGCCGCAGCCACGGTGCTCAACGTCGGTGAGTGTCGCAGTAGCAGGAGCAGTAGCAGTGGCAGTAGCAGTAGCAGTGGCAGTGGCAGTAGCAGCGGCAAGGCTCAAAATGACACGAGGAAGCGAATCGGCGGATGTGTGTGTGAGGGGGGGGGGCCCAGCGGGTGGACCGAGGGTTACTGCCGGCGCCGCGCGAGGGCGGCAGCAGGTTGCGCTCCTGCTGGCTTGCTATCTTGTCTGTCGATCTGTTTGCCCGCCCGCGCTTTCTTGGCCGCTACTACACTCACTGCTGGGGGGGTTACCGCACTTGCCTTTTCCGTGCTGCGCCGGAATTCACTGCGGCGAGGGCCAAGCTGCCGGTGTGTCCTTTCTTTCTTTCCTGGTCACCTGACGGCCGCCGCCACGTACACACGTGTGCCACACGTGTGCCACCCCCACCCTCACCCCCACCCCCACCTCGCAGGCGAGTACCGGCTGCAGCGCCCGGGCCGCATCCCCACACCGCTCGACCTGTACATGGTGCGTCACTGCGTTACTGCGTGCGTGTGTTAGAGATCACAAGGGAGAGAACGCGTGTGCGTGTGCGTGTGTGTGTGTGTGTGTGTGTATGTGTGTGTGTCTGTGTCTGTGTCTGTGTGTGTCACACTGCCGCTGTATCATTTGAGCGCAAACCAGACAAACGCTGTCGGTATCTTGGTTTGCATCAATGCACTTTGCCCTCACCGGCCTGACCCATAAAACGCACTTGTTGCCCCCGCCTTTGGATCGTGCCAATTCCACACACACACAGCCGCTGGCACAGTCGCTGGGGCCGGCCCTGGCCGCGCACCGGCGGCCGCGGGGGGCGCTGCAGACGCAGGCGGGCGTGATGGAGGCGGTGAGTGGCAGAGGGGTGGGGGTGGTGGGGGTGGCGGTTGTTCGTGTGTCGCGGCGGGCATGTGGGCATGTAGGGTTGTGTGATACGACATACGCGTTGGGCGGCGGGGAGGGGTCTCGTTGGGCGCAGCTCATCGTGCGTCTTCGGTCCCTGCGACAGAGCCAAATCGACAACCCCGCTGTCCTGCTCCGGTTGAATCCCCATTAATTAAACATGCATGGCACTCCACCACCGACAACACCGCCAACCACCAAGCAATCCCCCATCATCCCCCATCATGCCTGGGATGCCTTTCTCAATGTTTTTTTTCCCACCCACCCCCCTCGCAGCCGCTGGGCGACGCCACCATTGTGTTCGCCAACGTGGTGGGCATCAGTACACTGCTGGCCTGGGACATTGTGAGTAGTGTACATACCGTACCGGTACTTATGGCAAGGTGTCACAAGCAGTCATCCATGAGATTTCCTGCTCGTATTGTGGTCATGGGATGGATAAGCAATGCATCTGGTCAGCAGTGAATGTGTGTCCTGTTTCCGCTTCCGTGCCCGGTCTCCCCATGTCCCGCACTACCCTGCCGACGCTGTCCCGCCGCCCACGCCACCATCCCAAGCTCCCCACCCTCACCCCCACCCCCACCAACCACCAACCACCCCCACCAACCACTTCTACCACTCCCCACTCCCCCCCACCCCACCCCCAAGGTCGAGGCCAAGGCGGCCCTGGCGCTGCTGCAGTCGGTGGCGACTCGCCAGTTGGCCACGTTTGGGGTGAGTGAGGGAGATTGGGAGCGCGCGCTCCCCTCCGCGGCATTTCTAGTCGCCGGCGCACCCACCACGTCTTCTTCGACTACTTCAACCTAACGAGTATTTTGTTGTATCGCCTTGACTGCATTGCTTGACTCCGCTTCCTTTAGCTTGGTTTAGTTTGGGCTGGTAACCACAACCCCCCCCCCCACCAAGACCGCTGCACCAACCAACCCCCCTTCTGGTCATCGGTATGCCAACGTGTGTTGCAACGTCTGTTCTACGTCTACCTCGTCATCAACTTATATGCATGGAACCCACCCACCCACCCACCCCACCCACCCACCCCCACACCCCCACAGGGCTACCTTGTGGAGCTGGCTGACGGGCTGGTGCTGGCGGCCTTCACGGACCCGGCGGCGGCGGTGCGCTGGGGCCTGGCGGTGCTGGGGCGGCTGGTGGGTGCGGCCTGGAGCGCCCGGCTGCTGGAGCACGAGCTGTGCGAGGAGGTGGGGAGGGGAGGGGAGGGGAGGGGAGGGGAGGGGAGGGGAGGGGAGGGGAGGGGAGGGGAGGGGAGGGGAGGGGAGGGGAGGGGAGGGGAGGGGAGGGGAGGGGAGGGGAGGGGAGGGGAGGGGAGGGGAGGGGAGGGAGGGGAGGGGAGGGGAAGCGAGGGAGGGGAGGGAGGGGGAGGGGAGGGGAGGGAGAGGGGAGGGGAGGGGAGGGGAGGGCAGGTGATGTGGTTGTTGCCCACTGCGGCAGCCTTGACAGCTGTGTCGCGTGCATGGGGCCATGCTGCTGCCACGCTCCAGCCCCCGCCACACACACGCACACACGCCACATGGCCCCCCGTCCATGCCCCCCCCCCCCAGGTGCTGGTATCAGAGCTGAGGCCCGCCCACGGCGGCGGCGAGGGCAGCGGCAGCCCCGCGGCCCGCCGCCCCACCGCCACCGCCAACCTGCTGCCCGGCAGCCACGCCGACGCCGTCGGGTCGCCAACCGCCTTCGCCGCAGCAGCAGCAGCACCAGCGGCCGCAACCGCAACTGCCAACGGCCAACCGCCGCCTGCAGGTGGCGCCGACGCGGCGGCGGGGCGCGTCATTTCAGTCACGGGCATCGTGGTGGGCGGCGGCGGCCTGTCCGGGTCGGCGAGCCTCTCCCAGGCGCAGACCGCGTCCCTGCCGCTCGCGCTGGTGCCCGCCACGGCGGCGGCGGCGGCGGCGGCGGTGGCGGGATCGTTGGAGACCGGCAGCGGCGGCGGCGGCGGCGGCGGCGGAAAGGGAAATGGAAACGGAAGCGCGTCGTCCCAGCTGCCGCCGCCGCTGCCGGCGGCCGCGGCGGCCCAGGCCGCGCACCGTTCCAGCGCGCCGCTGCCGCTGCTGCAGCTGGCGGCGGCAAACGCGGCGGCGGCGGCGGCGGCCGCTGCCGCCAAGTCGGCGGCTCCAGCCGCCGCCCGCGGCGCCGCCAATGGCGGCGGCGGCGGTGGTGGCGGCGGCGGCGGCGGCGGCGGCGGCGTCCAGGGCGAGGAACATGACGACATGCTGCTGCTGCCAAACGACGAGGATGATGAAGACGCGTCACAGGCACTGGGAGGAGAGTTTCCCGGGGGTGGCGGCGGAGGCAAGAGCTCCGGTGCCACCCCCACTGCTACCGCTGCTACAGCCACAAGTGGCGACGTCGCGCGTGCTGCCGTCAGTGGGACTGCCGCGCGCGGCGCTGGCGCCTCCTCTGGCGCCTTCGCTGAGGCTCAGGCGGCGGCAGCGGCCGCCGTGGCGGCGGCGGCGGCGGCGGCGGCGGCGGCGGCGGCGGCGGCGGCGGCGGCGGCGGCGGCGGCGGCGGCGGCGGCGGCGGCGGCGGCGGCGGCGGCGGCGGCAGCTGACACGCCACGGCAGCGCATCAGCGCTCGTGGCATGATGCTGCCGGCGCCGGCTTCGGTGTACGGTTACGGTGGCGGCGGCGCCGCCGGTGGTGGTGCACACGCCGGCGGCGCGGCGGCGGCGGCGGCGGCGGGGCCGGGGCAGCACACGCGTGTGCTCTACCGCGGCCTTCGGCTGAGGGTGAGGCAGGGGCTAAGTGGGACTGACCCAGCCGCGTTACGGTGTGTTACGTCCTGATCGCACCAAGAGCGCCGTCGCCAAACGTCGCGTGCCATATTGCGTCCGCATTGGCAGCACTGGCATCTGCCTTCCCGAACCAGACCTACAATCACAAACCCTATCATTGTCATTTGTGCGTCACAACAACTAAACCCTGCTAAACTCTTATCAAACCTTTCTTGTGTAACGCTCGCAGGTGGGGCTGGACCTGGGTCCGGTCAAGGCCGAGGTGTCGGCGGTCACGGGGCGCGTGTCGTACCGGGGTCGGGCCATGAACCGCGCGGCGCGCATCGCGGCCAAGGCGCCGGCGGGGCAGGTGCGTGCGCACCGAGGGGGCGGAGAGCGAGAGGGAGAGGGGACTGGGGCAGGGCGAGAGGGTTACGGGGCTGGGCAGCGGAGAGCGGAGACAGTTGTGGGGCTGGGAAACGGGAGTGGTGTGGGGAAGAGGGAGGCAGCCTGGCGGTTGGGGGCACAAATGGAGATGGGGCCGAGTGTCCTGCCAAAGGGGTTTGCGCGGGTATGCGATGCGCCGCTGGACGCCGTTCGTGCCACTGGAATGTGTCAGTCCCCGCAGACGACGCTGCTTAGACAGCATAGCGCTGCCGCAACACACACAATATACTCCCGTGTGCTCACATGCATAAAACCTCGCCTCGTTTGCCGCTGCATTATAAGTTGTGTTTCGCCCGCCCGATCGGACGGTTGCTCGCGATGCCCCGCAGCTGTGGTGCAGCAGCGACGTGTGGCGAGCCTGCTGCCTGTCCGCCGAGCCGCCGCCGCCGCCGCCGCCGCCGCCGGCACCACCGCTGCCCCTCGCCAACTCGCCGGTCCCCCACGTGCACGTGCTTCCCACGCCGCATCCCGGCCGGCTGCCCGCCAGTGCGGCGGCGGCGGCGGCGGTGTCGTTGTCGGCGGGCGGGGCCGCAGGCGCCCACTTCAATGATGGCGGTGGCGGCGGCGTTCCCATCGCCGCCGCCGCCGCCACCGCCGCCACCGCCACCGCCGCCGCCCGCACCCCGCCATCCTCGGCGCTGCCGCCGAAGCGAATGCTAACCGGTGACAGCCTGGGAGGCGGCGGCGGCGGCGGCGGTGGTGCCTTTGCCGGAGGTGCGGCTGGAGGCGGCGGAGCGGTTGGCGGTTGGGAGGACCCGTTGGAGTGGCGGTTGCCGTTGGCGGCTCGCTACCTGGGCCAGCACGTGCTCAAGGGCGTGTCGGAGCCCATGGACCTGTGGCACTGCAGGTGCGGCGGCTGGGCGGTTGAAAAATCGGTTGGGCGGCTGAGCGGGCGGGCGGTGGGAAAATCGGTTTGGATCCAGGCAAAACGAGCGAATGGACAGGAAGGGTACGGGATTGATTGTCGCGTGCCGCGTGCCGCCGGTCCGTCCCTTCCACGCGGCGTCGTCAAACGAACGTCGCATGCACTGCTGGACGCGTGCCCGCCGCCCCTACTTGTCATCTTGGGGTGGGGCCCTCCGCGCAGCCCTGAAGTAAGCCTGAAGCGCACCGCATTGAGCAAAGACCAACAATCAACCGCCTAAAATTGGAACATCGTGTGCCTGCTGGCCACCTCTTCCCATGTTCCACTTCCCAGGTTTGACCCCCAGGGCAATGCGGGAACACACAGCGGCCAGGGGCCTGCCTCACCCGCGCCCCGCGCGCACGGCACCACCACCGGCGGTGGCGGCGCCGTCAGCAACCTGGCTGCGGAGCTGATTGGCCGCAGCGGCAGCGGCCGGCGGCGCGTTTCGTCCCTCACGGGCTTCGGCGCCGGCGGCGCCAGCAGCAGCAGCAGCCAGTTCCACACCGCATCGTTCTATCAGGCGGCAATCCTGCGTGCTACAGCCGCCGCCGCACAGCGAAACTGTTCAAACGGCGGAGACGGCGAGCTCGAGGCCTTTTGTGGTGGCGGCGGCGGCGGGGGCGGCTACGTGGTTGCAGGTGGCGCCGGCTCCGGTGCCGGTGCTGGCATGTTGGGCGTGGCGGCGCCGGTGGCGCCGGCGGCGGCGCTGTATCCGCCGCTGTCGCGCTTCTCTGCGGTGCCGCCAGCTGTGGGGCTGGGCGCTGACTTTAATGGCGGCGGGGACGGCGGCCGCTCCGTGTCAAGCCCGGGCGTCGGTCCTGGGGCGGCGGCGCCGCCGGCTGTAGCGCCCATCGACCCCAACGCCGCCACAACCCCCGCCGCCAATGCGGCCGCGACTGCTGTAGCATCCGCCGCTGCCAGCGGGGACAGCGCCGCCTTCAGCCCGGACGCCGACGGCGGCGGCGGCGGCTTTGCCGGTGCTACAGCCACCTTCACCAACATCATCGCCACGTCCGCTGCTACTGCCGGTTCCACCACCAGCACCGGCACCTCACCCGGTGCGACACCCACTATGGCTATGGCGGCGGCGGCGGCGGCGGCGGTGTCAACGGCAGGCGTGGTGCGCAGCGGCAGCCGTCTCCGCAACGTCAGCCGCGTGGGGCAACAGTGGGGCTCTGGCCCGGGCTCATATGCATCTGCATCGCCCTCGGAAGACGTGGGTGAGAGCGCAGCAGAGTCCTTGGATGGGGGCTCAGCGGCGGCGGCGCAGCTGCAGCTGCAGCAGCCGCAGTCACCGGCGGCGGCGGCAGCAGGGGCCGCCTTGGCGGCGGCGCAGCGGCGGCTGCAACACCCGCCACCGCGGCGGCGGTCTACGCTGGGTCCGCAGTTTGCGGGGCAGCAGCAGCAGCAGCAGCTGCAGCAGCTGCAGCAAGAGGCGGGCCAGGGCCAGACGCCGCAATCGCCGGTATCTGCGGCGGCGGCGGCAGCAGCAGCAGCCGACGCTGCAGCGGCGTCCGAAGCCGAGGAGGACGCTAGTAAGATTATTCTGTCAGCCGCCTACACGGCTTCGGAGCTGCTGCTGCTTGGCTCTTCCTCCAGCAACTATGCTACAGCCGCGCAGCAGGCCGGCGCCGCTGCGGCCCTGGTCTCCCGCACTGGCATCACCACCGCCATCATCACCACTGGTGGCGGCTCCATTGGAATGGGCGGCGCCCACGGCGGCGGTGGCGGCGGTGGCGGCCGCGGTGGTGGTGGCGGTGGTGGGGCCGGAGCCATGCCGCCACCCGCCGCCGCCACTACCGCCACAGCAGGCGCGGCGGATATGATGAGTGCCGGCGCCGCCGCCATCGGCGGGGATGGCGGCGGCATGTGGGTCGGCGGCTTCAGCGTGGGCGGCCGCCAGCAGCAGCAGCAGCAGCAGCAGCAGCAGCAGGGGCAGCAGCAGCCGCAGCAGCAGCTGCCAACGGGGATGACGCTGTTGGAGCAGTTGGAGGAAGCTGACGCGCCCGACTCATCATCAGCGGCGGCCTCCGCAGCGGCGAATGTGCAGGAGCAGCAGGAAACTCATAGCTAGCAAGGGAGGTTAGGCTGGCAGAAGAAGTGCAGTGGAGATGGTTGGAACAGGAGGTAGCTAGCGGAATCCGGTGGGGCTGGGCAACTAACCGAGTGGGCAACCGAGGCGGCGTGGAATGCGCTGTGCTGCCAGCGTAATAGCAACCCAACATCAAGCGCTCTTCTGAGCAAAACTACGACTATTACATGGGAACCATGGCAGGCTGGGTTTGCAATGGCTGCTGCAGCTGATTTAAACAAATAAAGCATGCAGGCATGTATGTATTGCTGTGTCTCCTGCTAGCTACTGGAAGTGGGGCTCGGCCCTTATTGATGAGGAATCGCACTCACTCACTACTGCTACCTGTGTGCAGCCGCTTACTTATGTGGTTTGGGGTCAGAGATAGATGCAGGAAGAGATGCGCCGCCTACTCGTTCTGCGGGATTTTGTCGGGGCGCCTGCCGCCGTCATTGGGCTTTCCTGCGGTGGCCACGCACGGGAAGGTGGAAGAAGGCGTGTGGAGGGCCTGCCATGATAGACAGCATGGCATAAGAACATCGTGGGCCATATTGTAAGCTGCATATGAAGTAATCACGTTGCATAATAACTCATAATAATCCGCGGCAGCAGCTCGCTCGCTATGCTCGCGTGGCAGGGCGGTTCAAACAAGCGCCGGCGATTCGCGCCAAAACGGTCCCTGCACCAACAGCACCAGCAGCACCAGTCGACACCGCCGCTGCCACTTTGCTATCAGGAGGAGCAGCGGGCGCCGGCAGCTGCAGCTGCTGAGGCTGCTGCTGAGACGTCTCGCGGCAGCAATAATGGGCTGTCCGGGGCCGCAGCGGGCGCACCGAGCGGCAGCACGAATGTAAATGCGAGGCAAAGCTATGCGAAGCAGCAGCAGCAGCAGCAGCAGCAGCAGCAGCAGCCGCTCTTTGCGCCCGGCAGCAGCAGCGGCGGCATCAGAAGCAGCCGCATTGCCCACCTTGGCATTGACGTGCGCGGGCTGCTGCCGCCGCATCCGCCGCATCCGCAGGAGCCGCCGGTGAGTCAGAAATGCCAGGTTCTGGTAGTGGTGCGTGGTGGCAATGGATGGAATGGATGAAAATTGGGTGTGTGCGGGGGGCGGGGGCGGGGCCACGGCAGGGCCGCCGGGGGTAGATCATATCCCAAAACCGCGAGACCCGGGGGGGGTAGGCTGGATGCCCTACAGGGTTGCGCTTGTAGGATGAGTGTTCCGTGGGCTTGCATGGTTTGTAAAGGGCGCTGGCATGGGGTTTGGCAGGAGAGAGTGCTGTGTGCATGTGAGTGCAGGAGATCCAGGCAACCACGAAGTAAGGCTGCACCATTGTCGATCGTCCGAGCCCAACACGCAGCAGACACGGCCCCCACGCACATACCCACGTCCACAGTACGTACCAACGGCTTGCCCTTACCCGCTGCACTACCTGCACCTTTGGCTGGCCGCCCCTGCTGTCGCAGGCATCAGCTCCCTACTTAAACGCCCAGCTGCAGCGGCAGTGTCGTCATCCGCAGCTGCTGCTGCTACAGCCGCCATGGGCGCCGGCGGCAGCAGTAGCGTTAGGTACGGCAGCGGCTCCACAACAGCCGCCGGCAGCATCACCAGAGGAGGGAGTGCGGCGGGTAGAAACACACCGCCGCATGGGCACTCATGATCGGCGGGACGCATCTGCTGCTGCTGCCGCTACAGCCATCACCGCACCCGCAGCGGCTGCCACGCGGGCGGGAGTATCAGTTGCGGTGGCTAGCACGGCGGCGGCTTCCGCCGCCGCCGGTGGTGACGACGGGCCAGCATCAGCATCAGGCGTGGCAGGCGTCACAGCAGCACGCGGGGCAGCAGCAGCAGCAGTAGCAGCAGCAGCAGCGGCAGCAGCGCCGCATGCGACCAGCAGCAGGGCACGCGCCGTCACGTGGGGTGCCCAGCAGGCTGCCGTTGTTGGCGATGCCACTGGCGATGCTACAGCCACCCCCACAGCTGCTACTGCCGTGAGCAGCAGGCGGCGGGTGCGGTCCCTGGATGTGTGGGTGATGCAGGGGGGACAGCAGCAGTAGCAGGTGGATAAGAATGCATGCAATGGAGATGGGCATAATGGGCAGCAGTAGCAAGTGCGTGCGTGGTGCCACGCACTTCCGGTATGTGACAAGAAAGGTGGAGAAAGGTGGTCCTCCCATGCGGGAAAAAGTGGGCTGAGCCCACACCACGTGCACTAGTCTGAGGCCGAAGGTTCCGAAACACATCTCCCAGACAAAGCTGGGGTCCGTTGGGTAACAGGCACCGCCGGTGTGTGAAAATTTAGCAACTAGTCGCTGTTAGTCACCGTATACATGTGTAGCCGCCAGGGAGACCCGACTCATTGTTGGTACTTGGTAGCAATCATCCTCATCTTGGGCCTGCTGCTGCTTGATGAGCTGCGGGACAGCTGAAGACTGAAGACTGAAGACTGAAGACTGAAGACTGAAGACTGCGTCGGCAGTTCCCTCCTGTAACCAACCAATGCAAACTGAAGACGTACGGCGGTACCATGTGGGCACCGGCGGCGGACGGATATGGCGCGCCACGCCATCAATAGGGTCGTAGCTCAGCAGCTAGGATGGATGGATACGCATTAGGATTGCGGAAAATGGAAGTACGTTCGTCGTGCAGACAGGCCATCTGCATGCCCCGTGGCCCCGTCTCATCTGTGCGCCTGCATGCATGCATAGGACTGGCTGAAGAATCCCGGGACCCGGCGGGAACCCCCTTCTGAGGCACGAGCCCTGCCCCGTAACTTTGGATAACCTGTCGTCATTCCTCCCTTGGGCGAGCGCTATTTGATTGACAACGCAGCGGCCAGGTTTAGATGCATACACAACGGCACACAACGGCACGCGCACAAGGCGAGGACCCTGATCGATGACCTGTCCCATGTGTACCTCTAGTACGCTACCTCGTCACGGCCACGCGCGGGGACAGCCCGCCAAGTCCTTCTCACGTGGCGCGTGCCGCTCACACGCCGCCCCGCCCGGCGCACCGCCCTCGCACCTGTCCCCCTCCGCGTCCCACGCGCTAATGCTGCAAAGCGGCAAGATCTGCTGCTGCTGCTGCTGGTCCCCTACCTCAGCCGGTGGTTGTAGCAGCGGTCCTGATGACTCGCCCGCTGCGTCCCTGACGCGCCCCGCCGCTGCCCTCCTCTGCCGGTTCAAGCCTGCCTGCTGGCCACTACCGCCTCTCCCCCTCTTGCTTCTGCCAAGGACAGCGCGCAGGAGCCTGCGCCATGCAGACAAGAGCGGCCTTCCTCCTCCGCCAGCGCTACTGCTGCTACCACCGTACCCAGTATTGCCACCACTACTCCGCAACACCATGCGCTCCCGTCCGTCTTGGCCGCCTGCTGCTGCCGCCGCGTCCCTAGCCGCCGCCGCCGCCGCCGCGACGGCGCCGTCACCGTACGCCCGCTTCAGCGCCTCCAGCCCGCCCCTGCCATACAGCGCCTCCCAACCGCTCTCGTCTTCCGCACCCTCTGGGACGCCCACCGACTTTCCAACCGCCGTGACGGCGGCGCCGTACTTGTCCTGCTGCGCCGCCCGCCACTTTTTGCCGTACTCCGCCATGCCGTACCGCCCGTACGGGACGCTTGCCTCGCCGCAGTGCAGAAACGTACGGAACTGCTCGTCCCGTGCCGCGTACTGCGCTGGATCCAGGCCCGGGTAGGTCTGCTGCATGCGCAGGATTTCCAGTGTCATCTCGAACGCGTCCCACCTGCATGTTCAACCGTGTGTGCATGTGCATTAGAGGTGTCATCATGTGCAGCGCTCCAAAGCAATCAAGCAGGTGGGGAAAGGATTTCTGTGGTGTTTTGACACCCACGCCGCCCCCGCCCCCGGACCGCCGCCCACCCGCACGCCGTGGCAGTTATAACCGCGCCAGCCGGCACACCAGCTACTAGCCACCACCGCCCCGTGACAGAGTGAGCATCGGAGATGCCATGTGCAGATCAAGCAGATGGAGAACGGCATTGTCAGACACCGTCAGACCAGCAACCACCACTCCATACCCACCCACCCACCCGCCCAACCGCCCACCTGCCGTCCTCCTGCATGAACGCGCCGCTGATGCCACTCCAGAACAGGTGCTGCGCCGCGCAGGGCAGTGAGGCCGTGCGCGCCGCCAGCCCCGCGCCGCCTGCGCACGCACGCACGGTGGATACATGCACGTGTCAGAGGTCACAAGGGAGAGAACAAGCAAAGCAAAGGCGATGCATGTGTAATGGGGCGGCGGGGGCCGCAGCAGTGTACGCACCGCTTTCGCCGCCTGCGCAAGCACCTGGATGGGTGGGTCGGTGACAAGAGTGAGCAAGCTTCCAACCCAGCCAGGCCCCACATTCGGACACGATGAAAATTAATGTGTCCATGGACGCGCGAGGTCGCTTCTCGCACCGACGTTTCTGGGCCACCGGAATTTAGCTTTATTGGCTTTTTTGGCACTGGTTATTGCTCTAGAAAATAGTCCGTATTGCGGAGCCGACGGTTAGCCGTTATCCCCAACCCTGGCCTCCGGCCCTTCGGGACTGGCCCTCGGGGGGCGCGCCTCGTTTCGGTGGCCCTACCTCACCCTCCCCTCCCCTCCCTCCACCCCGCCCCAGTATATCCCGTATTGCCCCGCCGCCCGTGCTTCAACCTCCACGTATGTCCATCGCGTTCACGCACCGCCCCCCATCCTGCTAGCTGCTGCTGCATTCACTTCCGCTCAACTCCACCCTCCCATCCTCCCCTTGTCCTGCCATCTCCCCATTCCGTCGGGGCTTCAAAGTCCACTACTCCTGGTTTGCTCCTGCATGCATGTTTGAATGAATTACGTACCATCCCAAAGCGCAGGAGCGCTCCGCTGCTGTTGCTCCCTCTACGTCGCCAAGAAAACCCAGCTAACCCCAAACCCCGCACCCACCCACCGTCCTCGTCCTCCGCCTCCTGCAGCAGCGTGTGCAGTCGCGGCACGTGGGCGTGCGCCACCCGCAGCCCGAAGCCGCCCCAGTCCATCTCCGGCTCGAAGGGCTGCAGCACGTCGTCGCTGACCTGCATGCACATGCACATGCACATGCACATGCACATGCACATGCACATGCACATGCACATGCACATGCACATGCACATGCACATGCACATGCACATGCACATGCACATGCACATGCACATGCACATGCACATGCACATGCACATGCACGTCATACATCATTAGAATGTGGGAAGCAGGGGAAACGCACACGTCTTGCATTGCCGTCTGAGCTCTCAAGAACCTGAACCTATGCATGCGGCAGTACGCAGCCGTCGCCATCCGCCTATCTATCTATCAAGATATGCCGTACGTACGCCCATCCAGCAGCCAGAGCTGGCTGCTGCTGGTAAGCATGCACGCACGTACGTACGTAGGACCCAAGCAACGAACCAGCTCACCACCACAGGCAGGCAGCCCGCCAGCGTCACCACCGTCTGATGCAGATGAGGGATGGAGCGAGTGAATGGGCAGGGGCCGCCGAGGTAGGGTAGGGTTAGGATGGAGCGAGGGGGCGGGCGGCGGGCGGGGTTGGGCGGCGTGCACATGCACCTCCTGCCCAACCATCTACGGTACTGCCGCCGCACCCACCGCATCTACCGCATGAAGTGCCGTACGTGTTGCGAAAAAGGTGGTCTGTCACCTGCTAGCTTTTACTGGAAGGATAATGCAGCAAAACACCGCACGTGTGTGTGTGTGTGTGTTTGCATACCCGCCCAGCCCAGCCCAGCCCCACTCCCTACCCTGCCCTACCTGTCTGTTGCCGTGCCCGCCGCCCGACGGCGCCAGGCACCACCTGCTTGACGGACACGGCGGTACGTACGAGGAGGAATGCATTAACCAGCAGCAGGTACATCAGGTCGGTGGCCTCGCTAGTTGAGGTGGGCGCGTGGCAGCAGTCACGGAAATGCAGCAGTCACGGAAATGCGGCAGTCACGGAGATGCTTTAAAATGCGAATGCACAGATAGAGCAAGGTATGGCGTGCTTCCCTAATATATAACGCCTTATTTCATGTCGGAGCCTACACATACGCACGCACATACGCACCGGTACCGCAGCAGGTCCAGTCCGTAGTGCGGGTCGGAGGTGGCAACCTTGAAGCCGGGCCGGTCGTGGTGGTGGTAGTGGACCTGATAGGTAGGGTGGCCAGCGGCCACCCATGGGTGGGGGGACAGGCCGTAATGGTGGTGGTGGTGGTGGTGGGTGTGCTGCTTCATGTGCGTGTGTCGTCCATCACTGAGCAGCTTGCTTGCTTGCTTGCCGCAGCAGCTCAACGCGGGCGCAGGTATGTGCATCCCCCGTCAAAACGAAGTGTGAGCCTCGCTCCTACCCTTCCGCCTCTTCATTCCTCTTTCTCCCTCCTCCACCCTCACGTCTCCCTCACCAGCTGCCGCACGCCCTGGGAGTAGCCGTCGTTCCGGTCGCTGGCGCAGTGGTGCGGCCAGTCGGCGGCGGGGTTGGGCTCGGAGCGGTCCCCGCAGATGCGGCCCTGGGTAAGGTGGGACGTGTGCGTGTGGGAAATGTGGGACATGTGGGACGTGTGTGTGTGTGTGGGGGGGGGGGATATTGATGCATGAACGGACACACGCAGACCATTAGGTGTCTGTCTACCGTATCTGAGATGGAGGGGGAGAAGGAGGCCAGGTACGTACGCCAGGCCGGGGCAGGTAGGGCAGGGCAGTCATCAGGCCCGCGGCGGGCTGTACGGCACACACGGGCGTGGGGCCTAGCTAGCTAGCTCGCTGCCTCCCACAGAAGCTCCATCCATCCACGCACCCACCCACCACTGATGAACGCGCAACCACCTCACTGCGAAACCATTCACCTGCACCCCGCCCCACGCCACGCCACGCCACGCCACGCCACGCCACGCCACACCACACCACACCACACCACACCACACCACGCCACGCCACGCCACGCCACGCCACGCCACACCACACCACGCCACACCACACCACACCGCGGCTGGCATCAGCCCTCCAAACCACGCACACCATACCACCCCGCCCGCCGCGCCCCCACGTACCCCCTGCCCCCTCCGCTTCCTTTAGATTGGTTTAGTTTGGGCTGGTAACCACAACCCCCCCCCCCCACACACACACACACGCACCGCCCACCCACCACGAACAGCATCCCGCTGCGCCGGGGCAGCTGCGGCGCCAGCGGGTGCAGCCCCGCCGCCCGTGAGCTGTAGCGGTTGCCCATGTGGATGGGCAGCACGATGTCCTGCGGTTGGGCGGTTGCGGTTGGGCGGTTAGTTGGGCAGTTGGAAGGTGGGCAGTCAGGGGTAGGCGGTGACGGCGCACACACTTGTTGCTTGAATCGGTGGGGTGGTGGATAAAGAGCGCAGCCACTGATCCCACCGCAGACAGTAGGCTCGCGAAGGTGGCCACCACCGCCATGCCAAAGCACCTCCCCACGCATTGTTACTTCCTATCCTTGCACACACGCACTCGACCTGCGCCCGCCCACCCACCCACTGTCGGGCAAGTTTGGATTCTCCACCCACGCACCCACCCATTCAGCCTCCCTGCCCCACATGCTCACATACCGCGCCGACACTACTGCCGCACTACAACACCACTGCCACACGCACTACGGGGATGCCGCACCCACCCACGCACGCACCCACCCACGCACGCACCCACCCACCCACGCACGCACGCACGCACCCACCCACGCACGCACGCACGCACCCACCCACGCACGCACGCGCCCACCCACGCACGCACGCACGCACCCACCCACGCACGCACGCACGCACCCACCCACGCACGCACGCACGCACCCACCCACGCACGCACCGACCCACCCACGCACCCGTACCTTGCCGGGGCGGTGCGCGGCCTTCCAACCCGAGTGGGGCGCGTCGGAGGTGAGGCCCCAGTGGTGCAGCCAGGTCAGGTTGGAGGTGGCGTCGCGCACGCCACGCTGCGTTTGTGCGTGTGTTAGAGTCTTAGAAATTACAAGGGAGAGAACTATGAAAGACTGTGCGTGTGTGTGTGCGCGCGTGCATGCATGCATTTACTTGAAGCGTGGGTTGTTCTTGCGTGTTGTGTGTGTGTGGTGATGTATCGGTTAGTCAGGCAGCGCGGGCTGACCGGAGTTAGCATGGAGGCCGCCGTACAAGCAAGACGGCCGAAGCGGTCTAGTGTTCGCTGCCCTCTATCGTTCGGCATTCTGCCTCTCTGTGGCAGCTCACTACTACCGCTTCGGGCGGACTGCTATTTACTTCCAAGCCCCTGCCTGTGCACCCGCCCGCGAGCCTCACGGCTCGCCCCCGCCCAGCAGGTGCCCTGGTCCTGGAGCCGGCGTCCATTCAAGTTGGGCCCCCGGCCGATACACACACATAACATTGTCCTGTCTGCTGTTCCCTCCCTTGTAACAACGGGTTTACAGGTTTACTTGTGATCTCTAACACGTAAGTAACTCCAAGCGATTGCGGGGATTTCTCTCCGTTTCCGATTACTAACACACACACACACACACACACACACACACACACACACACGTGTCGACCCTTCCTCTCCTTGTGCTTTTCTAACACACACACATACACACACACATACACATTTACTGCGACGCACCGGCACCTCGCCGCGGCCCAGGTCTCCGGTGTGGATCACAAAGTGGCGCTGGCCCTGCAGCCTGCGTGCATATGCATGCAGCAGCGTGTATGTGCAACACATATACATCAACTGGTGTACGCAGGCATGCAGCGTTCTTGTGTCGATTGGTAATCGGTGTCCTTGCTGTGTGACGTCCTTGACAGTGTGCATTCTTGCAGCGGAATGTATGAAACGGCTGTCTGAAACGGACCGCACCCTCGCCACTTGCTCATCCAAAAGCTCCACACAACAATCTCATCACATGCCCCATGACGGCACCGCAGCGCGTCTCCAATCCCGAGGGATGGCGCACTCATCACCGTCAGGAACCCATGCCCGCCTTACTCCACGTTCCTTCATGTATGGTACATACCCACCCAACTCCTGCTTCGGCTGCGGACGAAACGCACTCGCGTATGTACATGTGTACGGCAGCAGCACGGCGGCATGCACATCACATCACCGCACGCACCGCACCCACCTGTCGTACCACGGCCAGTGCCGCCGTACGTACTCGATCGCCTCCAGCAGCCGCCCGCCGTCCGAGGTGGTCCGCAGCTTGGCGGGGATGTAGTACCAGTCCTGGGGGGAGGGGGGCACGTGTGTGCGTGTGCGTGTGCGTGCGTACGTGTGCGTGTGCGCGTGCGTGCTCGTGATGCGTGTGTGTCACACGTACACGCGTGCCGCGTGCTACGTGGTATACTTACTCACCCGCTCAACCAGTAGGCTGATGACCAACACGAAACAAGCAGCCCAGCCAACCCAGCAGCACATACTCCTGCCTACCCACGCACACGACCAGTCAGCCAGCAGTCCTCACTCACCGCCGCCTCGCCGTCCGACGTCATTGCCCCGCTGGACAGCAGCCGCTGCCAGAACAGCCAGTGCAGGCCGCGGTCCATGTTCTTGGGGTGGTGCCTGCACGTGCACATGTGTGTGCATGCGCAAATGTGCACATGTGTGTGCATGGGCGTGAGCATGCCGTACGCATCCTCGGAACAAGGGGTACCCCTGCCCGCAACCGCCCACCCACGTCATAATAATAGCACGCGTGCTGGCGTGGCGTGCCCGCCCTGCACGCATGCACGCACCGGCCCGCAACTGCGTGCGCAAACCGGCAATCAAGCGCCGAGGCGGCCAAGCGTCCTTTCCTTCCAACTACCACATACGCCCAGTTCGTCACACGCCACGTGCCCCGCCGCACACCCACCACGACGACAGGTTGTGCGGTATGTCGTACACATACACGTGCGGCCGCCGCCGCCGGGGCTCGTACGGCGTCGGGCCGCCCGCCAGCAGCTGCAGCTTGGCCGGCGGCCGCTTCTGCGCGGCCCGGCTGCTGCTGCTGCTGCTGCCGTCGCCGTCTGCTTGGTCGGATGCCAGCAGGGAGAGCGAGCAGTCGGAGCCAAACGTTCCTGCGGCGGGTGCGTGATCGTGCAGAGTGAGGGTAGTGGGTGATTATTGAGCTGCAGCAGATAGAGGTTGCGGTAGGTACCGTGCTAGCTTTCGGTCCCAACCAGTTGTCCTGAGATAGATGGCGAGAGCACAACAACAAATAAAAGGACCCGGCCCGCAGGCCTCGCGAGCGCGCGGCCGTTCGTGTAGCACGCACGCACGGATATGGCGCGTCGGGACGGCGGCGGTGTGGCGCATGCACTACGGCAACAAAGTGTCCGGACTAGATAGTGCGCGCCCCGCACGCACTGAGGCGGCTTCGCAGTAGTTTAGGACCGCAGATAGCTTATTAAAACCGCAGCTACACCCCCCACATGCCCCCAATCTGCCGTGGGGGGCGTGGGCACGCATCCCTCCACCCCCTGGTGGCTACCGGTACCTGTGGCGCACGCACGCACGCACGCACGTACACACCTCGCCGGCACACGCACTCGCCCCAGGCGCACACGCCGCGCCCGGTGCAGTTGTTGAGGCAGGGCTCGTGTGGGGACACGCGCACGTCCGACTCGCGGCTGCAGTCCGGGCCCGCCAGCTGCTTGGGGCAGTCGCACCTGTTTGGATGGTGTGTGGTGGGCGGAGGGATCAAAGCGGGAGGGCCGGCGCGGGCGGAGCGGCGCGGGAGGGCGTTCACAGGAGGGGTGCACGGGCTGGGGTCCCAACTTGCGATATCATCGAGCACAAAGCGCGCGTCGAGCGGACCGCTAAAATGCCCCAAAACATTTTATTACCTGCCGATAGCCTCATTGCAGGTCGCATGTTTGTAACACTCGGCGGGGCAAGCAGCCGCCTGCGAGGGGCATTATTGGCGAGGCGCACAACCGTTGATGTCTGGAAGCAGCAGCGAACTCACACCGCTCGCTACTGTGAATCGTAGCATACACGACTTAATAACCTACTTCTACAGCCAGCAGCTGCGATACAACAAGAAGCGTGGCTGGTGCGAGCCCGAGCACAAGAGAGCGGGCGACAGCTGCTGTCACCGGCGCGCGAGCCGCGCAGGGCTTTCGCGGATGCGATCGTTGCATTCCTTGCAGCTCTACATTTCAGTAAAGTAACAGATAGGCACGTTGGAGCTTTTCACATTGAGAACGATTGCAGGCCTGTGGGCTGTGGTGCCGGATCCGTGCTTTCGCACACTCGACGCGCCACCCGCCTCCGACGTGCCACCCCCGTCGTGCACGATGAGTTGGCCAGCCACAAAGGGCATATACGTACGTATTTCAGCGGCCGACAGCGTGTGTTACGCTGCACCACTACCGCCTGCTGCCATGTCCAACACTCATGAGCGGCACTGCTGAGCACGGGCATTGGGGGAGCACCAAAGGGATCGGGGTCGGGCGGGGCTGAGGCCTTGCTGCCATGCTCTCCTGCACTTCGAGGCTTCGCGCATTACCTCTACGCAGCCTATGCCCGGACTGAAACATGCAGCGGTCCAGCACTCCAGCGGAACTGCGGAAGTCCAGCCCAACTGCCCAACCAGGGACGCCTCGTCGCCGCTCTGCCCGACAGCCTTCCCAGCAACAATCCCTACACGGACTACACGTCGGCCCGGGACCTGCGCCTTGCTCGCAATGCTCCCTACCACCACCCCTGCTTCTCCTGACCCTCTGCCTCCTGCTCCTGCCCGTTGCATCCTGTTCTTCCTCACCTCCACCCCCCTACCGCCGTGCCCCTCATTCTGCCACCTCCTGCAGCGCCAACGCGACCTCGCCGTCCACCACGTAGGCCCGCACGTCGGTGCGCAGCCGCCGCAGCTGCGGCGCCGCCAGCGCCTCCGCCAGCGCACGACTGGAGGCGGGGCTGAATGTGTTGCCCCACACCAGCAGCAGCTGCGCGGGGTGCAGGGAGCGAGGGCGGCACGAGGATGGCGTTTGTACAGTGGTCAGTGGAGCCCCCCGGTGAAGGCACGTGGATCGATCTGTTTCGTGTTGCTCCTCCCACCAGCGCACGATGGTACGTCCTCAAGTCCGACTGTCAGTCAGTCAGTCTCTCCGCCGCTGCTACTCCCCTCCCACAAAGGCCCCAGGCGCCGCCCTCACCCGGTCACTTACCCCCCACGCTCACCTCCTCGCTCTTATGCATTGGGTTTGGTTTAGTTTGGGCTGGTAACCACAACCCCCCCCCCCGCCCCTCCTGACCCCTCTCCTGGCCCCCTCGCCTCCCCCCCTTCCGCCCCCTCCACCTCCACCTCCACCTCTCCACCTCTCACCTCGAGGCTGTTGACCAGCGGCAGCGCCGCCGCCAGTGCGGTCACCCCCACGTCGCCGATGCCGTTGGACCGCAGGTCCAGCTCCCTGGAGGTTTGCGTGGGTGCGTGCGTGCGTGCGTGTGTGGCAAGTCAGGGTGGGGGTAATTTTGTGTTACATGATGGTTATCAGTGGCGGTGGTGGTTTGATAATTTGCAGGTGGGTTATGGTTGCGTTCTTCTGCTCAGGGAACAAACATGGTGTTGGAACCCCATGCCATGGGGCACGCAACCAGCGGACTACAAGCCAGCACGGTTCTCCATATTCCTTAGTAGTGGGAATACCGTATAATGTGTCACGTACGAAGCAGTCTAACTGTTAGCCGACCCTACTCCGACTTGGCTGGAAAGTCGACAATCGTCCAACACATGGTAAGCAGTGTGTCAGGCACCTCGCACGCACGATTGACGTCATGGTGTGTGATGGCCGTTCCCCGCGCCCCCAGCGCACCCCCAACACGCATTCCCACTGCAACCTCCCTGGGGTTTCGGGTTGCAATGGTCGCTTTGGTTTCTGGAATGAACTACCACCCCCCCGCGCCCCTCCACACCCTCCGCGCATCTCTCCACTCCACCCCCCCCCGGCCGACGCCCACCTGATGGCTGGGCAGGACGCGGGCAGCACCCGCGCCAGGGCGGCGGCGCCGTCGTTGCCCAGGTTGTTGGAGGCGAGGTTGAGGCGCTGCAGGTGGGACAGGCCGGGGAAGGACAGCAGCCGCTCCAGCGTGGGGCCTGAAGGGGGGGCGGGAGGGAGGCAGGGGGAGGGGGGGCAGAGGGGGGAGGCAGGGGGATGGGGGGCAGAGGTTCGCAAAGGTTGTTTAGCGAATGGCAGCAGGTGGTCAGTGGGGGTGAGGGGGCAGCGGCAATGGGGGGAAGGGGAGCGGGTGGCTCGCGAATATGGCAGCAGCCCCAAGGCAAAAGGGCGGGGAGGAAAGCGTGCGAGGAGGCGGGCAAGAGGAGGAAAGAAGGAGCGGGGAAGGAAATCTTATCTGTTATGGCGGTTGTGGGGCTCCGTCCACGCACGCAGCGTCAGTGCACCCTCGCGCTGCGCCCCCCCAAGCGCCCGTTCGGGCCCCTCCCCGATGCATGGAACCCCCTCCCCCTTCCCTTGGTCGTTTCGTTCATCAACTTCCCCCCCCAGTTTGGGCTGGTAACCACAACCCCCCCCCGCCCGCCCGCCCGCACACCCGCATGCCCACTCCCACCCCCACCTGAGAAGGGCGACAGGCGGTTGCCTCGGAGTGACAAGGACGTCCAGCGCGCACTGCTGCGGGCAAAGCCGTACGTCGTCTGCGGGACGGCAGTACGAGATTGAGGGAGTGGCAACTTACGCAGCAGGTTGGCCTCTCAACGCATTGAGCTGAGCGTGGGTAGCTTCAACGCTGACGACTTGAATCAAGCTAAGAGTTGTCATAATGTGCCAGCCCAAATTGGGTTTATACCGGTAGACTGCCGACCTGTCGACTGGCATGCCCATACCCCCACACACCCGCACCCGCACCCGCAAGCAGCTCGTGCTGCTCACACCCCAGTTTCACATCCCCGCACCCCGCGCGTCATTCTCTTACACGTTCTCGCCTCAAACCCATCAGTTCCCCCACTGAGAGTGACTAGCCCCATCCTCCATGCCCGTCCTCCTCCCCCCTTCTCCCTGCTGTTCCTCCTCGCAGTGCAGGGGTTTAAAAGCGGGAGTGGTTTACCACTAACACCCCTGCCCGCCAATCCCGATTCGCCTCCCCTCCAACCCGCCTCGGCCCCCCTCCTGTGCGTGTACCCGCTGTACCTCTGGACATCGGCATTTCTTTTATCAAAAACCATCCACGGATGGCTTGGGTTTGGTTTAGTTTGGGCTGGTAACCCCACCCCCCCACCCCCCGCGCTCCCTCCGGCTCACCAGCAGCTCCAGCTGGCTGTCCACGAGGCGGCACTTGGCCAGCGACAGCTCGGTGAGGGCGGTGTTGGTGGTCAGCATGCGGGCCAGGTGCTGGTAGGTCGAGTCCTGCAGGGGCAGCAGCGGGGGCGGCGGCAGGAGGGGAGGAGCAGGGGGCGGGAGCAGTGGGCGGGAGCAGGGGATTGGGCGTGGGGATTGGGGGTAGGAGCCGTATGGATGGTGGTGGGGGTTCGTGAGGTGTGCAGAATGGGATAGGGAGCGCGATGGAGGGGGGGGGTTGTAAATACCAGCCCAAGCTAAGCCAAACCAAACTAAACAGGCCAAGCAAGTGCAACAGGGGGTTGTTGCAAAGTAGGGGGCAGGAGCAGGAGTGCAGTTCATTCAGCCGCCGCCCACACCACCCAACGGGCGTGTAGGCAGCTACGTGCCGCAGGGTGCTGTGACTGGAGGTCAGGGGGCGGGTGTGCCATGCCAAGTTCAAGCAGGAGTAGGGGGGCGCAAGGCGCAGGGAAGCTCTCGGGCGCCGGAGGAGGCCGACAGCTGTTCGTGAGGGCGTGTGCGTTCAGGAGGGCGTGCGTGCGTGTCAAGCCGCGGGCCCCTCTGCCACCGGGCGCCGCCCCGCCCCGCCCCGCCCACGCATCCACCTGCGGCGCGGCCAGCTGCGCGTCCTCCAGGTCCAGAATCTGTACGACACACGTGTGTGCCACGCAGCAAGGGAAGGGGGTGTAAAACACAGGCGGGGGGCCGCACAGCCGGTGAGGTGAGGTAACGTGAGGTGCAGGTCCTAGGCCTTCGTGTCCGTGAATCCAGTCCGCGGGTGGACGGGCGTGTTGCGTGGTCCGGAGCCCGTCCTGGCGCCCTGACGCCCTAACGTTCTTGCCCCTCACATCCCACCCTTGCTGGCTGGTTCGGGTTCTCTTGGTCGTTTCACTTCTGGTTTCTGGAATGAACTACCCACCCCTCCCGCCCCACCCAGTCCCTCTCCACCCCTTCCCGCACACCCCTCCCGCCTTCCTCGCCCCTCCAATCCACCCATACAATGCCATGGATGGCTACCCCCGCCCCCTTCCCATCACCACCACCACCACCACCACCACCACCACCACCACCACCACCACCACCACCACCACCACCACCACCACCATCACGACAGGCACGGGCCCCACTGACGGGCCCTAGCTGGCCTAGCTGCTGCGGCACCTGCCTGCAGGCTGCTATTGCCCTCGGGTGCCGTGAGCGCGTTGGCCAGGCCAATGAGGCCCTTGATGGACACGTGGCAGTCCGCCAGGTCCAGCATGGTGAGGGAGCTGTTGGACCTGCGAGGGGGTGGTGGGGTGGTGGGGTAAGTGTGCATGTGGGGGTGGGCGGAGGGTGTTGCGGGTGCGCGGGTGTGGGGACGGGGAAGAAAGGTGTGGGGCCGTCGGGGACGGGAACGGTGGGAGGCGGCGCGAGACATGGTGGAGGGAGCGGTGGGGTGGCGGGCTGATGATGTGTCCGATGATCAAGGTTTTCAGCTTAAGCAGCAGCGCCAGCAATAGCTGCAGCACCAGCAGCGCAGGAGCAGCATTGGTCAACAGCAACTCCCCAAAAGCCGCTTCAGAACCACGGCCGCGGCCGCGGCCAAGGCCGCACACGCACGCCCCCAAACCTTTGCGTCACCCACCCCATCTGCCGCTGCACCGCCTACCTACCTGAGCATGTCGGCGATGGCCAGCGCGCCCGTGTCGCCGATGGGGTTGTGCCGCAGGATGAGCGCCTGGGGGTTCGTGGGGCCATGCAGGGGCGGGGCGGGTGATGGGGGGGCATGTGTTCGTGTGCGTGTGCGTGTGGCGCGCGAGGAAGCTGCCAGCGCGTGTACGTGGGCCGCGTGCAGTGCAGCATGTGTCCGGACCCTAACAACAGCACGTTGGAAACAACTCTCTCGCCCCTCCCCACCCACCCATCTCTTCACGTTTTACGGTTTGGGTTTGCACTGGACGGCTCGGTTCCTGGAATGAACTAAATCCGGCCCCCCCCCCCCTCCCCCGCTCCCCCGCTCCCCCTTGCCCCGCATCACGCACCTTGAGCCCCGCCCCCGGCTTGGCCAGCACCTCTGTTAGCGCCGCCACACCCTTGTCCGTCACCTCGTTGCCGGTGAGGTCCAGCAGCTGCAGCCCCGGGTTCACCTGCAGGGGGAGGGGAGGGGAGGGTAGCCATCCATAGGTGGCATGGGGTGGGGGGTGGGGGGCGCTCGGGAGATTAGCAACAGGTGGGCGGGTGGGCGTGCGGCGTCGCGGTGGAGGCAGGGAATGTCGTGCAGGCGGAAGGTGGCGCGAGGCAAAGGAAGCCAAGACGTCCACTGGTCCAGGCGCATGAGGACAGGCTTGCAATGAGTCGATGGCACTAGGAAGGAGGGTGGGAAGAAGATGACCCTATTGGGTCTTAGCCCTGAGGAAAGGAGCATGCGCACGCCTCGCCAATCCCTTACCAAACCCCACACCGCTTGCTGCGATCGCCGCTTCACTGTGACTGCCTCCACGAAACATCCTCTCACGGCAAGGGGCCGCGCATCAAGCTCCTCCGCGCGCCCGCCCGGGCCCCTTCCCTCCGCGGCGCAGTACGGTAGCGCGGGCACTAGGGCCTCGCTTGGCAGCCCCCTGCCACTGGAGACTGGACACGACCCCCACCGGAACCGGAACCTGCACCTGCACCCGCACCGGCACCGGCACCGGTACATCAACAAGCCCCATAACAACCACCCTCCTGGCTCCGGCCTATGTTCACATCGCACTTGGTAGGCGAGCTTCACCTACCCCACGACGCACACGAACCCACGCCCGTCACCAAACGCCCACCGCCCACTTACATGACCCGCAGTAGCCAAAAGGCACACACTAAGCAAATACCATTTACCACATGCGTTTAGCCCGCGCAAAGTACCTGCATGAGCCGCGCCACGGCCTGCACCGCCATGTCGTTGAGAAAGTTGTACGGCAGCCGTAGTACGGACAGCCCCGAGTACTCGTACAGCACCTCGCACAGCGCAAACACCTGTAAATGCATGTCGGCAAGTCAGCATGTCAGCAAACGCATGTGTGGAGGAGTTGTGCGGCGAACCGTGTGGAAATGATGTGCATGCCGGGGTGGGGGAGGGCAATGTGGGCGGCTTGGGGCGGCGGAAGTCCTCTGCTGCGCTGATGCACCGCCCCGGCTGCCAGCGCCGTTAAAGTTAGGCCTTTCGTGGCTTTGCTTGTGTCTGCGCTTAAATGAGCGTCATTTAAAACTTGCGGTCAAAGTTTGCCCAGGAACGGGCACGCCACCTGCCGTGTCACCTCCCGAGACACGCTGCCCACGGCGAACCCCACGCCAGCCGGCCCCAAGTGCCCCCACACACCTGCATCGGCTTTACTCGGTTATTGAATAGCTCCTTGCTCTTCCCATCAAGCAAGAGGACGGACATAGGTTGCCTGCGCATGTCAACACACGTCGCATGTGCCGCGGGCACACGGGTGGGGTCAGCCAGATGCTGCAAGTTTCTCAAACCCTTCACATTGAACATAAAAGACCAGGACGCGGACACGCGGACAGCGCACCCTGTCTCAAGCGACTCCTCCATGGACACCAACACCGCATCGACGGGCTCGCAAGCAAAATCGCCACATTTCGTTACGTATTGCTCTCGTATGTCCCCCATAGTGCTTGAATTTTGTTGTAAGCGTGTTTGCAGTAGTGTAGAGCAAACTGTCACACGGAGTCGCGGTCTCGAGTTTCACGTTGCTAATGAGGTATATTGAGGTAACATGTTCAAGGATAATGCACTAATATTTGCACATAGAGGGCAAACTGCGAAAATGTCATGGGGCCGATGCACCAGGGCCAAACGTGCAGAACGCCTAGCAATGCACCAGGCGGTCATGATCGGTGTGGTTGGGCCAGCATGTTCAGGGTGTGCATGGAGCTAGTCCTTTGAAGCAAAGCAAGAGTGCAAACTCCCGCACACCGGCACACCGACCAGCACCAGGACCGCAGCAACTCAGCATGATGCTGTAATAGTAAATACCAGCGGTGTAGCTGGCTGCTGGGCGCGTGCGGGCGAGAGCCAGAGCGAATGAGGCGATGAACAACGCGCCTGGCCCTGGTGAAAAGCGTCGCCGCTCCGAATCCGAGGAGGGGGAGGTGCCGCTGCCTGCACCGAAGAAGGCGTCAACTGCGGCCGCTGAGGGTGCGGAGCTAGCCTCAAGCCTCCAAGTCCGCGAGCAACGCCGGGCGGAGGTCAAGGCCATCTACGCCAACTATGGGGACCTTCTAAATGGAGGCGACACTGGAGCCGAGGCCCTGGCCTTCCAGGGCTTGCTGGAGTGCAGGCGCGGTAAGCGGCGAAAGGCATTTTCGCGCCCAACACGGACCGGAACGCCCAAGTGCGCAGTGGATCACCCGCTATAGGGCATTGTGAACTTCACTAGTTGTTGCACGCGGCCGTAAAAGGCCATTTCAGACCGGGCGCGAGTTAGGTGTTGCCCCGAGACCTCACGGGGCCCCCACCCCCCGGAACTGACCTGTGCTGCCGCTCGCTTACGACGCCGACCTCTCCCCATCGTGAGACTGCTACTTACCTGGTCTTTCACGTGCCCGATGCCCCGGTGGCTTGTGCAGGGAGCCTGGGCGCCAGGCGGCTCGCGGCGCGGCTGGTGCCTCGCTTCCTGCCGCGCTTCCCCTCCCACACCGAGCAAGCCCTGCGCCTGCTGATCGCGCTCTACGCCGACGGCGCCCCCGCGCCCCCGGGGCCCTCCGCAGCCTTCGGCGGCAACAGCACCCGAGGCGGGGGCGGGGGCGGCAGCGTCTCCTCCCTTGCCAACGGCGGCCTGAAGCCTGGGCCCGGCGCCTCGCCCTCGCCGCCGCCCGCGCTCGGCAGCGCCGCCGCGGACGGCGGTGTCGGCGCCGGCTGCGCAGCCGGCGCCGGCGTCGGCGCTGCCGACCGGGTGTCCGGGCTGGATGGAACTGACCTCGCCGCCGCAATGCGGCGAGACGCGCTGCTGGGGTTGGGGAACGTCTTGGAGACGGCGGTGCGGCAGCAGCAGCAGCAGCAGGCTGCGGGTGCCGGAGGCGCATTGGCGGCTGCGGGGGCGGGGGCAGGGGCGGAGCGCACGGTGCCAGCGGTGACAGAGCTCGTGCAATTTGTGATACGGTGAGCCCCCGGGACCGGGCTCCGCTTGCCGATACAGCCGTCTTTCGTAGCGCGGTGTGAAAGCGCGGGCGACTGTTGTGACAATAAGGAGCCTCTTATCGGGCAACTTGTATGATGTGACCCTCGCCTGACTGTACCGGACTTACCGTAATAACCATGCATTAACTCATACCGCAGGCAACTGCAAGTCCTCAGCGCTGCGGGTGCGTCGCACGCTGACACCGGCGGCGGTGGCGCGGTCGCCGACAGCAAGAAGGCAGACGTCAACGGCGGTGGCGGTGGCGGCGGCGGTGCGGGGCCAGCGCCCCACTACGGCCACTCGCACCCGTACTCCCACCGTGGCTCGGACTCACACAAGCGCCCGCGCCACGGCTCGGATTCGTCAAGGGGTCGGCCGGGGCCCGGCGGTGCCAGCGCGCCGCGGGGACAGGAGCCAGAGGCGGCGGCGGCGGTGGCGGCGGCGCAGGCGGCAGCGCTGCCGGCGGCGCTGCTGGAAGCCGAGCCGGATAGCGAGCTGGGCGTGCTGCGGGGGCTGCTGCTGCGCGCCTTTGCGCTCTTCCCGCGCGTGGTGCTGGCGGCGTGCCTGGCGCCCTGCCGCCTGCCGCCCCGCAACCGTGCGCCCGACGACCTGGCCGGCAGCTCGCTGGCGCTGGGGCTGCTGCTGCTGACGCAGCCGCAGGCCCAGGCGAAGCAAGATGCGCGGCAGCAGGGCCACGGTGCCAAGGCGGGCGGCGGCGGCGGCGGCGGCGGTGGCAAGCCAGGCAGCGGCAGCGAGCCGGCGGGGCTGGCAGCGGTCGGCTCGCCCAGGGCAGCAGCCGCGGCGCGGTCGGCGGCGCCGACGACGCCGGGCGCTGCTGCTGTCAAGCTCGAGGCTGTCACCAGCGGCGCCGACGGCGCATCAGCCATGGTGGGCGGCGGCTGGTGGTGGTTGGGTTGTGCCCTTGCTTTCTGGCGTTGCCTTTGGCCTTGCGTTTCTGCGCCGAGAGATGCCTTGCAAAGGGGGAAGTTCGCGCTTCGATGCATGCCAATGGCTCAGCGGATTGGGTTGTGCCCGTCCCTTGCGTTTGCCGTTTGCTCCCTCACTCGGCAGGATGCCACGGGGCCCGGCTGCAATGGCGCCGACGGCGCGGCAGGGCCGGGGCCCGGCGACCTTCAGGGCCAGGGTGACCAGGGGGGCCAAGGCGGCGTCCGGGGGCCGGGCGGCGGCCGCCCGCGGCCCAGCTGCGTGGCGGAGCAGGTGCTGAGCCGCCTGCCAGAGACGCAGGAGTGGGTGCGGCAGCTGCTGGGGGCGTTGCTGCGAGGTGAGGCGCGGGTGGGGGGCTGGAGAAAGGAGGTGGGGTGAGGTGGTGCCAGAGGGGGGGGTTACGGGGGTTTGCTAATACCAGACCAAACTAAACCAACCCCAGTGCAATAGGGGCTGCTGTGGGTTAGCGAGGGCTTTGGAATGGTGGTTGGAATGGGGCCAGGGGGCCATGGGGTGCAGGGTCTGCTTTGAGGTTGAACGCACGATGCGCCTTCTTTTGACCCACTGGCATGCCTAACGCGGCCATGCACTGCTACCCCCCGCTGTAGGCAAGAACGCGCCGCCCGTCCCGCCCGAGCTCCGCTCCCACTTAGAGCGACTGCTGGACTTCTGCCCCGCACCAAAGCGGCCGGCGGCGCCCGCACCCGCCGCCGCACCCGCTGCCCCTGACGCTGCCGGTGTTGGTGCTGCGGCTGCCGGAGGCACCACCTGCTCACCGCCCTGTTCTCCGCGCGGCTTGGGTAGCGGTGCTGGTGGCGGCGGCGGCGAGCTTCTGCCGCTGCTCCCATCCGGTGCACCGACGCCGAACAAGGCGGCGGCGGCGGCCGCTGGCGGCGCCGGCGCCGGGGGCCCGGCGCTTCCGCACCTAGGCAGCGAGGACGGCAGCCGCTCCGTCCCCATGGACCTTGACCACTCCATCGGCATCAAACAGGAGGGCGGCGGCGCCGGCGGAGGCGGCGGGGTCGCTGGCGCGGCCGGCGGCGCCGCTGGTGGCGTGGGCGTGGGTGGGCATGGTGGGCCAGCCGACACCGCGGCCACGTCGCCGCCGCCGCCACTGCCGCCGCCGCCGTCGACGGCGGCGGCGTTGGCGCAAGGGGCCGGTGCAGGCGGCAGCGGCGGCGGCGGTGGCGGCCTCCGCGGCGGTTTGGTGTGCCGCGCGGAGGCGTGCCTGTGGGTGGGCGGCCTGCCGGCGGGGCTGACGGAGGCGGCGCTGGTGTCGGAGCTGGGGCGCAGCGGCGCGGTGGAGTCGGTGCACGCCGTGGAGGGCACAGCGGCGGCAGCCGCCGCCAGCATTAGTAACAGCATTAGTAACAGCATTAGTAACAGCGGCAACCCGCTGGGCGAGGAGGCGTACGTGGTGTTCTCGTCGCTGCGCGACGCCGCCATCTGCTTCGAGGCCTTCGCGCGCACCAGCCCCTTCGGCGGCGGCGGGCGGCCGCTGGCGATCGAGTTCTGCGCCGCCTTCCCGCCCGAGTCCTCCGCCGCGCGCCGCCGCGCCGCCGCCGCCGCCGGCCCCTCCCAGTTCGTGTGGGTGTCAGCCGCCGGGCACGTGCCGGCCGCGGCTGCGGCGGCGGCTGCGGTGCCGGCGGTGACGGTGACGGTGACGCCGGAGCTGGTGGTGGCGACGCTGCAGGAGGCTGGGCTACCGGTGCCGCAACAGATCCTGGCGGTGCAGGGGCGGTCGCCAGGCATGCTCCTGCACATGGCCTCCGCGGCGGCGGTGCCCGCCGTCGTGGCCTGCCTGGCGGCCGCCTTCGCGCCGCCGCCGGCGCCACCGCTGCCGCCGCCGCCGCCCCCAGGCGCGGCGGGCGCCGCCGCGGCAGGCGCTGGCGGCGCCGCGGCAGTGGCGACGGCTGGCGCATGCCTGTCGCCGCCGCCGCCGCCGCCGCAGTCGGGGGCGGCAGGCGTCGGGGCTGGCGGGCAGACACCGGCGGCGTCACAGCCGCCTCTGCCGCCGCCGCCGCCCCATCATCAATCGGGCTTCGGGCAAACTCCGGGGAGCCAGGGTCAGGGTCAGGGTCAGGGTCAGGGTCTGTCGGACCCACTGCCGCCGCCCAACATCCGCACGCTGTGGTTTGGCCAGGTGAGGGGCGACCGGCCGGCTGGGGGTTGCTGGGGGCTGCTGGGGGTGTTGCGGATGTGTGTTTGCCCCTGCTGTCAGGGCAAGTGCCGGGCCGGGCCCACACCTGCCTGTGCCCTGCTGCCAAGCACGAGCTGTTCCACCTCTTGCTCCCATGCTGCTCGTCATCTCGGCCCACTTATCAGCCAACAAATGAACAAACGCGCAAACAAACAAACATACACCAACACAGATCCACGAGTCGCTGCGCGACGAGGACCTGCTGGCCGCCTGCCGGCAGCACGGCGGCGACGTGGTGGCGTGGCGCTTCCTGCGCGGCAGCCACTGCGCCTTCGTGGACTTCGCCACGCAGGTGGGCCGGGCCGGGCCGGGCCGGGGAGGGGTGGGGAGGGGAGGGGGAGGGGAGGGGAGGGGAGGGGAGGGGAGGGGAGGGGAGGGGAGGGGAGGGGAGGGGAGGGGAGGGGAGGGGAGGGGAGGGGAGGGGGCGCAGCCATGCATAGGCGGGTATGACGGTATGGGTGACACCACACTGGGTGACACCACACAAGTGCGCCAAGGTGAAGTGCCGACAGGGGGAAGGGCATATGGAGGAGCAGGCGTGGAGGGGAAGGGAGGGGACCACCAACGCCAACGCCACGAAGGTTTACGCCGCCACCACCACCGCCACCACCGCCGCCACCACCACCACACGACTCTGGGGCCCCTGGTGCAGGCGGGCGCGGACGCGGCGCGGCGGGCGCTGCTCAACATGCGGCTGGGGCCCAGCGGCCAGCACGTGCGCGTGGAGTGGAAGGTGAGGGAAGGCGGTGCTGCAGGAGCGGGCTGGGAGGGGGGAGGCTGGAGGGAGACGGGGGCCGACTGGTAGAAAGGCACTGGTAGAGGGCACTGACAGAAGGGATTTGGACGTGGACTGCGAAAGAGGGACGGTGCGTTTGTGGTGAGGGGGCAGGTGGAGAGAGGCGCACGGTACCACAGCGACCGCAGGAACGCAGTGGAGGAAGAGCTTGGGTCCGTGCCGAGAGGGGGAAGGCAATCCCGACATGGTGCACTCGGAGGCGAGTGCGGCTGCTGCGGGCGCTGGCACACACGTGACACTTTTAAGCCACTACCTCCCCCCTGGGTTTTACCCCCCCTGGGTTTAGCTTGGGCTGGTAACCACAAACCCCCTTCCTTTCCTGTGCCGCCCCTTCCCTGCCCGTCTTCCCCGCAGCTTGACTCCAGCACCGGACCGCGCGGCGGCATGGGCGGCATGGGCATGGGCATGGGCGGTATGCGCGGCGGCGGCCCTGGGGGCATGTACGGCACACCGGGCGGCCCCGGCGGCATGGGGATGGGCGGCATGGGGCCGGGCGGCACGCCGGGTGGCGGCATGGGCGGCATGGGCGGCATGGGCATGGGCGGCGGCCGCATGGGGCCGGGCGGCATGGGCATGGGCATGGGCATGGGCACGCCGCTGCAGCAGGCGCACCAGCCCTACGCGCACATGGGCGGCCGGCAGACGCCGCTGCAGCAGCAGATGATGCAGATGCAGCAGCAGCAGATGATGCAGCAGCAGATGCAGATGCAGGCGGCGGCGGCGGCGGCGCAGATGGGCGGGGGGCACGGGGGCCATGCGGGCGCCAGCCCCGCGCATCCCAGCCTGCCCGGCCACGGGACGGCGGCCGCCTCACAACAGCAGCAGCAGCAGCCGCAGCAGCCGCTCTCCCAACCGGCACACAGGAGCGGGGCTGGTAGTGGCAGCAGTGGCGACTGGTCAGGGCAGCTCCCATCGGCGCCTGGGTCAGCCGCCGCAGCCGCAGCAGCCGCCGCAGCAGCAGCAGCAGCAGGTGGGCCCCCATCTGCAGCCACGGGCGGCGGCGGCGCCGCGGCATCCTCCTCCCAGCCGCCGCCGCCCCCGCCGCCGCTCCCCGACGGCGGGCTGCCGCTCCCGCCGCTGCCGCCGCCGCCACCGGGGCCTCCGGGACCGCCGCCGCCTACTGCTGCTTCCGCTGCGCCCGCTGCTGCGCCCGCGTCCGCAGCTGCTCCTGCTACAGCCGCGAGCCCCGCTCGAGGTACAGCCGCCAGCCCGGGGGCTGTAGCTGCAGCTGCGGGGGCGGGGGCGGGCGGCAGCCCGGCGGCGCCGACGTGGCAGGGCGCGCTGGCCAAGAGCGGCTCGCACGTGTGCACGCTGCACTGCACTGCCGGCGGGGCGAGCGCCGCGAGTGAGTGGCGGGGAGGGGAGGGGAGGGGAGGGGAGGGGAGGGGAGGGGAGGGGAGGGGAGGGGAGGGGAGGGGAGGGGAGGGGAGGGAGAGGAGAGGGGAGGGTGTGAGGTCCATGGCTGCTTGCCCACGCCCACACACCCGCATACATGCACACACCGCTGCCGCCACCGCCTCCTCAGCCGCTGCTGTCACTGCCCCCTACCTACCTACCCACATAACTACCCACCCACCTACCTACCACCACCACCCTCAGGCGGCGCCACGCCCGGCGAGCGCGAGCCGGTGACGTGGCCGGCGCAGCTGGACGTGCGCATGCGGGTGGAGCTGGGCTACGTGGTGCACAGCCTGTACGCCCACACGCCGCCCGCAGCCAGGTGGGTGGGTGGGAGGTGGGCGGGAGGGGGCGGCTGCGGCTGCGGCGCCATGCATGCAAGGCCCATCTAGTAGTGGGAGTGGGAGCGAGAGTGGAGTAGCGGGAGTGGAGTGGCGGGGCGGAGCGTAGTGCAGGCATAGGAGGGCCTAGGCTGGGGAGCTTGGGGGTTGGGGAGGGGGCCGGGCGAGGGCCTGGGCCTGGGTGGGGGTTCAGGCACGAAAGAGGGGTAGAGGGAGAGGGAGTGAGGCGGCGGTGTAGGTACCAGCCCAGGGGGACTTGCAGGTGGGAGTGGGGGGGTGTATGGGAGTGAGAGAGGGGCGGTCAGTGCAGTGCAGCGCAGCGCACCGAAGCGCAAGCCTCGCCTCGCGCTGCTCCATCCTCGCACTGCTGCGTGTGCGCCACCTTGCCTTGCCTTGCCTCACCGCGGCAACTGCGTTGGGATGAACCGTTCATGTGCGCGCCCCGGCACTCACACGCCCCGGCACTCACACGCCCCGGCGGTCACGGTGGTGGTTGCGGTGGTGGTGGTGGTTGTGGTGGCGCAGGGCGCTGCGGCGGCTGGTGGTGTCTGGCGGCGGCGCCGGTGAGCGCGCCAAGCTGTCGGACTTCCTGGGCTACCTGGCGGAGAAGAAGCGGGCGGGTGAGTGCTGCATGGGGGCTGCATGGGGGCTCGTGCATGGGGGCTCGTGCATGGGCTGCATGGGGGCTGCATGGGCGTGGGGGCTGCATTGCAGGCCCGCATGTCTGGGATGAAGAGTGCATGGGAGGGAGGCGGCGGGCAAAGGAGGGCGTCGCACGCAGCTCGCATGCGAGTGCCGCTGCTGCCAATGCCTTCACACCATTGCCATATCTTTGGAAAGTATCCACCGCCGCCGACCCTCAGCACGCCGCCTTGTAAAACCGCCAGCGCCTCCCACCCTCTCCAACCTCTCCACCCTGTCCCCAGGCGTCATTAAACTGGACGCGGCGGCGGGGCTGCCGCCGCGCACCCTGTACCTGGTGCCGCCCAACGAGCAGGTGGGAGGGGGGGCGGTATGTGATAAGTTGTTGGTGCAAGTTCAATTCAGTAGGTTTGAGGAAGGAAGCTGAAGGCAAGGTGGAAAGGCGAAGGCGGGACGCCGGGACGTGCAGTTTGGGGAGGCCGGAGCGGGGGGGATGCCTTACATGTTTCATTAATGACGAGGTACCGTAGACGTAGAACAGACGGTGGGGAGGGAACAGGCCGGGCGCCGGGAAGGCCGGAGCGGGCGCGGGTGCACAGCGCAGCAGCACTGCAAGTTGACTCTTCTCACCTCCTTCCGCATCCTTACCTGCCTGCTGCTGCCCTCCCGCCCAATCCATGGTGTAGGTGTGTGTGGCCCTGGGCACTGAGTGGACGCCTCGGGAGCCATTCCTTTTGGCGCTGGTGGTGCCAACGGCCGGCGGCGCAGCCGGCGGCGGCAAGTGACGGGCTGCAATCGCTTTTTATGCGCGCGCGTGTGTGTGTGTGGACGCGCGCCACCGCCGCCGCCCCAGCACCAGTAGCAGCGGCAGTAGCGGCTGCAGCAGCAGCAGTAGCTGTGTTGGCCGCATGGCTTAGCTGCGCCGGGCCAAGCAATGCCGACTGCACGGAGTGCCGGCGGACGTTTGCGGCGGCGGCATCCATGGCTGCAGCAGCAAAGGTTATGTGCGCGCCCATGTCGCGCCCGTGCTGCTGCTTGGTTCAGGCCAAGAGCGCAAAGCGGCGCGGCACAGAAGTGACAAGCATGGATGGGACACAAGGAATGACGACGGCCGGCGAATAGCATATGCGGCGGTTTGGCGGGTGGGGTGGGGGGCCGTGTCAGGAGCACGCAGCATGTGGCTGGGGTGCTTGCGCGTGGCGGGCAGAGCAGACGTGCACATGCGCACGCATGATTACAATGTTGCACCAGCAAGGGCTCGGCGTTTATAGGCGCATTAGGACAGACACTGAATAGGGGCGAACGTAGTCTGCAAGTTTGACTTCACACACACGCGGCCCATGCTGCGTGCGTTGTCGTTATGGTGGGTGTGAAACCGGACGGCGTGTGGCCGGTGGCTTGCTGTCAAAGCAAATGACGATTCGGGCCGGGGGTGGGTGACGTGCTACATGCAATGTTGTGTTTGCTTTGCGGTAGATGACCCGGCTCGGGCCACGGCGCGAGCCAATTTTGGAATGGAGCCGGGTCAGAGCGCGCGCTGGTGGTCAGGGACGACCGAGAAGGTCCTGAAGGTGCCGCGGTTTGGATCGCCGGATGTGTTGTAATGAACTCACCTAGCGTATGACAGGCGCTTGTGCAGTGAGCAATTTACACTGCGCTTCAGGCTCCCGGGCTTCCCGCGCCCAGTACACCAAGCCAGCTCGCCTCCGCCTCCGCCTGCTAGCAGCATATGCGTCAAGACTACACCTGTCCCTTACTTATGATTCCAAATCAGATGCGTTACGATGGCACCCTGACAAAAATGCTTTGGGAGCCTGTGGAGCGCAGGTGGGGAGGTTTGGAGAGCGTTACGGTGTTGCCGGGGACGGCTCTGCTGCCGCAGTTGTCGACTTGTCGCACACTGTGGTCCAGTCGGAGCTGACTGTTTTGCTGCTGTTGGTGTTGGTGCCGGACCGAGCTGCAGCACAAGCCGGCCCGCCTCGGTGATACAAGCAAGGGAACAGGTGTGCGGCGTCGCTGGAGTGTCAGAAGATCCCACCCCCTCAAATACCGTCAAAACAAGCCGGCCCGCCTGGCAGTCCGCATCATGAACTCCTGTGGCCACAGGAAGCGGTTGCCCCTGGCCCCCGCGCACCCACCCCATGTCCCTACCGCATTCCAACGCGGTGCAGAGCGCCGGCGGTGCGTGGGATACCTTAGCGGTCATGGCCGCCATGCCTTGGCGACCATGCCATGGTCAGACTGAAACAGTGGGCAGCCCCGGCATAGCAAACCTGTTCCCTTGCATCACCGATGGGGCAGCCCCGGCACAGCGTCCCGGGGTCCCCCTGTGTGTCTGTGTCACCGGCCGGACTGGCAGCCGGCGCCCGTGACAGAAGTGTGACACGTGGCCGAGGCATGCGGGATTGCCTGGGTGCACTGCTTGTGGTTCTAGCGGAAGGTTCTGCCATCTAAAGCAAGCAGACCATGTTGAAAGGTGCTTGTTAGATGCTTGTCACGGGGCGCAAGCATGGGGTGGGGGGGCGGCGTCGCGGCGGTTGGTATGCGTGAACACGGTCGGCGTTGCCCGGCATGCCCACATGAGCATCTTCCATGTGAATTCGCCCGCCCCAATGCAAAGCACTTCCACAATCCGTTACAGTATACCGATTGGCGCAGTTGATGAACGCCCCAGACCCCGCGGCAAAATGTGCACGCGCGCACGCCCACCCCTGCCGGCTTCTGCGGGCAGGCAAGTGAAAGGCTGCACGATTGCAGCATCGCACGCGGGCGCTAAGTTGGGTGCACATGTGGATGCATACAGCTCTCCGGAGAATCCAACCGCACGGGCGGGACTAGCGCGAGTTGCCGGGCACGCGGGCCCAAGGCAGCACAGGGCCCAGGTTGCAGTATCGAGACCAGGTTTCGATCCTGGGACCTCGGGGTTATGAGCCCCGCACGCTTCCGCTGCGCCATCTCGATCCTTTGCAGGAGACCTCGCATCCCGGAGACACGACTCGACTCCCGGGATGTCTGCAACCCCGAGTGCAACACACTCAACTCAACAACCCTTCATCGTCTGGTGTGATGGTCAGGGGAGTGACCCGCGAGCCCGAGAAGGGACCACCTGTAACACTCAACTCAACTCGCGAGCCCGAGAAGGGACCACCTGTAACACTCAACTCAACTCGCGAGCCCGAGAAGGGACCACCTGTAACACTCAAACTCAAACGAGGGATAGTCACGGGGAGAGATGCGAGAGCCCGAGGAGGCACCACCTGAAACATAAGCCCACTGTGGCACCAAGCAAACCAGTCTTGCATGAGATGTACCGCCGCCTTGCTGCTCCTCATCCACTGCAGCCGCCGCCAGTCCCCCGCATGCCAACGTCGCCCCCTGCCTCCGCGGCCGCCACCAAGCTCGCCGGCAATGCTACCACCGGCCGTGACATGGCCAGACGCGGCGCTACCACTACCTGCCTGCCGCACTGCAGCCGCCACCCCGCGTCCGAGCACCGCTGCCGGGCATCCAGCACGGTCCATGTGTCCCCACGCACCAGGCGGGACGGCAGCCCGCCTCGATACCTTTCAGGGGAGTTCATCCTGGAGACACGAATCGGCCCCCGCAGGATGCTTGAGGAGGAGAGTGTAACACATAACAGACCGCATCCATCCGGCTGGCACTCATGCCGGGTGTGATGGTCAGGGGAGTGACCCACGAGCCCGAGGAGGGACCGCCTGTAATACCGTACTCACTCACGGGTGTCATGGTCAGGGGAGTGACCCGCGAGCCCGAGGATGTACCACATCAACTAATCACTCACTCATGTGTGATGGTCAGAGGAGGGGTTGGTGAGGGACCATTTGAGTACTCACGTGCGCGTCGACGTACACACGCCTCAGAACACATGCGGCATCACACCACTTATGTTTGTGTGCGCCGGTCGCACATCTCTCTGGCGATCTCTGGTGGTTCTGGCGAGGGACCGGACGCAGCCCGACTTGGCGTGAAGCAAGTTAAGTGTTAACTACGGCGCCCTCGGTGCCAGTCTGCTTTTGCCAAGCTCTCTTAAAGAATCAAGCACTTCCAGGAAGCCATCAGTCAAGCCACATCTCACCTAAATGCTGTGAAGCGCCAGAGCGCCTCTTACAATACTGCACCACGACTTCCACGAGTGTCTGGAGCGCTGCAAGTCCTCAAGCCCTCCGGCCCTCCGTATGTAACAAGCCCTACTGCCCGGGTGCTGGTCTATGCCACACCTGCACTAACCCGCCGGGCGAGGTAGCAATGTGGAGCGGCTGCATGTGTCCGAAGTGGCCAACCAATCGTACCCGTTCCCGTCATAACCCCCTCTGACACGGCACCCACCACCACCAGCACACAATGTCCCTCATGCCGCACGCACACACTGCCCCGCAGGCCCGTCACCCGTGTGGTGTGCCAACCGCACCATGTCGTGCGGCGAGGCCCAAAAGCTGACAGCCCACAGCACCATACCATACCGCACTGTAGGACATCGCCCGATGGCAAGCTGGCGCCGCCTCACGGGAGGGAGGAATGGGGGGTGGCGCCGCAGGACGCTGCAGGCGATGCCACGCCGCACCTCCACAGTCTGTCGTCCCCTCAGCTCGGCTCCGGCGCCACCAGCGGCGTTCGCCCACCTCAACCGCTCTCCACCGCCGCCCGCCCGCCTCACACACGCCCGCCGCTCCTCTGACCGCGCGGCCGCGACGCCCTCGCGCCCTGCCTGCGCAGGCCCCCAAACCCCTACAGGCCCGCACAGACAGGCGCCTCATGGTCCTCACCCGCATCCGCGCCCATCTGTCCTGAACCATGACTTACTACGCACATCCGCAAAACTTTACCCTCACACGCAAAATCTCACGCAAAATCCTCTTCCACAATCAGAAGCAATAAAAGCAACAAAGAGCATTTACTGCTCGTCGGGCGCCATCTCGGTCGCGCTGCCCACCAGCTCGGGCGGCAGCGAGCTCGCCACCGCCACCCGCGCCGCGTCGCACAGCTTGTCGGCGTCCTTGGAGGCCGGCAGCGGCTTGTGCACCACGATGGTGACCTGCCCCGGCCGCAGCTGCGACTCCTTGCCGCTGGGCATGAGCGCGCCTGTGGTTGTGGTGGTGGTGGGGATGGGGGTGGGGGTTAATGGTAAACAGTCCCCGATGGGAGTGGTGGGAACGGGTGGTAGGTGCGGGTGGCGAGGGCTGGGTGGGCAGGCGGGGCGGGCGGAGGGGGAGCGGATGGGAGCGGGAGGTGGGTGGGGAGTAGGAGGGGGAGAGCGCGCACGCAATGTCGTGACGACCTGCACGCTGCAGTGCTGGCTCCTTCGCTGCCATTACTCCAAGAGCTGGCCTGCGGGTGTCTGTGATGCTGCTCCGGTCTCAGCCACTGGGGGCTCAGCTGCCACCACCAACGAGCTGCCGTCCCGTCGCCCGCGCCCCTTGCCGGCCCCAAGCCACGACAGAGACCCCGGCCCAAGACCAGTGCAACCCTTCCCCAGCTGCGGCGCAGCCTCCGCGTGCCATACACACGCACCAATAATATGCGGCCGCGGCGTCGTTTATCGGCCGCGGTGATATCGCATTGCACACAATTCCTTGTTTTGTTGTTCTTTGCCTTGTGAAGTCTGACACACCAACAACTGATCAAACCCTCCCTTCCCCAGCCCCGTACCATGCCCCCGCCCCCCCCGTTTGGTTCCTGGAATGCACTGACCCCCCCCCCCCCGACCCCCGCCCCACCCACGCCCCCACCTGTCCCCAGCAGCGTGATGGGCACCACCTCCACGCCCGCCTTGGCCGCCACGCTGAAGGCACCCTTCTTGAAACCCGCCATCTTGCAGTCCAGGCTGCGCGTGCCTATATGCGTGTGTTAAAGATCACAAGGGAGAGAACTATGAAGGACTTGTGCGTGCGAAGGGAAGTGTGTGTGTGTGTGTGTGTGTGTGTATGTACACATGGGCACACGGGTCAACATGCGTTGCCATCAGGGGACTGAGGACCGCAGGCCATCACGGTGCGCAAGCAATGGAAGTTGCCCCGGCCTGACGTGTCAAGGCGGCGGATGCTGCGCCCCGCTCCATACCGGGGTCTAGACAGGCCGTCAGGGCTGTTGCGTTCCTCGCATGGACCCTGACGCAACCTCCTTTTCACACCCGTGCTTCCCCTCCAGCCTCCCCCAGGCTGTCGCTGTCCCTTCCCCCCTCCTGTTCCCCCCCTGCATTGCTTAACTCCGCTTCCTTTAGACTGGTTTAGTTTGGGCTGGTAACCACAACCCCCCCTCCCGTTTCTGCCTGTCCCTTTCCCCTTCCTTTCCCCCCCTCTCACCCTCTCACCGGGACTGTTTACCAGTAACCCCCTCTCACCCTCCGGGAAGAACAGCACGGGCGCGCCCTCCGCCAGCAGGTCGCGGCACTGCTGCAGGCACTTGAGCTGGGAGCGCCGGTCCACGCGGTTGATCATCACGTGGCCTGGGTGGCGTTGGGGGGTTGCGTTGGGGTGGGGTGGGGAGGGCGGCGGGGAGGGCGGCGGGGAGGAAGGGGTGGGGCGGGGCGGGTAGGTCATTCCAGAAACCAGAAGCGACACGACAAGGAGAACCGAAGGGGCGTTGCCCGCTGTGATAGAACGAAACCAGAAATGGAACACGAGCGGGGCGTATGGTGCCCCGACATGCGGTGGGCCCCCATGCGGCAAAAGCTACGAATCCAGCAAGGGTTGCCCACCGCCCCACCGCCCCACCGCCTCACCGCCCCACCGCCCCCTCTCCCATGGCCCACCGCGGCCGCACCTGTGAGGAACATGCTCCAGCCAATGATGGGGATGAGGAAGTTGGAGGTCTTGCTGATGAACTTGAAGGGCCGCTGCAGATGGAAGAGAGAGTAGATGTCCTGTGGGTGCGGGGGGAGCAGCGTATGCAACAGGGGTCGGCGCACACACGACGCAGGGCAAGCATGTTGAGCAAGCTCTAACTTCCCAGGGTTAGCAGGAGGAAATAACCAGCGGCATTTTGGCAGTGCCGCAGGCAGACAGCCGGCATGTTGTGCGCGCCGCTTTGCACAAGATGTCATGTACGGTAGCGAGACCGCAAGGCCCCGACAACCGAGGCCTCCTCCTCCATGTGCCGCTGGATTCAGCCGGACGCCACGCCTGTGCTTTCTCCTCCTCCCTCCTGCACCTGCGCCTGCTCCTCCTGCTTCCGCCGCTTCTCTAGCTCCTCACCTGCCCACCACTAACGCCACTGCCCGCCCCATGCCGACCACGACCCGTGGCCATCACACTCTCACTCTCTCAAACTCTCTCACTCTCGCAGGCTCTCACTCTCTCACCAGGAAGGACTGGTGGTTGGCCACGTACACCACCGGCTTGTCGGGCGGCGGCAGGTTCTCACGGCCGATGATCTGTGTGTGCAGTGGGCATGTGTGTATGGGGGGTGGGGGTGCCATACATGTTTAATTAATGGGGGGTTCAGATTCCCAACCGGGGGCCACGTTGTGGGGGGGTGGTGTCAGCCGCCTGTGGGGCCCACCATGCACCAAGACAGGGGGCCCGCGGCGCTGCGCCCAACCGACAACTTCCTCCCCCGCAAGGAGTCATGAGGCCAGGGCCTGGGGAAGTGGTGGCGCACATTGACGGCCCGCGGCCATGTCATGCCCCCTGCCGACAGCCCGCGGCCATGCCATGCCATGCCCCCGTCCCAACAGCTAAATGCGCGGAGGAGCCGCACCCAAGGACAGACTGGGCTGTGGCCTGCGCGGTGCTCGCACTGCTCGCCTATGAGAGAGCCCCCCTCCCTAGGGCGCCGAGTAATTTGTTATATATCACCGCGGTCGCATATGCTTAGTCCGGCTTACTTTGAATTGGGTTTGATTGGGCTCCACCCCCGCACACAGACATGGCTGTGCGCCCAGCCGTGACACCGTCCCTTTTAGTCGCCATAGCCCCAAAGGCCCAATGCCCGCTGGACCACACACACCCGCCTTGTCCGCCATGCCACCGGCCTCCCTTGTGCAATCAACGCTGCCCGCAAGCTCTACAGCTCATTCGCAGGTAGCGTTGCCCGCCGCAGCCCGCCATTTACCCGCGCCCCCGCGCCTGAACCCCCCACCAGCGCTGCAACGCCCATACCAATCCCCAAGAGCCTGTGTCCCACATATGTGGCAAGCTGCTTCTCACCCCTGCTGTGCCCCTGCCCTCTCGCTCTCCCTCATTCCCTCCCTTGGGCTGGCTGGTTCGGGTTCTCTTGGTCGTTACGCTTCTGGCTTCTGGAATGAACTTCCCCCATCCCCCCTTCTTTGGTTTGGAATGGGCTGGTGTTTAAACCCACCCCCACCGCCACATTACCACCGCCATCCTGTTAGGCTGACCGCGCGGGAGCAAACCGTGACAGCGGGTTCCCCAGCTCACCGTAACTTTGTAGAAGGGCGCAGTGGAGGCGCACGCCCACAGGTTGTTCACAAAGTGCTGTGCCAGGCGTCTGCGAAGGGCAAAACAATGTGGAAGGGGGTTTGACACATTGCGCAGCGTGCGGCGGTACCGCGTGGCTGGACGGCCTAGGCTGCATTGGGGCCTGGGGCCATGCTTGCAGATGCAAGGTTGGCGCCCCGAGTGAGTGCGCCTCCTTGCAGTTCCCGCTTCCACACGGTTGCGGCGTGTGTGACGTGCCGTGGCACTGCCCCTTCCAGCGGTGCCGCAGCAGCTGTTCGACCCCGGGGCTTCTCGCCATTCAACTCACTGTTCCCCACCTCCCCCGGGACCAGTTGCAAAGGCCCTCCCACCGCCGAGGATCCTCTGGCCTGAGGGACCCTCGCGAAGCCCCGAATGCTACGGCCATAAGGGGCCAGGCGGCCTGCCGGCACGCACCGGTATTTGTCAAACGCCAGCACGAGCGGCGCCATGACCATCATGGTCACGAACAGCGGTAGCGACAGCAGGAAGCTCCAGGCAAAGAACATGATGGCGCGAATTTTCGCGAACAGCACGTTGGGCTGCGGGGCCGAGTCTGCAAGCAAAGTGGCACAATTTCGAGAATGCGCTAGCTTGCCGACTCTGCAAATAGCGCAAGCCCGAACCCAAGTTACCTGAGCCGGGCAGAGGCACACTTGCCGCGGCTGCGTGGCAGACCAGCGACGAACGCGCGGGCAGCTCGGGCATCGCCGATGAAGGCGCCACAGCCACCGGCCGACGCTCCATCGGCAGGGCAGTGAGGCCGGGCATACGAAGCAGAGTCATTTTCGGCCGCAGCAGCATCGACTTGCGCTCGGTAGCCGCTTGCGCCAAACTGCTTCTCCGCATAACGCTCGCCATGGCTCCGGCTTATAATTAAGTACTCAAGTAACTTTTATGAATTTGGTTAATTCTCAGGATTCCTGCTATACTGGAACGAGCGAGTTGCAATAAGAGTGCACTGGCGCAAGTTGGAGCCCAAGCAATTGTGCTTAAATTACGCTCTCTATTCGACGCTTTTTGTGCCCCCAAATGTTTCGAGGCCACAGCGTGCTCCAAGTGCCGGGGAGGAGCGGGCTGCGTCAGCAGGGGCGCCGATCCCAGCACGCCGTACGAGTTCGTGTGTGTCTCGTGCCGGCGACGGGCTCTCTCCATCCAACAAGCTATTATTTTCGTCTGTCGCATAGCATCATAGCACAACAGGTAATGCGCTTACGTCACGCAGACCTGACCTTCGCGTTGTGATAACCCCCCACTTGACGTTACCTACGTTACCGTGGCTCAGTCGTGCACTGCCGGCCTGTACAGCCTTCTAGGCTTCGACTTCGTTAGTCTGTTAGCACTTTACACGAGACGGTCTTCATCCACGCACAGCTTACAGGGATTGGCTCTCGCCGAGACCCCTCGTCCCCTCCTTCAGCCGCTAAGCGGCAGGCAGGTGTAGGCCGTGCAGCCCGGGGGAGGCCTCCCCTGGTGCAGCCCACCGCGCCAGCCCTATACAGGCTTATAAAGAAATCATAATCACGCCAGGCGGGGGGGGTAGAAAACAAAGTTTCCTACCCCATGCTCTAAAACGATAGAGCTCAACGAAATAATAACGCACGTGCTTTTAGTTTTTTCAGGGGGTGTCTGGTGAGGAAGTTCTGGGCCCCCAAAGTTGACGGTCGGTCGTCCCCCCCGGGGGTCCGTGGGGTTTCGGGAGCCTGATCTCAGGGATTTCGGGAGGAGCCCCAACATGCCCTAACTCAGTCTTACGGGGCGCAAACGCAGCAGTATGTGATATATAGATGCATTTGGTGCCACGCCTCGCACAATTCAGCACAATTACACCCTGGGAAGGTCCAACTTGATGCCTGGACGTGGACATGTCGGCACATGTCCCACACGTGCGCACTGGCTGGCGAGGGACTTGAGGCCCAGAACGGCCTGATAACCCCCAATCAGGTGTCAATACAGCATCTATACAACCGATGATGGATTCGAAAGTGGATACGGGTCCGTTTACGTGGTGGGGGGTGGGGCGGGAATTTCAATGGATGGAATCCCGCGGGTGTCGAAGTTGCGGGACAGGCCCGCAGATGACATGGATTTATAGAGCGCGTCAAGAGGAGTCGATTGGCACCGCTTTGGTATTAAATGAAGGGGTATAGCCCCCTTTTTGAGACGGTTTTGTCCAGGGGGGACTCGGTCGTCCCTCCCAAGGGGGTCCTGGGGGGTTTCGGGGCATGGGGTCTGGCGATTTGGTTTCTACCTCCCCCCCCCTGATCACGCCGCCGAAAATACATGCAGACGGGCGAAAAAAATTGGTACCTCATAACGCAGCAAGCCAGAAAGCTCACAAAAAATGATGGGTGCTCAGGCCATTTTGGCCATGCTTCGAGCCACGAGGCCGTGGCTGCACCCTTGCGCTCTGTGTCTCTCGGTCAATCTCTCGCAGTCTCTCTCTCTCTCTGCCTCTCGCAGCACTCACTGCCACTCTTGCATCGTGCCTGCCTCTCCCACAACGCTCTCTCCCAAACAACAACATGCCCCCGAGCCCCCAGGCGCCGCAATCCCAACAGGGTCCAGACGCGCCTGGCGGCATTGGGTTGCTGCGTCTGCATCTGCACCTGCATCATCCGCACGGGAGGCGAGCTCCGGTGCTCCCTCCTGCTGCTGCCTGCTGCTGCTGCTGCCTCATGCTTCTTCTTTACGCCGACACGGCGGTGGACGCCGCGGCGGGCGCCGCGGCCGGCGCCGCGGCGGCGCGCGCCTTGGACAGGGCCGAGGCGGTCAGCTCCTGCGACACCTCCCAAAGCCGCTCCTGCACCTCGCGGTTGTACGAGTCGTTGGAGGAGACGGCGCGCTTAGACTTGATCCAGTACTTGCCTGTGACAGGTTGGGTGTCAAGTGTTGGTGTCGCGTGTCAGGTGCCAGGACAGGGGAAGACGGGAAGAGATCAGCAACGGCCGTGTTGGGGGCGTGTGGTTTGGTTTGCTGTTGCTGTTGGTAGTGCTGTACGTTGTGTGGTGGTCTCCATACCGGTATGGTACGTGGAGTGCGAATGCATGCGCGACGGACGTGCAGGTGGGGAGAATGCACCTCGGACCCCGCTGACCCCGCTTGCGGCGGGTGGCGGGACCCAGTGCAGCGCAGTGCAGTGCAGTGCAGTGCAGTGCAGTGCAGTGCAGTGCAGTGCAGTGCAGTCGCACGGGCGGGCACGTCCGCCGGATGTACGCAGTACTGAGAAGGCTGCCGTATCCCCACTCGCGGTGCAGGACGACCACCTGCCCCGCACCCCGCACCCACCCGCGCCAGACCCACGTCACAACACAAGGCCCCTGCCTCGCGCCCACCCCGCAGGCAGTCAGGCCCCCTGCCCCCGCCCCGCCCCCTCCCTTGTGCTCCAAGCACCCACCAGTGACGCCCTCCGCCTCGGGGCTGGTCGCCAGGTAGAGCGAGGTGGCGGCGCCCTGTGGTGCGTTGTGTGAATTGTGGGCCGAGTGCGTGTGGGTGACGTGGTTGGCGATGGTATCAAAGGACCCGCACCTAGGGGCTTAACATGTGTGCACGCGTGTGGTGTCACCCCAGGGCGCCGCGGCCTGAGGCCCTCCTCGTTCTGGACCCACGCCCTGTCCCCTGTCTTACGCCATGGCCCTTTTTCCCACCCGCTCACTTCCGCCCTCACACATCCTCACCCCCCCCCAATTGCAATGGTCGCTTTGATTTCCGGAATGAACTACCCCCTCCACGCCCACAACCTCGCTCTTATGCATTGGGTTTGGTTTAGTTTGGGCTGGTGACCACAAACCCCCCCCCCCACACACACCCTCTCCTCGACCCTTCCTCTCCTTGTGCTTTCTATAACACACACACAAACACGCCTCCACACCTCCACGGGCTCCAGCATGAAGAAGCGCATGATCTCCATGGCGATGGGGAAGATGGGGTTGGACTTGTTCTTGTCGTCCTCGATCATGTACCTGTGCCAGCCACAGCCCACACACAGCGCACACACACCCCGGTTGGCAGCGCATACGAATGTCAGGTGTGTGTCGGCATGGCACGGAGGGGTCACGGAGCACTCGGGGTCACGGAGCTGCCCATCTGCTGCCTCGCCCCGAACCCTGACGTTGGCAGGTCACGGCGCAGACGCGCAAGCATTCATGCGCACACCCTCCTGCACGCCCCCAAACACCAACCATGCACGCCAACGCCCGCAGACACATACACACACACACACACACACACACACACACACAAAGACACACACATGCATCCGTTTCGTTTCTAACACATGCACGGATGCATGCAATGTGCCGCTTGGACCAGGCGGGCCTCCAAAGCGCAGCAGCCGCATGCATCCACACAGGCAGGCGCCCACGCCTATACCCACGCCCATGCCCATGCCCACGAAGCCACGTGGCAGCCACACGGCAGCCACACGCACCTGCCCAGCTCGGTCTTGACCACGCCGGGGTGCAGGGCGTTGACGGTGATGGGGCTGGCGGGTCCCAGGCGGCGTGCCATCTCGTAGGTGAACATGATGTTGGCCAGCTTGGACTGCAGTGAGGCGGCGTGTGAGGGGGGCGGGTGGAGGTGGGCGCGTGAGGGGGGCGGGTGGAGGTGGGCGGCAAACGTGAGCAGGTAATGGTGGTGGCGGTGGTACACTGGTACCAGCACACCCGGCGCGGTCGGTGCGAGAAAGCCCGAGTGGGTTAAAAGCGCCAACACGCGCCGAGCCCACATACCCCATACGCCTGCCGCCCCCGCCCCTCCCGCCAAAACGGTCGCCCCAGCACCCCAGCCAGCCCACCAGCCCACCAGCCCACCAGCCCAAGCAGCGCCCTGCCACCGCCGCACCTGGCCGTACGCCTCCCAGGAATCGTAGGAGCGGTCGCGCATGAGGTCGTCAAAGTCGATCTTGCCGAACAGGTGCGCTGCGGAGGCCACGTTGATGACGCGGACCGGCCTGGTGGCGCAGGCGGAGGAGCAGGAGGCGGCGGAGGACGAGAAGGAGGAGGAGGGGGTTTGATTCGGTTGGTTGGTGACGGTTGGTTGGGCTTGGTTGTTGGATGTACAGCCATGCCCACCGTGTACAGCCTCAGCCTCCCATGCCCATCCATCCTTGCAAACGCTTTCCCACCTACCTACTTGCCGGCCGGCCCTGCCCGCCGTCCCCACTTTCCGCACGCCTCACCGCCGCCTGCCCCTGCCTGCCTCCCTACCACCACTCCCCTGCCTCCCTGCCCCGCCCTGCGGCCCCACCCCTTTGCCCTGCCCTGCCCTGCCCTGCCCTGCCCTGCCCTGCCCTGCCCTGCCCTGCCCTGCCCTGCCTCACTTGTTGGCCGCCTGCAGCGCCGGCAGCACCGCGGTGGTGAGCGCGAAGTGGCCCAGGTGGTTCACCCCCAGCTGGAACTCAAAGCCCTGGGCGGTGGACATCTTGGGCGTCGCCATCACACCTGATGGCGGTGGGTGGCGGCGGTGGCAGAGGCGGTGGAGGCAGAGGCGGTGGCAGAGGCGGCGGTCACGGCGGGCGTGGCGAGAGGGAGGGGCGGAAGGCTGTGCAAGCCCAAGCGTGAGACGTAAGGTGGCGTTGCCGGGGTTAGTGGGATGTCAAGCCCGTTTCCCGCATCCACATCAACCCGGGTGCTGGCGTGCGGGCTGGTGCTGCTGCTGCTGTTGCTGCATGCCAACACGGCCTTCAACAAAGCCAGTGGTGCTGCTGGCCCATCCAACTCGTTCCCAAGGCTGCAGATCTCAAGTACGGGCACGTGCACGGACAGACATGCAGGCCCAATGGACATGGCCAACAGCCTCCCAGCCGTCCGCCCTACCCCACCCACCCGTCCCAGCCGCCCCAGCCTGCCCATTCAACCCGCTCAAGCGGCTCCCGCCGACACCCCACCCCCCACCCCATCCCATTAAACATGCATGGCATCCCATCCCATCCCATCACACCCCATCGCCCCTACCCCACCCCACCTACCCGCGTTGTTGATCCACACGTCGTACGCCACGCCGCTGTCTGCCACGCGCTTGGCGCAGTCGGACACGGAGGTCAGGTCAGCCAGGTCCAGCGGCAGCGACTCCACCTGGGCGGAGGGCACCGCCGCGCTGTGGGTGGCGGTGGAGGTCGGTCGGGCACGGGTCGAGGGTTGGTAAGGGTGGAGGAGAGCACAGCGTGAGGGTGGTGGCGCTCCTAACAAGAGCAGAGTCGGATGCGCATATGGTTGAGTTGGGGCTGGGGGTGATATTGGGCTCAGGGCGCGAGCGTGGGGGACAGAGAGGGAGGAGCAAGCAGAGCCGCCCGTGTGTGGGTCGGTCCACCTCCCTTTTGGACCGACGTGTGGCTGAAGTTGGCCGCACCGCAAACCGCGGCAGGCAAGCCACGATGGATTTCTACGCATCCTAGGAACCTACCGAATCTGGGCCAGCGCTTTCGCGGCCTTGTTGGAGTCGCGAGCGGCGATTGTGACCTTCGCGCCCTCACGAGCCAGAGTCAGTGCGGTCTCGTAACCGATGCCCGTGTTGCCACCAGTGATGAACACATTCTTGCCCTGGACAGCGCTCGCGCGCACGGACAGCGCGCGACGACCGGGCCGAGCCGCGAGTGCCTGCTTGCTGAGCTGCATTGTGTTCAATAATTAGAATGCGAGATGCTTTGAGTTTTAGCTGGACTAAAGAGCGATAGGGAGCGACAGTGTTCTCAGGTGCACAACAGTCTTCACTTTGCATGCACAACATGCCATGTCCTTCCGCCCCTTCCGCTCCCCCACCAACACGTAGAACTTAAAAGCTGTGCTCACCAAACACCATGTCTAGAGTACAGCTATTGTTGTGCCATCTCTCGCGACAGGGGCGATGCCCTTCTGTCGCGGCCCTGGCTGTCGTTGAGGGCTTCTCCTTTGACGCATCGTTTGGAATGTCTGTTACACGTGGCATGACGTCAAAAGTTGAGGCTGTCAACACGATGGCAGCAGCAGGGCAGGGCAGGCTCGCCGAAACGCTGAAACCCTGCCGGCAGAGCGACACTGCAGCAGCCGCTAGCATCGGCCCCGCCGACCCCTCCTGCTGCTGCTACAGTGACAATCAGTCCAGCTCTAATGCCGGCACCAGCTCAGGAGCCGCGTCGCGCGCCCCCCAGCCGGTCTGGCGCTGGGCCTGTGACCCCGCAACCACCATCACCACTGCAATCGCCTCTGGGACCAGCCGCAGCAGTGCACCGGCAGCTGCTGGCGGCTTCGCTTCCTCCGCATATGCGCCGCCCTCCAGGCACTCCGTGCTGTGCAGACCGCGCCTGCAGCCCGCAGCCCTTGCCGCCGTCATCCCCACCTCCAGTCAGGTCCCGCTGGGCCCGGCCTGCCTGACGTGGGGGTCTGCCTGGGTGCCGGCGAATATTGGGGGCAGTGTGCGGCACTTGAGCCGCGAGCAACGGCAGCCGCGGCAGAAGCCGGCGCAGCAGCAACAGCAGCAGCAGGCGGTGCCCGCCAAGGAGCTGCAGCTGCGGCCGCGCATCGGCGAGCACGACCTGGCCACAAAGCTGAAGCGCGCGGAGGGCTGGCTGGAGGACGGGCTCAGGTGGGGGGCGTGTGGCGTGCGGGTGTGACGAGGGCTTGGGAGTGGTGCTGTGGTGGGGTGAAGCATAGGGGGCCTGGGAGGGAGCCGGGAGTGGCTGGTGCCCAAGAGGTCCGGGTGCGTCGCAGGGATCGGAAAGGCATCAAGGCTGGACGCTGTTGCCCAGGCGCCCGGGCTTGTTGCCCCCGGGCGCGGCGTCCGGCAGCTTTGGGCCAGCATCAACAATTGGAAGCCATGGGCTGTCTGTCCATGGTGGTGGTGCGGGAGCCTAGGGCTCCGCAGTCAGCCAGCAGCCAGGGCACCATCACAGGAAATTTGTCCTTTTCGCCGCGCGGGTGGACACTCAATCGCGCAGGGTGCAGCTGGTGGTGGAGTTCAAGGGCGGCGACCAGGAGGCCGCCAGCGCGGCGGCGGCGCTGGTGGAGTCCGTGGTGGGGCGGCTGGCGGGCAAGGGCCAGCCCATGGGCAGCAAGCGGCAGGTGCGGGCAGTACGTGCTGGCACAGTGCTTCTGCGTTGGTGCGTGCGTGTGCGCTCTAATCGTCAGTCCGTTGGCACGTGCGTGTGTGCGTGCGTGGGGAGGCGCGTGGTGGCGGTGATGGTGTTCGTAGTTGTGGTGGAATGGGCGCAGGCAGTGGCACCTGGCGCTCCTCGCGCTGTGTGCGTAAAGATATTCGGCCAGCCTTTGCCATCTTTGATCGTTGCTCCCTTGGGCACTGCTCCGTGCTGCATCCGTGTGACTTTTGAAACCGAGTTAGAAATGTTCTGGTCCATTCTATCCTCACATGTATGCAGATGAAGAGTGCATGGGTGCTCACCATGAAGCCCACGGCGGCGCCCAAGCCCGCAAAGCAGGCGGCCCCGCAGGAGCGGCCGCCGGTGGCGCAAGCAAGCGCGGCAGCGGCTCCCCAGGGCGGCGGAGCGCCCGCGGCGTAGGGGGAATTCCGCCTGGTTAGCGAAGCCAGGTTGGTGAAAGACAGTTCTGGTTTTTTTATTTAATGCAATACAGTTGTGTGTTCTTAGGCTGGGTATGATTGCGGAAGGGGACAGTGTAAACACCGTCGTGGCACAGGAGAACCACCGCTCCGAAGAGCGCAGCCAACCGCCACCCCTGCTCGGCTGCCGACCCAACTCACAGCTGCGCAGTCGTGTCGAAGCTGTGTATGCTGAGCTGCTGAGCTGCCCAGGACCTGTCACGCCACGCCACTGCCGTCGTCGGCGCACGTGGCAACAATGTTTGGGAAGGCTCCGAGCGCCAAGGTAAGCGAGTGCTCGCTGGCGCCGGGCAATGCCTTTAAGTACAACCGGTTCACCAGCAACGTGCGGTTGTGCGTGGGCGGCCTGTCGCGCGAGGAGGAGGACGGGAGGAGGAGCTGGAGGTGATGGAGCAGCTGGAGGCGGACACCTAGAGGTACCGTTACGGCATTGGATGTTCACTTCGCACATGAAATGACACTTGAGATAGGTAGTATATGGGGGCCCACAGGCATGGGCTCGTCTCAGCGGTATGGTAGCAGGGGTATGAGCAAGCATGTGGCGAAACATGGCAAGGGGCGAGATAGCGACGCCCCGTTGGCAAGAGCATTCCCAGCCCTGCCCCATTGCAAGCAGCAGAGCAGGCGATGCAGGCAGCGGTGCGCACGCGTCTGACGTTACTATACCCAGGGGTATGAGCAAGCAGTGAAAGTAACAGGCAGAAGGCGTGACTACTTCAGGGGGTAGCACCCCTGGGCTACTTGGTGCATGGCTGGCAGTGTGAGGTGCAACCGAGGATTGCCGTGGCCGTGCACGGCTGGACACCAGCCAGGGCAAAGGGCAACAACTTGCATGACACACGTGTGCTACATGCTTGCAAGCTGGCGGACTTATGAACCGACGCCGCCATCCGTTCGACCGCTATCACGCTATCAGGTTCTAATTGAATCACTGCGCTCGTCATGCAAGACGCCCTCATCCAGGGGACCCCCCCCCGCTTCGCTGTCCGCTTGTGAATCAAACTCCAGTTGCCCTCCCCACCTCTTGCGAGGCAACCTCTTGGGCGCCACCTAGCATAGACGCAAGAAAGCAGCGCCAGCTGGACCCAAAACGACCCAGCCTTGCTACCTTGTTCCTCCACTTTCATACACACCAACACACCGTCAGCGTGCGCCGGTGCGCGGCCCTAGTGAAGCCGTGTCTCAAGGCCACCGTCGCCTTCCTCACGCAACCATCAGCCCTGTACGGCCGTGGCCTTGTCTTACTCCAACATGCCATGTTGCCATCCACCGGTAACGGGCGCCCCCACGCCCCCGCGCCCCACGACTCTCCCTCCCAACACACACAACCATGCAATCCCTCCCTTCCTCCCTCACACAATCCGCTTCCGCTTGCGGCCGGTGTACTTGGAGTCGGGCGCGATGTCGTACCCCTTCTTCCGCATCTGCTCCTTCTTCTTCAGCACCCAGTCCCGCCCCTTGCCGTCGCCCTTGCCGCCCGTGCGCCGCCGCTTCTTGCGGTCGCGGCCCGCCATCTGTGAGGAACGGCGTGATGCAGGTGCAGATGAGGAGATGGGAGTGAGTCTAGCTCTCTTGGCTTTTGCTTGGGGAGGAAGAGCTGCATGGCACGCAGGCTACCGGCCGCGCGAGTGCGTGCCCGCAATGCCATGCGCCCCACAGGCCCACAGCACTGCCTGCGCCACCCAGCATTAGCAGCACCCATCTGCCGCAAAAGCCCCTGCTGCGCCCCTCGCCGTCTCGCCGCCTCTCCCCGCTGCGCCCCCTGCATCCACAGGCCCGCAGTCCCCCAGCCCCACGCCTGACCTGCACGTGCTCCGCCGCCTCCTCCTCGTCCTCCGGCTCCGAGCCGTCCAGCCCCTTGGCGGTGGGCACGGCGATGGAGGTGCCCACCTGTACCAGGAGGACGGCCACACATACACATACGCACACATGGAGGGGTCACTTGAATGGGCGGCTAACGGGCGATTCGTTTCGTTTTCAACATATGTTAGGCGCAGCTGTGTGAGCTTGTGTCATAATGTGCGTAGCACTGCGAAGCTGGACACGCGTTACTGCACAGACTTACCAGCCACGCCTCTTGCTGCCTCCGCCCCTGGACTCTCCTCTAGCGCACTCCCACGCACCCCATACCACACGCCCGGTTGCCAGCCACGCACCATGAGCACCAGGAAGTACTTTTTGGCGCGGGTGGAGTGGGGGTAGTCCACCACTAGGCCGCCGGAGAAGCCCACCTGTAGGGAGATGCAGGGCAAAGGTGGAGTGTTCGTGAGCATGGGACAGGCGACCCCTAGCTTGCTGCCGCTTCAATCGGACCCTCATCATTCAATTATCCCCCCCTTCCCAGCCCTGCCTGCGCAAGCCCCACCCAGCTGCCGGCTATCCCAACAGTGCCCGGCCTCCCGCTTTCCGTATTCCTCCTCCCGTCCTCTTACAATCCTCCGCACCACCACCTCCAGCCCACCACCAGCTCTCTTCCCCTCCCCCCAACCCCCACCCCCCGTTAGGTCCGCTGCCTTCGTCGTAATCCCCCCAGCCCCATCCCGCCGCACCTTCATGGCCGCCGCCACCAGCATCTCCGCCTGCTTGTGGTTCTCCGGGTAGATCTGCAGCACGGCGCGCGCGCCCCGCCGCAGCGACATGTACAGCGTCTCGAAGAAGCGCTTCATGCGCTTGCTGCAAGCAGGTGGAGAGCCGCATAGGGCAGGGCAGAGGGCAGGGCAGGGCGGGTGCGGAGCACGGGCAGAGAGGATCAGGGTGCTACCGAGTACCGACAGGCAGGTCCGGGACGGGGCAAGGCGTAAGTTGTGGCGGGTTGCTACTCCGCCTGCGAAAGGCCGGTTAAGACAGCAAGGGGTGCACTGAACCGCCGGAGCTCAAAAGGGCAGAAGCTCATCCCGCTCCTCCCCTCACCGACAGGACCCCTGCCACCACTGCTGAGCTGCCAGCCTCCACCTCTACACAACCGCCCGAGCCCTTTCCCGTGTGTCACCCGCCCGTCCCTTTGCCCTCCCCTTGCCCTCATGATCCCTTCTCTACCCCTCCTCCTAGCTCCTGGTCCCCACCCACCACACGCGCCCCCTCCTACTCACCGCGGGTCGTGGCCGGCCCGGTCGGCGTTGCACAGCCACTGCACGGCGGAGATGGAGATCGCGCCGTCGAAGGAGCCGGGCCGCAGCGGCAGGCCGTGGCCCAGGTCGCTCAGGACCAGGTCACCCTCCACCTGCGGAGGGAGGGAGGGAGGAGGAGGGTGAACGGGCGGTCAGCTCTGAACCAATAGCGCATGTGAGGGGGCCGCGTGTGTGCTTCAGGGGCAGGCGGGAACAGGCAGGGGAGAGGAATGTCAACAAAGAGCCCACCAGCAAGGCCTGCACCTCCCGCCCTGGCTGGTCTTCATTGCACAGGCTCCGCAGAGCTCTCACGATCCACATCTTCTTCCCTCACCGCTTCTAACTCTCCGCTGTACTCCTCTGTACCCCCGTCCCTTCCTCCCCCTCCCTGCTCTCTCGTGTAGTCGTGTCGCCCTGCAGCCTCCCTGGTCCTACACCCTGCAACCTGCTCCCTCTCTCCTTCCTCCCTCCTGGCTGTCCCAACCTCGCCTTGCCCAGCTTGTCCCGCCCTGCTCTTCCTTCCTCAATAGCCTGAACCCGTCCTGCCCAGCTCCCCGCACCTCCGCCCCCCGCCCCCACCATGCTCCCCCGCACCTCCCCGCCCCTTGCCCTGGCTCCCCCCTCGCCCCAGGCCTGCTCACCTCGCGCTCGTGCGCCACGTCCAGCATGGCGGCGCTGATGTCCAGCCCCACCCACACCTGGCCCGCCTCGCTCAGCGCCTCGCCGCTCAGGCCGCTGCCGCAGCCCAGGTCCAGCAGCAGCCGCGGCAGGCCGTCCTGAGGCCGCAGGGAAGGCGGGAGGAGGGAGAAGAAGAGGGAGGAGAAGTGCGAGAAGGGGCGGAGTTGGAGAGCGGAAAGGAGCAGAGAAGGGCAAAGGCCGAGGTGGGGACGGGAGGAAGAGGCGTCGAGAAAGTGCACGAAGGGTTAAGGACCAGTCGGGATCAATCGTTGCCCTCACAACGCACAACACGCACCTGCGGCAGCGCCAACAGCTCCAGTGCACGCTCCGTCAGCGTAGACTGGATTGAAATCATGCGACTGCGAGCGAACGTTATCAGCCAAGAGAGCTTGTTTGGTTCGCTGTCGCTGGTCAGGTGAGGGGAAGAGTGCCACAGGTGCGGCGTGGTGTTTGCACGTGCAAGACCCCCTAGCTGCCCCACCCAGGTCCTTAAAGGAGCGCACAATTTATGTCTTAGCTTGTGCATCATCCTCGACGCCCGCATCTCAAACTGGGTGCACATCAGCGGACCTTGGTTCGGCGCAGAACCGGAGACACCCAACCGTGGCCGGTGCCTCCGTCGCGACACGACTCGCTTGAGCCCGTCCCCGCAGCTCACCTGTTTGTGGTGTATTTGCGCGCTTCATCCTCGTTGTAGAAGATGTCGGGTGGAGCCATGTGCTCCGGGCGTTCTCCTTTCCCCATGGCTGCGACTGCTCGACGAGAGTTGCGCCGCCCAGGGCCCTTCGGCTATCCTCCGGTCTTTCCGCCCGGCTTGGGCGTCTATTATGCTATAACTTGACTAATGATAAGTTGTCTAGAATGCGGTGAAGCCGCCGTTGGTCGCAGTGCCCGGTCGGGGTCCAGCCGCTGTGCCGAGGCGATGAGCTGTTTGCTGCTTTGCGACCTCTACAATCTTGGACTGCGCAGTAATTGTTTCGACACGGTCTGATAAGCAGGGTTGTTCCCGAAGGTGAGCCAAAAAGGTCAAGTTGTCTAGAATGCAGCGAGCTAGTTGAGTATTCCTGTTGGTAACTTACCTCCATCTCCTCGAGCTTCTGCAGAGTAATCGACTTGAGCGGCATGAGCTTGGGCTTGCAAAGAATTTCGGTCAGGTTGCCCTTCTCGCTAACGACGAGGCCAGCCTTTGGAAGGACCTCCTTGACACCTGCTGACTTTTGTGCGTTCATCTTGGGCCAGTTTGGTGCAAGTCGAGGTGCTAAATGCCAAATGTCTGTGGTCCACGGGCACTCTGCTTCGACTGCATCACTCGCAGAGCTGCAAATTAAGCTAGCACACTATAAGTCTCCGTAGCGGTGAGCACGCATGACGAGTAAAAAACGCGCGTGCATGGCCCGATCGTGCCGTCCTTCGAGCCCCGCCCCGTCCTGTGCCTTTGAACCACCTAGCGGGGCCCCTCGGCCGGTCAAGGCATAAAAAACCGATTAGGCGGTAGAATAGACTCAAGCGCGGTCGCGATCGCTCCTGCTTCGCTCTTAGGCGCTTGCAGTACCTTTCCCGCGCAAATACAGAGACGTACAGAGCGCGGTGCCGCGGTGCAGGATACCATGCGTTGGACTACATACCTCTGCATGCAGGGCCCAGACCCAGCATTCAGTGCTGCACTATTTCACTCAAGATTTGCAGGCGCGGACGGGTCAGGGGATGCTGGGGCTTCGAGAAACTCTACGGCACGCCGCGCCCATGCAGAGGTCCTGGAACCTTCCAACCCAACTTTTTTCTGCCGCGCCCATCGGAACATAATTGCAGCGTATCGCGTTACCGCTTGATTGCCTCGCGCCACAAAGTGAGCAATAATCAAGTTTCACGTTCGCACAAGCCCCGAAATCGAACATGGCCGATGACGAGGTGCTGGCGTCGCCCGCTCCGGCGCACGAGGAAGCTCATGTCGGCGATCGCCCTGAAGCTGCTGGTAAGTAAGAACTCAGCGGCATCAGTGGACCAGCTGTGAAGATATGTCCGGAAGCATGCCGCAAATTGCCTGCTCGCTCCCACGCTTTGCGTTGCAGGCGAGCCCATGCAGGAGGATGATCTTGACTTTGCCGATGAGGTTGGCAAGGAGGTTAAGCTGACGGTGAGTCGGAGGCGGCCAACTGGCTGGCATGTGCAAGGGGGTCCACTGTAAGCGGCGACCGCGATTGTGTGCCGTGGTATGGTGCGGCCGTAGTCACACCGACCGCGCTGCCAATGCCGAATGATAGCACAGGCAGCACACCATGGGTTCCAGTGCGGACAGCACCACAGACAGGGGGCTTGGGGCGCGTGGGCAGGAGGGTGGGGGCGGCAAGTAGCCTGTTGCGGACTGGCGCGGCGCAACGGGCCGCGCATGGTGCGGCTGTAACACGCTCGCAGGTGGGTTTGCATGTCACTGGCATTATCTGCCGCCAACTAGGCAGCGGTGCATAGCATCCGTAGGCTACGGGGCAGAGCCCAGCCCAAGCCCAAGCCCAGCTCAGGGGGGGGGCGGGGCATTCAGCGACCAGTCGGGCGGGCTGTCTGATTAAACCAACAAACACCTGAGCCTGTGTGATGTGCCCGATATGGCATTGCGAACGCAAGGCCAGGCAAGCCAGGCCGGAGCACCCGCCGATTCCAGTAGTTGCTTCTAGAAGCATCCACGGCTGCGCGCGCGCGGCAGCCACGCGTGACGTGCCGGTACTGTCGCACACAGCGACGAGAGCGGCGCGGAAAACGCTTTGCCTGGCTAATTTCGACAACATGCCGAAACCGGTTTGCGTTGTTTTGCACACCTGACTGCCCCACCAGGACGATGGCGGCTGCGTGAAGAAGATTCTGGTTGCGGGCGAGGGCTGGGAGACCCCCGAGAAGGGCGACGAGGTGACGGGTGAGTGCACGGGGCGTTGCTGAGGGGAGTAGGCGAGCGTGGGAATGTGGTATTGTAGTGTGGGTAGCATGTGTATTTTAGCCCCATCCCTGGAGGCTGTTCTCTAGGGGCAAGGCTAGGCCTCCACGACAGAGACGCGCCTGCCTTACTGCACGGCTGTGCGCTAGCCTGTGCTTGTCTTCTGCCTTCCGTCCTACCCGTCCCGTGCCCACACACACACACCTGACACCGGACACCCGCCACCGTCCTGCAGTGCACTACGTGGGCACGCTGGAGGACGGCACCAAGTTCGACAGCAGCCGCGACCGCGACCAGCCCTTCGTCTTCACCCTGGGCGAGGGTGGGTGAGGCAGTCCGTCAGTCCGTCAGCTGCTCCTCACTCCTGCCGGTGTCGCCCCTCCCCACGAACACTTCACGGGCAAGAGTCTTCGCCCCTTCTCTACGCCAGCATTAACTCCGCCACCCATGATCCCCACGCGTCCTAGTGCAACCACGCTCACGCCCGCGCTCACACGCTAATACTGTGCCCGCTCACACCCGCTCACACCCGCGCTGTCTCTCTCCCCCCCAATGGTCGCTTTGGTTTCTGGAGTGACTACCCCCCTCTCCTAAACTCACACACCACACAGGCCGCGTGATCAAGGGCTGGGACACGGGCGTGGCCACCATGAAGCGCGGCGAGAAGGCGCTGCTCATCTGCCGCGCCGACTACGCCTACGGCGCGCAGGGCAGCCCGCCCAAGATTCCGCCGCACGCCACCCTGCACTTCGAGGTGGGTTGCGTGCATGCGTGCGTGCTTGGGTGTGGTGCGTGCTGCTGCAATGTCGCAGTGCTGTGCGGGGGTAAAGTACCGGTATGTAGAGTAGCGCGGGTCTTGCGGTCAAGGGCGTTGATGGAGCTCTCTGCCCTCCCACGTATGCCCTTTCTCCGCATGTGGCGTGCCTCCCCATGCCGTTTCTCCGACACGCCCGCCCGCATTTATGCATGTCTGTGTGACACCCCTTCCACCCCCTCCGCCCGCTCCCCCCCCCAGGTGGAGCTGCTGTCGTGGCGCAGTGTGAAGGACATCGTGGGCGACGGCGGCATCATCAAGTCGGTGGTGGTGGAGGGCAGCGGCTGGGAGCAGTGCCAGGACCTGTTCGAGGCCAAGGGTGGGTACTGGGTGGGTACTGGGTGGGTGGGTGGGCGGGTCGTCAGCCTGCCGAGAAGGGACTGACTGGGGCAGGGCGAGGGTGAGGGCGAGGGCTGGGGCAGCGGTGAGGATGGATTTGGGCAAGGACTGGGGCGGGACAGAGGGTGGGGCAGCCGACGGCTGTGCGGGGCTGCCCTGTTACCCGCCCTCGCTTGCAGGAGTGCACTCGCCATGGGACACATTGGGACAAATTGGGAGCAAAGCCCCGCCATCAATGCACTCGCGCTGCAAACGCGGCGCCGTACCTCGCCCGCTTTACCCTCACCCCCGCAGTGTCGTACAGCGCGCGCGTGGCGGGCTCGGACACGCCCTTCGCCTCGGCCGAGGACGTGGCCTTCACGGTGGCTGAGGGGCTGTTGGTGCCGGCGGTCAAGGTCGCCGTCAAGACCATGAAGCGCGGAGAGAAGGTGCACCTTAAGGTCAAGCCCGAGTGTGAGTGCAGCAGCAGTAGGGGGAGGGCCGGGCCCGGGCGGGAGGGGTGTCAGGGGCAGGCAACGTCAGCAACAGGCCATGATGGCAGAGAGGAGGTTTGAGGCGGGTCATGCTGCCCGGTGCTGGTGGCGACGTGCGAATCGGCGTGTCATTCCGCCCACAGGCTGGCGGCACCCCACCGAAGCCTTGCAACCCCACGCCGGGGCAAGGCCTCCGCATGTACCGCGTCCTAAATGTACCCCCCTACCAAAAAACACGACACCGTTACCAAAGTTCCACACCAACTGCATAAACTGCCGTGTCGCCCACCGCCACCCCGCCCTGTTGCTCCCCACCCTCCCGCCCCACCCCCGCAGACGGCTTCGGCGCCACCGGCCACTCCGAGTACGGCGTGGGGCCCAACGCCGAGCTGGAGATCGACCTGACACTGCAGGGCTGGAGCAACGTGAGCGGGTGTTTGGGGGGGGCCGGGGGGCCGGGAGCGTGCGTGCGACGGGGCCTTACGTGCACCGGTTGTGCGAGCATGGCGGCAGCCGCTTGTGTGTGTTTGTGTGTGTGGAGGCGGATGTGCGTCTCTGTAGGCTGCGTGCTGGAGTGCAGGCTTGCGCCAGGCCCCGCGCCCGCGGCCCTCAACTGCTCCATTCCGACCGCCTCCTCGTGCACCGCACCACAACCACAACACGTGCGCTGCTCCTCCCGCGGCGTTACCGTAGTTCAGGAATTGCTGCACGCAGCTGCAGCACTCCTCTCCATCCCACCACCACGACGCTCCACCACCACTACGACGCTCCACTCCGCTAAACTCCACTAAACTCCACTCCGTTCCACTCGCGCCCCTCGCCTCGCCTTGCACCTCACCGCACAGGTCGAGTACTGCAACAAAGAGAACACGATCGTGAAGAAGACGCTGGTGGAGTGCGAAAACGAGTACCGCTGCCCCAACGAGGGAGCCAACGTCACCCTGCGCGTCACGGGTGGGTAGGGGCGTGTGTGTGTATGTGCATAGGACCCAGGCCTGCTGCTCTTGGAGGCTGGGGTCTGGCGGGGGGTTGTGGTTACCAGCCCAAACTAAACCCGGGGGGGGGGTAGTGGGAGGGGTGTAAGATACCAGCCCAAAGTATCGAAACCCGACGCAAAAGAGCTGGGTGGTGAGCGTGGCCTAAGCTTTAGCAACGAAGAGACACCCGACATGGGGGTGGCCATCCAGGGGGAGGGGGTAGTTCATTCCAGAAACCAGAAGCGAAACGACCAAGTAACGTATAAGATCTACCTCCACCACTGTTGCCCCGAGCTCCCCTCCTCACCTCCTCCCTCCCACATACTTGCCGTACTTGCACCCCACACGGCCCCCTCCCCAACCCCCACCCCTCCACCCTCCGACACCCCATACACGCCCTTCCATGTCGGCACGCCCGCAGGCCGGGTGCTGCCCGACGGCCCGCTGTTCATGAAGCACGGCGAGGGCGGCGAGCTGCGCTTCGTCACGGAGGAGGAGCAGGTGCGGCTGTGGGCGCGATAGCTTGTGGGCGCACCTGTGGGCGCCCGGGGCAGGGGGCTGCCCAGTGCGGGTGCGGTATTTTAAAACACCTCGCGACGCGCGCACACACTTGTGACGACCACAGCCATCATCACATCACGTCTTACCTCATTCTGACTCATGTTACTGGTGTGTTGTTGGGCCACTGGCTGGCAGGTGCCGGAGGGCCTGGAGCTGGCGGTGATGAAGATGAAGAAGGGCGAGACCGCGGTGGTCACCGTCAACGACCCCGCCTACGGCTTCGGTGACAAGGCGCACAAGGTGGGTGGCCGCGGCAGTAGCGGCGACGGCGGCGACCTGGGGAGGGTACCCTATGCAGGTGGTGGGGGTGGGGGTGGTGGGAGGCCAGCTGACGGCGTTGTGCACTGTGTTATGGCTCGCCATGCCTTAATCAACCTTACATGTGTGTTAGGGATCACAAGCATGCCTACGCCGACCTCATCTGTGCGCGCGTATGTTTGTGTTGACGAATTCTAAACAGCACACGTGCGCGCATGTTGTTGCGTGTTTGTGTGCATGTGGGACTGACCGACCGACTACAGGCATGCGCTAAGTTGCGAAACCGAAGGCGAATGTACGCCATCCGACATTGTTGTCTTGCCTACACAGGCGATGGTGGACGGGGCCGAGGTGGAGGTGCCGCCCGGCAGCCGGCTGCAGTTCCAGGTGGACCTGGTGGAGTTCGTGAACGCCAAGGAGACGTGGGAGATGAGCGACCTGGACAAGGCCAACGCCGCCAAGCAGCGCAAGGACAAGGGCAACGCGTGAGTAGCGTGCCGGCGGTGGCAGTGGCGGCGGTGGCAGTGGGGAGGGGGGGTGCTTTGTGTTTGTTGTCGAGCTGTCGAGTGTCAACCAAGCAGCCCAGCCTAGTGCGCGGAGGTGATGTGGTCTACACACATCCAAGGTTTGAGCTGATGCAGCCTGGAGTGATTGATGCTGATGGCGCACATCTGTCCCGCACCTGCCTGCAACGACGGTGCCGACCGCCACTTGCGCCCCTCCTCCCAACCGTACTCCCCCCCACACACACACACACATGCATTTGCTTGTGATCTCTAACACACACACATGCAAGTCTTTCATAGTTCTCTCTCTTGTGATTTCTAACACACGCACACACACACATGCGCGTTGCAGCTTCTTCAAGGCCGGCAAGCTGGCCCGCGCACAGTCGTGCTGGGACCGTGCCGTGGCGGCGGTCAGCTACGACAAGTCGTTCCCGGACGAGGCCAAGGCCATCGCCAAGGAGGTGGGCGCGAAACACGGGCTGCCATATGCACATGCATATGCTTTGTGCATCGGCGATAACTGGAAATGGTACTTTACTACTGCGATCACAAGCACGGCACAGACTACGGCACGGTGTGCATGATGCGTTGAATGTTCTTACGTCCACGGTTCGGGTTCGCCGCAACCATGGCACAATCCTGGTGCAAACCGCATCCCGCCAGCTTACTGTGCTTACTTACCGCCTTCATTCGCCGCGCCTCCTCACACCCCAAACAAACCTTTCCCATGTGTGCCTCTTCCTCGCTCCACACACGCGCGCGCGCACACGCACATACACACACATAGTTGTCTCCCTTGTGACCACACATACACACACATAGTTCTCTCCCTTGTGATCTCTAACACACTGCACACACACACTGCACACAGGTCAAGCGCAGCTGCTGGCTGAACCTGGCGGCGCTGGACCTGAAGAAGGCGCACTGGAAGGACGCTGTCAGGAACTGCACCAGCGTGAGTTCCCCAGTGGCACCGCACCGCACCGCGCCGTTACGTGACGCCATGTGTCATTCAGCTACAGCCAGGCCCCTGACGCCGCCTGACGCCTGCATGCGTGGGATATCCTTACGTCCACAGCTGACTTACATACTGTGTTGTTAGCCACATCCCCACATCTCTTAATCACACACACATGCACACACACACACACATACACACACACACACACTCACACACGCGCAGGTGCTGGAGCTGGAGCCCGCCAACGTCAAGGCGCTGTACCGGCGGGCGCAGGCGCACATGGGCCTGGCTGACTTCTTCGAGGCGGAGCAGGTGGGTGCGTGGGTGGGTGGGTGGGTGGGTGGGTGGGTGGGTGGGTGGGTGGGTGGGCAGTTGCAGGAGGAAGCGGAGACGAGGTGGGTGGAGGGGGCAGAAGCCCGGGTGTGGAAGACGGAGACGTGGGCTGGCGGATGTGGAACCGGTGGGATCTCCGGGTGTTCCTGTGGGGACACGGAAGAAAAGAGGGGTACCGTCGCATGTTGGGAACTCCGGAGAGCGCTCGGTTCCACTCACGCCGTCACGCGCGCTTGTACCCCGTGACCCCCCCTTCCAAAACCCGACCGCCAATCGTTACAAAACCGACCGTATCGTACCACGTGTGGACACGACGTGTGACTGGACAAACGTGCATGCCCTGACTTGCAGGACGTGAAGCGCGCGCTGGAGGCGGAGCCCGACAGCGCCGACGTGCTGGCGCTGCAGCGGCGCCTCAAGGTGGCGCAGCGCGAGCAGAACAAGAAGGAGGCCAAGCTGTACTCCAAGATGTTCGCGGCGCCGCCCAAGCCGGCGGCGGCGGCGGCGGCGGTGGTGGTGGTCGCCGACGGCGCTGCGGCGGCTTCGGCGGAGAAGGAGGAGGCAGAGGCGGCGGCGCCTGCGGCGCCCGAGGTTGTGGCGTCAGCGTGAGGTGGTGGTGGGGGAGGTGGCGTTGAGTGGGCCGGTGGTGGCTCTTGTTTTTGTATATGATTGGGGAGGTGGTCGTGGATGCGAGCGAGCGCGTGCATTGGCCGGCGACGGCAGGCACTGCTGCGCGCACGGTACGTTTTGAACTTTTGATTGTTCACCAGAGCCGGGAGAATGCATTTTTGCGCATCCCCCCAACGCTTGGCTTGGGCGTGATGAGTGAGTGACGGTGTGTCACACACTCACACAGCACGTTTGGCACGTGCGCTCAGGTGGATTGCCTGAAGCGAGGTGACGCTGCGGGGTCGAGTGTTAGTATAGATCAGGACTGCGCAGGAATGGTGGAGAGAGATGCCTGTCGGAGTCACCTCTCATCAGAGGCTGGGACGATCAGGGACAGCCATTTACGCTTGTGTTCCGCCATTGAGAAACGAGCCAGAATGCTGCAGGGGGACCCTTGGAATGCTGGCCCCTTATTTTTGCTTATGATTGCGGGTTACAAGAAGGGGACAGTGTAAACACCGTCGTGGCACAGGGGAACCATCGCTCCGAAGAGCGCAGCCAACCGCCACCCCTGCTCGGCTGCCGATCCAACTCACAGCTGCGCAGTCGTGTCGAAGCTAGGCACATGCCCGCCAAGGCCACTCCTAACACAGCATCACAGTGCGCGCGGCTCATCAATGCACCGTTAAGCAACAATCCCCATGTCATGTGCGCAAAGCGCGGTCCAAGGCACCGACGCCTAGCCGCCACCCACCAAGCAACAGCCCAGCAGACCGAGAGCAAACGACAGCACCATGCTGTGTTTGTTGCCCGGGAATCAACCATGCGACCTGTAATTGCACACGACGGACCGAGTAAAGAGGGCAGCCTGGTGCGCACAGTGTGGGTAGCGCATGAGGGATGGTGTACGCGTCTAGGTGCAGGCTGGGGTGGTAAATGCCCGTGAGCCCCAGCAAGGCAGGCGGTGTGTAGGCGTGTGCGTTCCGCATTGATGCTGGCCAATTGCAAGGCCGTGCCATCCCGCACAGTCAGGGCAGGGTCAGGGCAGCAAGAGGCACAGGTTGCGGGTGACCCTGAATGTGCCACCCCAAGCGCCCAACAATCCCTACTGGCATGAGTGCCGCCCGCATTGATGCTGAGTTGAGTTGGAGTTTGAGTGTTCCAGGACTGTATTGTGTTGCACTAGCAGTTGTTGACATCCCGGGGTCCAAATCGTGTCTCCGGGGTGACATTCCACCTGCAAACAAATCGAGATGGCGCAGCGGAAGCGTGCGGGGCTCATAACCCCGAGGTCCCAGGATCGAAACCTGGTCTCGATACTGCAGCATGTGCTGCCTTGGGCCCGCGTGCCCGGCGACTCGCGCCAGTCCCGCCCGTGTGCGGATGGCCCTCTGGAGAGCTGCATGCGCCCGCGTGTGCACCCAACTCAGCGCCCGCGTGCGCTGCTGCGTGCAGCCTTTCACATCCCTGCCCGCCGAAGCCGGCAGGGGTGGGCGTGCCCGCGTGCACGTTTTGCCGCGGGGTCTGGGGCGTTCATCAACTGCGCCAATCGGTCTACTGTAACGGATTGTGGAAGTGCTTTGCATTGGGGCGGGCGAATTCGCATGGAAGATGCTCATGTGGGCATGCCGGGCAACGCCGACCGTGTTCACGCATACCAGCCGCCGTGACGCCGCCCCCCCACCCCATGCTTGCGCCCCGTGACAAGCATCTAACAAGCACCTTTCAAAATGATTTGCTTGCTTTAGATGGCAGAACCTTCCGCAGTTGCAGGTGCTGCCTGTGCCCCGACGGTGCCTATTCGAGTCTCCACAGACCAAAGCACATGCCCTCACATGCCATGTACCTGGTTCACCTAGCCACTGCTGTTCTTCCAAGCGCCCGGTGTAGCAGCCAATCTATGGTACCTGCCTATGCACCACTATTACCATACGTACCTAGTGCTTTAGCCTCCGCCCCACTGCCTGCGCCTGCGTCTGCTTCTGTAATCACAGCACATTCCGCCTCCCGCCTCCCGACAACTCTACCAACACCCAGCCATCCCGCGCCCTCTACCCACAGGCGCCGCCTCACCGCCCTGCTTTACCCGGCGTGCCTGCTGGTGCCCCTCCCCCGCCACCTCCTCCTCCTCCGCCGCCTAGCCAAGACGTCCAGGAGGTGAGGCTGCTTATGGCCGAGATGGATGCGTCCACGGCGGCCGCGGCGGCGGGTAGCGGCACCTCGCCCTGCAGGTGTGTGTGTGTGTGTGTGTGTGTGTGTGTGTGTGTGTGTGTGTGTTAGAGATAACAAGGGAGAGTACTATGAAAGACTTGTGCGTGCGAAGAGACAGGAACGCCAAGCAGGGCACGCGACGCAACGCATGTGTGTGTGTGTGTGTGTGTGCCATGCATGTTAAAGTAATGACGGGGGCGGGTGTCACAGCAGGGGAGTGCAGTTAGCCGTTAGCCCTTTGCAGGAGCGGTTCCAAGGTAAGGAGGCGAGCGGGCGTTTTAAGGAATAACCAAGGCGCTGTCTGCGCCGCCCCCCCCTCGTCATTAAATTAAATGCATGGAACCCCCCCCCCCCCGCGGCCCCGCCTTCACGCAGCCACGCACGCACCCGGTTGAGCGCCGCCAGGCCCTCCTTGCACCGCTTGATCTCCTCGGGGCTGAAGCTAAGGATGGTGGCGAACACGGGCAGCAGCTTCTCCGCCTCGCCGGTGAGGAACATCTTGATGACCGTGTTCTTCAGGTACTCGGCGTCGATGATGTTGGCGCCTGCGTGCGTGCCGCGGGGGGGAGTCCCGGGTGCCATGCATGCGGACGGTGTGGGTCAAGTAGTGGGCGATAGTAAGGAGACGAAGGGCGGGGGCCGGCGGCGTGTGCGCATGAGTGTGTGTGTGTGTGTGTGTATATGGCGCATGGGCGGGCGAGCCATAGTCTTGGGCGTGGCTTCACCCCACCACCTGCCTGCGCGCTGGGCACGCCCCTGTCACACCAGTTTCCAGCCATACAAGCCCCACCAGCGTCCTCCTCCTCCTCCTCCTCCTCCTCCTCCTCCTCCCCCTCAAGTACGTTGTCTCAGCGCCACCCGCCACCCGCTCGCTCACCCTTGGCCGCGCGCTGCATGGCCCGCTCCATGTCGCGCACGCTCTCCTTGAGCGCCCGCTCCATCTCCTCACGCATGGAGATCTGCACGTACACAACAGCAGTAGGAGGCGGCGAAGTTAAGGCGCATGAGAAGAGTAGAGCAAAGCATGGCGCTGGCGGCAAAGGCAGTGAGTGCCTGGCCAGTCGCGAGCTACACACCGCAAGGACGTTTCGCAGCCCCACACGCAGTCATGCTCTGTTTCCTTGGTTGCGAACCGTGCTGCCTCAATGCCTTTCCCGATGGTGCCTCTCCGCTTCCCGACAGCCAACCCTCGTCGCCCGGCCTGCCCTTGCACTAGCACACAGCCGCCCCACCCCGCCCCGCCCCCGCCCCCGCCCCCGCCTCACCTCCTTCTCCAGCTCCGCCACCTCGCGCTCCAGCGACGTGACGTGGCCCCGCAGCGACAGCACCTCCGTCCGCGCCGCCGCCAGAGCCGCCGCGCCCGCCTCCGCGCCGCCGTACCCGGCGTTGTACATCGCGGCGTAGTCGCCCGAGGCCGTCACCGCCACGGCTGCCGCGGCGGCGGCGGACGGCGAGGGCGCCACCGCGCCCTCGCCTGGCGGCGTGGGCGGCAGCAGCGCCGCCGTGGAGCCTGCCATGCTGCGCGCCAACGAGGGGCCGCCGGCCGCGCCCTCGTCGCCGTCGACTGCCGCCGATGTCGAGGTCGGCAGCAGCGCGGCGCCGCCGCTGCTGCTGCCTGCCCCGCCGCCGGCGGAGTCGGCGGCGGCAACGCCTGCTGCGCCGCCATCCGCGACGGACGCGAGCGACATGGCCTCTGGCCGGATGAGGCTGCCCAGGATTTCCGTGCTGGCGTTGCGGTTGGCGGCGCTGGGCGGGAGCGGCAGGCCGTTCTCGCTGGTGCGGGCGCTGCGCCGCGCCACGCCCGGCCCGGACGTGCCGGCCGCTGCCGCCGCGGCTGCTGCGTCGCCGGTGGGCGGGTTGAAGGCCGCCCGCGCGGCCTCCTGCGCGCCGGGACAGAGTACACCACCAAGCACAACACATATTTGCTGTGTTTTGGTTTTCCTTTTGACCTCCGACTTTCACGCTTACATGCGGTGAAAGAAGTGATCCCTGATCCCGCGCAGCAGCACAGGAGCGCCACGGCAGTCGTGCAATAGGTGAAGCCCGCGACCCTAGCGCAGGCGGCATGGCTACCTGCCGCTTAGCTCCCAACCAGCCTGTCAATCAATCCACCCACCCACCCACCAAGGACCCCCCACGCACCTCAAGTTTCCCCTCGTCGTCCAGCAGCGCCGCCCGCCGAGCCCGCGCCTCCATCTGCGCAGCCGCCGCGTCCGCCGCCGCCTGCGCCGCCGCCGCGGCCGCCTGCGACTCCGTGGCCGCCGCCTCCGCCGCCGCAAGCGCCTGCCTTGCCGCCACCGTCTCCTCCTGCAGGCACCAAGCCAGGCCGCTGTCGTCCGGCGAATGTGCCAGTCCAGGGTCGCGTCGCCCACCGCATCTGCCACCTCATCAACCATCGCCTGCTCCTTACACGCGCCCACACTCCGCCCTGCCGCTCGTGCACCAATACACCCCCCTCCAACCCCCCTCCGCCTCCATGCCCTCCGTCCCATTGGTGCCGGTACCGCAGCTACCCGACCGTACACGAACCGCCTTTCCCCCACCCTAGGCCGCCTGCCCCACCCAAGAGCCCCACCCATCCACACCACCGCCCCGCGCCCGCCACCCACCCGCCCGCCATGCTACCTGCCTCCCACCCCGCCTCCCGCCCCCTTCCCCGCCTCTTTCCCCCTTGCAAATACTCTTTTCACATTGACCCATACCGTCCCATGGATGGCTACCCCCCTGGTTCTGGGTCCTGGGGTTCTATGGTCGATTCGGGAATCAGAATAAACCAACACCCCCTTTTCCCCCGCCTCCCACCCCCCGCCTCCCGCCTCCCACCCCCCCGCCTCCCGCCCCCCCCCGCCATCGCGGTCATCGGTATGCCAACGTGTGTTGCAACGTCTGTTCTACGTCTACCTCGTCATTAATTTAAATGCATGGAACCCCACCCGTCCCCCGCCTCCCGCCCCGGCCCGCACCTGCAGCAGCGCGTTGCGGCGCACCAGCGTGAGCACCTCGGCGTCCTTGGCCTCCATCAGCGCCTCGCTGGAGGAGCGGAAGCAGCGCAGCTCCTCGCGCGCGGCCGCCAGCTCCGACTGTGGGGTCGGTGGTGGGGAGGAGGGGTCGGTACAGGGCGGTGCGTGGTGGCGGTGTGGCGGAGCAGTGTGGTGGTGGTGGTGGTGGTGGCGGTGGTGGTGGCGGCGGCGGCAACGGCCGCTCAACATGGGAGTTTCAGCGCCGAAGCCGCCGCGGCATTCCGCAAGCTGCCTCACCACCTGACCTACCCAGCCCACCAAGAATGACACAGCGCTGCTCGCCGCCGCACTCGTGCGGCCCTTCCAAACGCCCCCAACCCCCCAGACCTCCCTGTCTACAACGCACCTGAACCGTCTCAAAACAAATCACGCCCCCGGTCGTTTCACTTCTGGTTTCTGGAATGAACTAGCCCCCGCCCCGCACCTGCAGCGCCTCGTAGCGCTCCGCCGCCGCCGCCAGCTCCTCCGCGGCGCGCCGCCCCGCCTCGCCCTCGGCGCTGTGGTGCGCCAGCCGCGCCTCCAGCGCCTCCACCCGCCGCGCGTAGTCGTCCGCCGCCGCCTGTGCGCGCTGCATCAAGCCCTGTGTGTATGTGGGGTGGGGGGGTGGGGGGGGTTGTAAGTACCGCAACAGCCCACTCTGACCCCAAGAAGCCAAGCTTGTGGAGTGTCCCAGGCACGACTAGTTTATCATGCGACGTTGTAAGACAAGACGGGCGGTGCAGCGGGGTGTACGGCGTGGGTAAGGAAGGCGGCACGTGGCCGTGGCGGCGATGGCATCCGGCGGCAGGCGCGGGTGGTGGTGGTGGTGGGTGTTACACGCATTAAGATTAGAGAAGACGTAGACAGTAGCCAATCTTGGAGGAACAACAGGTGTTGCCGACATCCATCGCGCCAGGCTCCAGGAGGGGTCCATGCATTGATGTCAAGAAGGGCGGGCGCCACCCAAGCAGCGCGGGAAGGCGCGAGAGCTGCTTGACCAAGCGACCAGACCCAAACATGTCGCCACCCCTGCAACTTGCAAGCGCGGCAACAGCACTCGGGGCCACCACGCACCTCGTAGTACTCGGCCGACGACTGCGCCGCCTCCAGCGCCAGACGCAGCCGCTCCGCTTCCGCGGCCGCCTCCTCCGCCGCCCGCTCCGCCGCCTCCGCGCCCTCGCGCTCCGCCGCCTCCGCCGCCGCCAGCGCCGCCGCCAGCTGCTGCCGCAGCGCCGCCAGCTCCTCGCTCTCGGCGGCGGCGGCGGCGGACGCCGCCAGCTCCTTGGCGCGGGCGATCTCCGCGTCCTTGGACTTGAGCAGCGCCTGCGTCCGTTGGGATGGGTTGGAGCGGATGGTTAGTTGACTCGTCGCCGCTACAAGGTCCATAGCACGCACACCGCACCCCGTATCGCAACGACCTGCTTTCAGGGCAGCGTGGCTTTCTGCAATACACACGCCCATCGACACGCGCATCCCGCACCCTCACGCGCCCCAGCACTTGCAGCCACACCGCTCAGGCACACCCTTTACCCACGCCCCCAACCTGCACCCACGCCACACCTTACACCCACGCCAACCCCCGCCCCCTCGCCACCCGGGTTGGTTTAGAAAGAGCTGGTATTTACAGCCGCACCCCCCCCGTCACGCATCCGCGCCCCCACCTGCGCCCTGTTGCGGTAGTCGCGCAGCTCCGCCTCCACCGCCTCCTTGTCCCGCCGCGCGCCCTCCAGCTGCTGCGTCAGCATGCCCAGCTCCACACGCACGCCCGTGGTCTCGGCCTTGGAAGCGGGCAGGGGTGGGGCAGCAGGCGGGGGCAGGGGCGGGGGCGGGTCAGACGAGCCGGCGGGCAGGCAGGCAGGCAGGCGGGCGCATGCCCCCCTTGCACGCACGCACGCACGCACGCGCGCACGCGCGCACGCACGCACGCACGCACATGCACGCACGCACATGCACGCACGCACACGCACGCACACGCACGCACGCACACGCACGCACATGCACGCACGCACATGCACGCACGCATGCTCGCTCACCTGGCTCTTTCCGCGCGCCTCCGCCAGCGCCACCTCCGCGGCGTGCTGCGCCTTTTGCGCCTTGGCCAGCCGCTTGCGCGCGTCCTCAAGCGCCTTGCTGTTCCTGCGCGCACGTGTGCGGGTGCGTGTGAGTGTGTGCGTGTGAGCTGGGTTGTGCATGCGAGCGTGGGTGTGAGCATGTGTACACAGTGAGGAAAAAGGGGAGAGCGCGGAAGCGAGGGAAGGGGATTGTTAGGTAAGCGTTTCTCGTTGGGAAAACAAGTGCGGTGCGAATCGAAGCGTCATAAATTCATACCCGCCGAGGATTCCCTGCGGCACGTCCCGCGCTGACCGCTGCGTATGCCCGCACTTGACACCAACCGTGCCCCTTCCGCCCGACCCGCCAGCCTACGGCACCCCACCCCACCCCACCGCACCCTACTCCACACCGAACCCCACACGCTGGACCTAGCTCTCACTTGTTGCGCTCCGCCTCCAGCTCCTTCCTCAGCGAGGCCACGTCGCCGCGCAGCACCTCCGCCTCCGCCCGCGCCGCCGCCTCCGACGCGGTGCTGCCGCTGGCGGCGGCCGCGGCGGCGCGCCGCGCCTCCGCCGCCTCGGCCGCCGCCGCCGCCGCCTCCTTCTCCGCCCGCGCCAGCGAGGCGGTGGCTGCCTCCAGCTCCACCTCCCGGTCGCGCAGCTTGGAGGCCACCTTGTTGAGCGCCGCCTCGTGCTCGGCCTGCACGCGGCCGGTCCGTGAGATGAATACCGGTACGGTGATCACACTTTGCCCCGCCCGCCCTTCTCGTCAAGCGCTGATCCTCGCACCCGCCGGCCACTCCTGAGCACCCCAGCACCCAGCCCCCCCCATCCCATATGGGTGCTCTTGCGCCCATCCTCAGCACCGACTTCGGCAATCCTTGCCCACCCACCAGCCCATCCACCAACCCACCCCTCTTACGTCCACCCACCCCACGCCCACGCCACGCACCTTGACGCGCTTCATCTCCGCCTCCAGCCGGGCGGCGGCCTGGCCCGCAGCGCCGTCCTTCTGGGCCGCCAGGGCCTTGTACTCCTGTGAAGAGGAAGGCGGGCCGGGGGTTACACATTCCCGTACCCAGTGAGAAATGACAAGGCCGACCAGGGAAGATCCGGTTGCCAGGATGGCTCGCGGAGCAACGATTACGGCCAGAGCCAGGCAAAGCACGCGCGATCATACGCACGCGCACACGCATGAGCACGCATCCCGCGCCCCTTACCTCTCCGCTCCCCATGTCCTTTTCCATTCCCACCCCGCCTCGGCCCACCCACCGGCCCTGCCCACCGGGCCCCGCCCCCACCTGCAGCAGCGCCTCCTGCTTGGCGGCCTCGGCGTTGGCGTTGGCCTGCTGCCGCATCAGGTCCGCCACCGAGTTGGACAGGTTGGCCACCTGGGGGCGGGGGGCCGGGGGGGGGGGGTTCCATGCATGTTTAATTAATGACGAGGTAGACGTAGAACAGACGTTGGCAGGTGCGGCAGGCGCGGCAGGTACGAACGGTGTGGAGTGGAGGTGTAAGGGTTCCGTGCATTGTTCGCAAGTGAAGGTGTGACGGGCGGCGACGGCGGCAGGCATTTCCGCGGGTGCAGGGTGGGTGACATGGGCGGGAGGGCACCAGCGGTGGGCCCGTATTTATACCAGCTTGTGGCACGCGCCTGGCTTGAGGAGCTGAAGGGAGAGGAAGCTAAGCATGAGGGACGACACGCACCTGCGTCTGCAGCTGCTCCTTCTCCGCAACAACTGTTTCCAGCTGCCGGGCCGCTGCAGCAGCAGCCGCCTCCGCCGCCTCCAGCTCCGCGGCCGCCGCCGCCTTGGCCGCCGCCAGCTTGGCCTCCGCCTCCTTGGCCGCCGCCGCCGACTCGGCCTGGCGCTTCTTCGCCAGCGCCACCAGCTTCCGCTTGGCGTCCTGGCCATGACAACAAACCAACACGAGTTTGAGAACAGGCCATGCAGGTACGGTACTGTACGGGCCACACGCTCGCTACCAGTGCAGCATGGCGCACCCTGCCCTCCCAAAGATGCCCCCAGCTCCGCGTCTCAAACAGGCAACGAACATGGTACGCGGACGCACGCACCACCCACTGCAATCGCCTTATGCCTGCACCCCCACCTGCAGCTCCTTGGCCATCTTCTCGTTCGCGTCCGCCAGCTCCGCCGCCTTGTGGCTCAGCTCGCCGCTGGCGGCCGCCGCAGCTGCCACTGCCGCCGCTGAGGCTGCAGCAGCGCCGTCGTCACCATTGGCGCCCGCCTCGCCCGCGCCGTTGCCTGAGTGGCCCCCGCCCTCGCCACCACCCGCGCCCTCGCCCCCGCGCCCCCGCTCCGCTGAAGCTGCTGACGTGGCCGTCGCGAGCTGCGCCTCCAGCTCCGCCACGCGAGCCTGCGCCGCCGCCGTCGCGTCGGCCGCCGCCGCCAGCTGCGACTCTAGCTGCTCGGCGCGCGCCAGCGCTTCCCGCGCCTCGCCCTGCAACCGCTCCGCCTGCTCCTGCAGCTCCACGGTCGCCTTGGCTTGCGCTTCGTCATCCGCGGCCGTGGTAGACGCGGCAGCGGAGGCGGCGGCTGCGGCCTCCCGCTTCAGCCGGCCCACCTCGGCCTCGCGCTCCTCCAGCGCCTCCCGCAGCTCCTCCACCTCCCCGGCCAGCTCCGACACGCGCCACTCCGCGTCCGCCGCCGCCTTGGCCGCTGCCGCCTTCTCGGCTTCCGCCACCTTCTCGCCCGCCGCCGCCAGCTCCGCCTCCAGCTGCTCCAGGCGGCTGCGCAGCTCCGCCGCCTCGCCCGAGGCCGCGGCATCCCCCTCCGCGCCCGCCGCCGGCTTCGAGGCGGCCACCTGCGACTCCGCCTCCGCCAGTGCTGACACGAGCCGAGCCACCTCGGCCTCCCTGTCTGACAGCAGGCCGCGCAGCTCCTCCAGCTCGCAGGCCAGCTCCGACACGCGCCACTCCGCGTCCGCCGCCGCCTTGGCGGCGGCGGCCTTGGCGGCCTCCGCCGCCTCGGTGGCGGCCTGGCTGGGGGCGCCGTCGGTGGCGGCCTGCCGCTGCTCCTCAAGCTGCGGCGGGTGACGACAAAAAAGAATTCATGACATCATGGCTTGCAAATGCCTCGTGATTCAGAAATCTAAACGTGCCTTGCCGTGACGCCCCCGGGCATGTTACAAACGCAAGCAGTCCCGGCTGGTGAAGCCAGTTGATTTGCCTTTGAGCTACCGGTATGTCCAGGAAGCCGTGCCCACAGTAGGCGCACCTGCTGCCGCAGCTCCTGCAGCTGCGCCTTGGCCTTGCCCACCTCGGCCTCGCGCTCCTCCAGCGCCTCCCGCAGCTCCTCCACCTCCCCGGCCAGCTCCGACACGCGCCACTCCGCGTCCGCCGCCGCCTTGGCCGCCGCCTTCTCGGCTTCCGCCGCCTTATCGCCCGCCGCCGCCAGCTGCTGCCGCAGCTCGGCCGCCTCCCCGCTTGCACCCGCTGCCACAGCCTGCTGCTGCTGCTCCCGCTCCTGCTGCTTCTGTTGCAGCTCGGCCAGCTGCTTATGGGCGGCCTCCAGCTGCTGCTGCAGGGCCTCCATCTTGTCAGAGGCCTCCTCCAGCTGCAGCCGCAGGGCGGGGACGGAACGAGGGCAGCGCAAGCACGTCAGCGCTTGAGCATACCGTATGAGCAACGCAGCTCAGGTGGCCTTCCGTCCAGGCGCTTCACACAGCCTGGACTGACACAGGATTGACACCCTTCCCCAGTCCAATCTACGTCTCAATATACCTAAACTCAACCCCCGCTCTACCAGCCCGGCTCAGGTAGTACGGACGGCGCATGGTCGCTGCACAAGGCTTCACAGCAGGTTCAACAAGCACCCGCCCGGCCTCAATCCCTCGCCCAAGCTAGCTCCAGGCCGCGCACCTGCTGCGTGACCAAGGCCACGTAGGCGCCCTTGTGCTGCAGCTCCAGCTGCGCCTCCGCCAGCTGGCCCCGCAGCGCCTCCAGCGGCGCCGCGGTGGCGTCGCCGCCGCTTCCGCCGCCACCCGGCGCGGGTGCTGAGGCGGACATGGCCAGCGTCATGGCCAGCCGTGACAGCGCCGCCACCGCCTCCTCGCGCTCCTGTTGTGGTTCATGAGGATTCGAGCTGTTTGCCACAAGGCATGTTACAAGTGTGGCTGTGGGGTATGGCCATTGCACCGGGCAGGAGCGGCGTGGCAAGGCGGGCAGCAGCAGGGCGGCGACTCCTACTCGCATGCCATGCAACAGCACACGCCGCACCTGTGCAAGTGCCGCTGCCCTGCTCTGTGCGGCCTCCATCTCCTCCACCGCGCCGCTCAGCGCATCCGCCCCCGCGCACATGCGCTCCCGCGCCTGCAGCGCCTCGCTCATGTGCTCCGCAGCCTGTGACTCAACACACGTACACAAACAAAACCGTTTCATAACAAGCGTAGGTGGGGACTTTGAACTTGAGTAATTGATACATCACGTCAGCTGAGCTGCCCCTAGTCCCCGGCAGTCCTGTACACGCCCCGCCCCCCCCCCCCCGCAGCCCAGCCCCGCCCCCGGACCCCACAGGTTGTCCACTCACGTGGTCGCCGCCGCCCGCCGCCTTGTCCTCGGCGTCCTCCAGCCGCGCCGCCATCTCCTCCATGTGCGCCTCCGCGTGCTGCAGCATCACCTGGCAGGCGCGTGGGCGTATGGGCAGCGTGCGGCCGGCGGCGGCGTGCGGTCAGGCGGACCAGGGGGGTGCATGTTGGCGGCCGGGCGGGCGCCTAAGCTGATACCCAGCCCCAACCACAAGCCCCCTTCCCTTCCTCGGCGCCCCTTCTCCCCCTCTCCCCCCTCCCCATGGTTCGCTACCCCTCACTCGCTAGTTTGGTTTGTTGGTTTAGAATGGGCTGGTATTTACAACCCCCCGGGGTTGCTTTGGTTACTGGAACAACCTAACCCCCGCGCCGCCCCCTTGGTCCCCCGTCCCTCACCGTCATGTTGCTGATTTCGCGCTCCTTGTCCGACAGCGCCTGCATGCGCTTCGTGATCTCGCCCGCCGCCTGGTCCTGCAGCGTCAGCAGCTCCTCCCGCTCACTCGCCAGCCGCGCGTTGGCCGCCTCCAGCTCGGCCACGCGCGCCCGCGCCTCATCCAGCGCCGCCTCCACCTTCGCCAGCCGCGCCTCCGCCGCCGTGGACGCAGCCGCCGCCTCCTCCTCTCCTTCCTTGCGCCCGCTCTCCATCGCTGACGCGGTCTGCAGCTGCTCGCGGCTGGCGGCCAGCTGCTGCTGCGCCTCCTTCAGCCGCGCCTCCAGAGCCTCGTAGCGCTTCTTCTCCTTGGCCATGGCCGCCACCGCGCCGTCCTCGGCTTCCGCCAGCTTCCGCGCCGACGCAATCAGCTCGCCCTCCAGCTCTGCCACGCGCGCCTGCGCCTCGCGCAGCGAGCCCTCAAGGCCCGAGGCATTGGCGGCCGCGGGTGTGGGTGCGGATGCGGCAGCCGCGGCTGTGGCTGCAGCAGCGACAGCGGCAACAGCCTCTGCTGTTGCTGCCTTCTCGTCGGCCGCGGCGGCCGCCGCAGTGGCGGCCGCGAGGTCGGCCGCCAGCCCGGCGGCGCGCGCCTCGGCCGCCGCCAGCTGCGACTGCAGATCTTCGGCGCGCTGGCGAGCCTCCGCGGCCTCCGCTGCCGCCGCCTCAGCGGCGGTGGTGCCGGCGCCCGCACCGGCCTCCGTCGCCGCCTTGGCTGCCGCCAGTTCCGCCTCCAGGTCCGCAACGCGGGCGTTCGCCGCCGCCAGGTCGCTGCCGCCGGCCGCCGCCTTGGCCTCGGCCTCGGCCAGGAAGTCCTCAAGCTCGGCAATGCGCTCGCGGGTCTCGCCTGTGCCAAAGAGTCACGCCTGTTATTGTGCGTTTCCCGCTGCACTTGCCTCCTGCCCACTCCCATCACTGCGCTAGCACCCCTCGCCTGCGTGGAATCCGCCCGATGACATTTCCCTTCATCAGCGCAGCGCCCCCTACCACCGCACCGCGCTTGTCTTCCGCCGGGGGCACTGGCCGCAATGCTGCTTTGATCAACCCCGCTTCCCTTTTGCCACACAATACCCCGTTACAGTAAGGCCGGGCACGAGTTGCAATTACTTAGTAGACCTCTGTCCACAGCCCCATCAACCCGACCACCCCCGGTACTATCAGTCCACGTCACCCCCACCCTGGCCCCCAAACCCCCACACGCACCCAGGCGGCTGAAGGCGCTCTCACGCTCCTCGCTCAATTCCTTGAGCGCCGCCTTGAGCGAGCCCATCTGCTGCCCCAGCGCCGCCCGCTGCTCGTCCCAGTCCCGCGCCGCCTGTTTGGAGGCGGACAGCGCCTCACGCAGCGAGCTCAGCTCCTGCAGGCGCGGGCGGGGAGCAGGAGGCGCGCGGGAACGGGACGGTCAGGAGCAACGCAGGTGCCGGGTCATACGCGACGGACGGTGATCGGGCAATCATGGTTGTGCAGGAAGGACGACGACCTGACGAGTTCCAGGTTCGTCCCAGAAGCACGCGCCGCACATCCGCTACGCGCACCCAAGCCCACCACACCTGCATCTGCTCCTGCATGCGCTCCTCATTGGCCAACGCGCCGCCCCGCGACTGCGCCACCAGCGCCTCCAGCTCGGCGCGGGAGGCCTCCAGCGCGGACTGGGCCTCCTGCGGTGGGCCCATCACAGGCAAGGACACGGAACGCTCGTCATCCCAAAATGTGAGCCTGGATCAAATCCCACTGGCCAGGTGCAGAGCAGCTCCACAGAAAGCAACATGGACGCAAACCGTTCTTTGCCGCGTCGCGGGCATTAGGACTCGAGTGCGAGGTTGTTATGCATCGACATTCACCCAACGCCATGTCAACCCACCTCGGCTCGCTGCTTCGCCTCCGCCAGCGCGTCCTTCGTCAGCGCCAGCTCCGCGCGCAGCCCGCTGGCCGCCGCCTCAGCCGCACGGGCAGCTGCCTCCGCCTTCTCGGCGCGCTGCAGCAGCTCTGCAGCCGCAGGCCCATTGTCGGACTGCGGTGCAGTGTGCGATGCACGGAAGGGACCGGTCCGGGGTAACGCGGATGGAATCACTGTGTTGTCCAGATCCCAATCATATAGCCCGCCCTGAACGGCTGGATTCGACATACACATTATGCCGCCTGTACGCCCGCTGGCGCCAACAGCAGCCGCAGATTGGGCCCTTCACCCGTTCCCTCGGCTGACACCCCCGCCTCCTCCTCACCGCAGTTGCCCCGTCTGCCTTCTTGGCCGCCCCGAGCTCTGCATTCAGATATTAGTGAACGCCATGGATGGTTAATAGCTTAAGGGCACGCACTCGTGCCAGGCCAGCTCGGCAGCTCAGCCAACTGCTGGTGCCCTTCCCCCCCGGCTGGCATACCTATCCGAGATGTGTTTACCTTCTATCTTCTTGTCCCGGAGTTTGAGCTTCTTAAGCAAATCCAAAACATAGACCTGGAGCTCCTCCTTGGTTTTGTTGGCGATTACCGCAGGCACAGCCTTGCCCTGTGCCAACTCCAGCAGGGTCAATGCCATGCCAGGTGTTGCCCACTGGCTTTCTGCCCGCGCGCGGCTTCCTATTGCTCACCGTGACCGTAGACGCAGTGGAGCGCCTGCTTGTAACAGATACATTGTCGTCGTCCATTTTTGCGCGCCTGGTCGATCACCTGTTGCTGCTAAAGACAGGTCGCTACATGTACGCGCGTTTCATTCGAGCCAGCTGTTATATAAAGACATGATGAAAGCACTCAGAATGCTCCTGTGCGTTAGCTCGGTAAAAGCAAAGCGCGCTCCTGTTTATCACCTAGTTTCCGCGGCGTGCAGTGTGCTTGCATATATATTAGTATATACGAATCGACACCCTCTCATGCGGAGGTCGGTCGATCGATTGTCGGGGTATGCCGTGCCAGTCGTGCCAACCCCGCAGCACCCAGTTTGTGCGCCCCTTGACGTCCCTTGACCTAGCCAAACCACCCACCGCTCCCTTCTCTAGAGAGAAGGAAGAGCAGCGTCATCGGCACGCATGGTGGTGGGGGGGGGGGGGGGGGAAGCGTCAGACAAAGCAAAAGCAGACACGCCAAAGCATACCAGGGGTCCAGGGCAGGAGTTCCCCGCAGCGGCACCCCTGGTTCCCCGGCCCCGGCGCAAATAAGAAACGGCCACTGCACGACGTGGAGACGCGTTCAGCTGACGGCTGACTGTGGATTCAGTTGCTGAGCCGGCCAAACTGGAAGACCCCCTTGCTTCGTGCGGCCCTATCCTGTACCGCGCCTGGACAGTTGCATACCCGCCAGGCGTGATCACCGCACGCCTGGCGCGGACGTGTGTTGGGTTTGTGCCGCAGGACAGCTCAGACAGCTGCCTTGGACCCGATGCTAAAGAGCAAAGACAACGTAAGGAGCTCACAAAAGAAGGATTGACACAAGCATTCATCTACACTGCTCTCTTGCTAGGCGAACCTTCTTCCGGCCCGTGCCACTGTCCGGACACGGCACCTCTTATGCTTCATCTCTTCGTAGCATAAAAATTCAAACGAATTAAATATCAAGGAGCGCGGCGCGAGGCGACAGTGAGCGAGCGCCAGCTGTGCCTGGCAAAAGGGGCCCGTTTTCTCCGTCACGCGCGGCGTTTTGCAGCTTGCAACAATGCAAGAACGACAGCGTGGTGGCGCAGACTGCTGCCTAGTTTTCTTTCGCTTTGTGAATGTTGTCACAGCCCTCAGCGCAATTCTTTGTCTAGTCGCTTTCTCCATGGCGATAGTTGTCGGTCCGCCGTTCACGGACCGGGCGAATGTCAAAGCGCAGCTATTGAGGTGCGAATGCGGGTTTCAAGGGGTGCGAGCATGACGGCATTTTCGATCGCGCAGAGCCAGCGACGGCAGGCTTAGCAGGGTCTCTAGCGTAAACACAAACATCTGCATCATGGTCTTCGCCGTGAAGGGCGACACTGTAGCTAGACCTCGTGTTTGGGTCGGGGCTGGGACGCACACACTCCCGTCTCTTGCGCGACATAGTACGCGCGTGTCAGAGCCTGCACCGGCATCAAGCCAACCTGGTCACGCGCTGCCGCAGAGTGTATGGCGTGCTGTGGGCTGCGGGACTGGTGCTGGTGGAGACGGAGTTTGAGTGGCTCATGCAGTTCTGCCGCGCATTGGAGATCTGGTTCGCGCGGGGCCTATGCCAGGTGCGCGTGTTGTATTCATAGAAGCCATCGCCACCGAAGTGACGGCCCCCACATGATTGTGTATGACTGGGATGTTTTAGTGTGTGGGGTATGGCGCACGACGACCGCCGGCGCCCTGAAGGCCGCTGCATGACCGACAACACGCGATTGGCGCATACCGCATCGATCCCTGTGTACGCGGCACCCTCGCCCTTATCCACATCCCGTGCCTCTTCCCCGGCCTGTGTGGTATGGCTCCCAACCCTGCAGGCCTTCCTGGCCATAATGACGTTGGAGCTGGTTCACAGCAGCGGGAACAGCGACTTTGACAAGAGTGTGCGGCTTTACCGCACCGTCAGCGGCATGTGGTGAGGATGCGTGGCGCTGAGCCAGTGATCGTGCTTAGCGGCACGGCCTCTGTCACGGGCAAATGCCAGTGGGCAGACCTGCGCACAGATGGGGTGCCGTAAACTGTACCCATGGATCAGCTCAGACACGCTCGTGCGGGGTGTCTGTGTCTCTGCGCAGGTTAAGCTTGCCACCTCTCAAGCACCGATTTGCGCCTTACTGTGCAACATCCCCTCCCCCTCTGTCTGCCTTCCCAGCCTTCTGGGATGCTCAGGCTTCTACATGCTGGGCGGGCTCTTGTGTCTAGGCACGCTGCGGAACGGTGAGAGAGGACAGGCTGGAACCGCCCCGACGTCCTAGCGGGGCGAACAAGCTAGCGGGGCGAACATGCTAGCGTAACTCGGCCTCCTTGCCATACAGTTCTCGAATTGGGTGCACCACTAAACTTGTCCACGCGTCCCTCTGATCGGCCCGGCCTTGCGTGACTGTCCCATGTACAGCCCGCTACAAGCGATTTACGGAGCGCCTAAAAGTGGAGCGCGACCTTGAGTCTCTGGAGAAGCAGCGCGAGGAGCTCAACCGCCTGCTGGCAGCATATTCCAAAGAATGATGATGATACGGTACCGGTAATGGTGGGAGGTGATAATGTGACAGTAAACTGTGTATCCTGCAAACTAATGGGCTACATCCACTGCAGCTACTTAGGATACATGTGGAGGTATGGCTGATAGGTTCGTTATTGGCGCCGACCGCCTAGACTGGGTGTTCCAGGTGCGAGGGCCGCGCGCCAGCCGCATGCAGTGCGCGGGGCTGGCGCAGGTGCTGCGTTCACGTTAAGGGTGCAAGGAGATGAAGTGCATTGGGAGTGACACACCATGAGGTTATGTTTCCCATTATAACACTTGGCGGCAAAGACTCCGTTGGGTAGGTTTGCAGAGGGGGTGGTGAGTCAGACAGGAGCTCGGCGTGGCGTGTCAACGGGTGCAGCCCGCGGGAAGCCGCATTTGCTCTGCATCAATGAGGGTCCATGTACCCATTTTATGCATATTTTGCGTGTTTTTTATTGCTGATAAAATGACCTGGAAGAAAAGAGCAAGCCCGGGATGTGTACAGAGCGAAGCATGGCCGCGCGGCATGCTACCAGCTAAACCCCTACTCGTATCCTCATTTTAGAGCTCTAGCTGACTACATGCAGGGCTAGACAACCCGCTATCCTTTGTAGTCAACTTCCACTCGGGCGACTGTGTCCAACTCCCCGCGTTCGAGCCCAAGCTTGTATTGATCAAGCCTAAGCGGATGGAATCTTTTGCAAAATATAGAATTTTCACGTAGCGAGTTGGCGGACTCTACAGAGGACCGAAGTCCCCGCAAACTCGCTCACGTCCAGCTTTAGTTGTACCAAGTTAACTCTGACGGCAAGCGGCCTGCTGCACACCAAGCCGCTGCGGCGGCAGGCCGGTTCTAGGCGCAGGCCTTATAAGCGAGAAAATGGCCGCACCAGCGATGCTGCCCGGCCAGGCGATCAAGACGCCTGGTAGTATCTGGGCTAAGGCTATTGAGCACGCGAACGAGGAGCGCAAAAAGCCAGGTACGCGGGACTTCGCCACTCGCACATGTCGGCCTTGCTTGCCCGGCGGAAGGAGCAGCATGCTGCTGGAGAGGTAACAGTGCATGGAGTGAACGTATGCATGGACCTTGCGTAAGCCCTACCTGCTGTTTGGCTGGGCTCACAGGCGCGGATGGACGCGGAGATGCGTTTTGCTACTTTGTAGGCTCGCGAGCGGCCGGCAAGAGCACGCTGCTGAACCGATTCTTGTATCCCACGAGGGTGAGGAGCTGGTGGGCTGCGAAACGGCAGGATGTGCAGCGCTGCGGGTTTGGGGCACGCTGGCCGAGCAGGGGAAGTTCTCTCGCACCGGTGGAGCCCGGTGAAAGGGCACACGGCGCTCTTCACTCTCAGCTCATGCAACCTGTAGCTTCTCTGGGCCCTGAACTGAATTGCGCTAGCGCTCCTCCATACCAACCCGTGCCCACAGGCGGAGGTGCCGAAGCCGTCAGAGGGCATCGAGTACACGTACGCCCGCAAACCTGCCGCGTTTGACCACGAAAAGAAGGACCTGGCGCACATTTGGGAGGTCGGGGGCAGTCAGGAGTTTGCGGAGGAGATTGTAAACTCAGACCAGTTGTTCCTAACGGCCAAGCAGGTGCGGCCGGGCGTGAACCACGTTCAAGCAGGGGCCGGGGTTCATGACCGCACGTGCAAGTGCTGGGCTGGCGGGGACATAGCTGCGGGTGCCGTGACTGCAGGGGCACTGTAAACAGCAGGGTTTGGGCATGACAGCTGTGCAGCTACATTCCTCATGCAGCGTACGGTGCTCACGCGACGCTCCCTTGCCTGCTTTGCCGTCGTCGTTCTTTTGACGGCTCCTCGTGGCAGGTGACGACGGCGGTGGTTGTGATCGTGGTGGACCTGTCCGACCCCGCCAGCGTGCTGCCCACGTTGATGTACTGGGTGGAGCAGGTGCGGTCGGCGGGCATGTAAGACGGGAGGAGGCGGAGGCGCAGAGGCGCATGGCAAGGGTCTTGGGCTGCGGCGGGGTTGGGTCGGGAAGGTCCGGTCAGGGGTCAGAAGCCGCTGGCCTGTTGGCGGTATGCTGCAGGACGGGGGGCTGGGGCGGAGGTGCAGTGCAGCGGGCAGGATGCTAGGTCACGACAGCGCTGGTGGCTGCATCTTAGCGGCGGGGCGCTCACACAATACTGATGACCGCATCCCGACCTCCACGCCGCCCGCGCTCGACCGCGCCTCCCCACCCCCAGGTGAAGAAGAAGTTGGGCTCCACGTATGAAAAGTTCGAGAAGAAGGGCCTGCAGCTGCCGGAGCAGCTGCGGCAGCGCGCCAAGTCCAAGCTGTACAGCGCCAACGAGGACAAGGACACGGTGTACCACAGGTGCGCATGGGGGAGTCGGGGACGACGGGGCTGGCGACGGTGTATAGGGGTGTCGCCGTGTTGTACAGCACATGTTTCCACAAGCGTCCGCGGACGCGGACCGGGCTATTGCGTACAAGTTGTACTGCAGCGGGGTAGCGTTGCCGCAAGCGCACTGCATTCGGGCAGCCGCTTAAACCGGTGCCCGCGTGCACGCCCGCTCCTCTCCTGCTGCAGCGGCATCTCGCTGGTGATCGCGGCGACCAAGTACGACGCCTTTAAGAACCAGGACCCCGAGGTCAAGAAGGTCATGTCCAGGTGGGGCCGGGCGGGGCGTGACTATGGGGCGGGTCGGGGCGGGCCGGGGCGGAGTTGTCGGAGAGGCAAAGCGAGGCGAGGCGGGGTATCACGCCTTGAGCAGACTGACTGACCCCGCCAGCACGACAGTGTAAGTTGCCTTCCCTGCCAGGTTCAGTTTATGTGCCCTGCACACGCGCACACACACACACACACAACTGTCCTATGTCTGCTGTTCTCCCCCTTGTGATCTCTAACACACACAAGTCTTTCATAGTACTCTCCCTTGTGATCTCTAACACACCCTTCTGTACCTTTGCACGCACAAGTCCCCTTGTGAACTTTGACACACACCATCGCTCGCTCGCTCCCCCGCAGGGTGCTGCGCTACGTCGCGCACGCGCATGGCGCCTTCCTTTGCTACCTGTCCGGACTGCACGGCGCCAGCGAGGGCAGCGGCGCGGAGGACGCGGCGCTGCTGGACAACTTCACGCGCCTGATGAACCATCTCATCTTCACCGGCCTCGAGAAGAAGCCGTAAGTCGCGCGCCAGCCCGTCCGCCTGCTGCCACACAGTCCTTGGGGAGCCGCTGCCGCAGCTGTCGCAAGAGGACGTTGCCACGAGTCCACTCCACGGTCTCTTTGCAGGCAGCCAAGCTAAACGCGTACGCTCCCATTCCTTCGTGTGCTTTCTGGGTTGCAGGGTGTTGAAGATGCAGCCGCAGGTTGACCACACGGCGCCCATCATGGTGCCGGCAGGCTTCGACACCTTCAAGTCCGTGGGGCGGCCGCGCAGCCAGGGCGAGGGCACGGTGGCGGGCGGCCTGGCGGAGTGGCGTGAGCTGTACGAGAAGATGTTCCCAGGTGCGTGTGCGCGCGTGCTGGTTGATGTTGGTGTCGTTAGCTTCTGTGCCAAATCCTGCTGCAGGCTTTGGCTGGAGCAGCATAGGAACCGGCCGCGATCCCGCGAGCGTTATGTGTTTGCCTCTGACACTCATCCTGGTCCCGGCGTGTCTTCCACGCCGCGCAACAGGCGTGCGCGAGAAGGAGGCCAAGATGTCGGCCAAGGGCGCAAAGTTCGTCATTCCCGATCAGTACAAGGAGGAGGGTGAGTGTTCGCCATCGTCTCAGGCATGCATAGGCTCAACTTGAGGCGTCTTCCTTTGCGCACGCACCCGCACAGCCTCATCGCGCACAGCACCTGACCGGTGCTTTGTCCCCCCAACGGTCCTTGCGCCAAAGCCACAATGCCACTAGCATTCACGTTGCCGCACTGTCACCCTGCCCGGCAGAGGTGGACGCGGTGCGGCAGCGCAAGCTGACCGACCTGGACAACTTCCGCAAGGAGCAGGTGCGTCAGCGCATGTGGTATGCGCCTGTGTTATGTTGGCTTGGTGTCGCACTTCTGTGTGGCATGCTCGTTGCCATACTGCACACGCTCACCACACGCGGCCTTGCCTCACACGGTACGCGCCCCTGTGGCGCTCTTCCCTCCGCACTACCAGGCCGCTGCAGTGGAGGCGGCGAAGAAGAAGGCGCTCATGGCCAAGGCGCAGCAGGCCGAGGCGGCCGCCAAGAAGAAGGCGGGCGCGGCGGCGGCCGGCGGCGCCAAGGCGCCCGCCAAGGCCAGCCCCAACGGCACGCCGCCGCGCCGGCCCTCCAATGCCGGAGCCCAGTGAGCGGCTGGTAGCGGTGGGGGAGGTCATGTGGCTTCGCGCGTAAACTTGTGCGCGGCGGCGCATTGCAGGGCTGAAGGCAGCGTGCCTGCGATAAGCATTGCTTGCCATGTGGTTGCGGTGAAGATTGGGATGGTGGTGTGCGCGCGGCCGTGTTAACGCTGGCTACGGGGGTTGACATGATGGCAGCTTGTCAGTGTGTGGAGGCAGCACGGCGATCGCACGAGGGGTTCGATACAGGGAGCACACATGTCAAGATGCGGCCTCTGCAGCATCGCGGTCGCTGAGTGGAGTGCTGTGAAGTGGATGTACATAACCCGTACAAGACGACTAAGTCTACGATGAAGGTGACGGGCAAGGTGGGTGCTTGCCATGACAGGTGGTCGAGGGACTGACCGAGAACGGACCGGGGCAGTCAGCAGCGCGTGTGTGTAGGTGTTTAGGCAGTCAGGTCTTGCCGCAAGGGCAAGGCGCTGCCGGGCTTAGAAGATAGCACGCAGCATCTTTAGAATGACGGCGTACAGTAGGGAGCGCGTCTGGTGAATACGGATGTAAGATTGATGCTTTCCGGTGCAAGCCGAGCAGCGTCAGCGTCCACTTGCTAGCCTTGTGACGAGGCATTTGAGGCCTAAGAATTATGGTGCCATATTTCTGTATCACCTAATGACAACTCACATGGGTATCCTAACCAAGCGGAAGCACAACGCGGCAGTGGCCCGCACGCAAACCCCAGCGGCACTGGCCCAGCCCGCGAGAGCGGCGCCACGCGAGGCATTGTGGAAATGGGGAGATACTTAATTGAGCAGTTATACGATTTAAAAATAGTTATCAGTTAAGTTGTAACTCCGTGCCCTCCGCCTCGCCCGCCTGCATGGCGCCTGCTGTCAGGGGTTGGCGTGGGGCGCAGGAGAGGGACAGGAATCAGGGAGCGTGGTGCGGGGAGTGCCGGGTCATAGGCTGCAAGCACGGAACGTCACATGCGTTACACCCCATACGCACCCCAGTTGTATCATACATGGAGCATCGGCCACAAGTAAGCTGCTCGGCCTGAACCCCCGGCACGCCCACCATACGCCATGCAGGCCGCAATGCCGCGCTAACCCACCATACATGGCCACCGTGCCCATCACACCCCTGCCACTCAGGTGTACGAGGAGGTGGACACGTCCTCCGAGTGTATCGAGGTGCCGTACGGCTCCGTGTCGGACGACGTGTGGGACGGCACGCTCATCTTGTCCTGGCGCTGGGCGGCGCAAAAGCCCACCCAGTACATAGAAGGTAGGTGGTGACATGGAGAGCACAAGGTCCATTGGTCAGTCACCTTCCCGAACAAAGAGCGTTTCACGTGTAAATAGTAGTTGATGGTGCAATGTCCGGTGCGATCGGGTCAATGCGATCGGGCCGCGGACAGTCGCGGTATCGCAGTTCTGGGGTGACACGCATTCTGTGTATAGATTGTGTGTGGCATTTTTACTTGAAGGCGACTACTCAGCGTGGCTTGCGCCCGAGCTGACAGTCTGAGCTCTGGTCTGAGCTGACAGTCCCCGAACGCAGCAGCGTTCTTGAACAACGCTTTAACGCAGACCTCAAATTTGTAGCGATGGCGAGTGCCATTTGCTAAAGCAGCGCGGTGACAGGGAGGTAGCTTGTTGAGCGGCTCGCAAAATGCGGGTGGGCTCTTCAGCGCTGGATTTTGCAGTTCAAGGTACGTTAATAAAAGAACACGGAGCTGCTGGTAATTAGGGTCCACGTCCCAAGCAAGTTGTTAGTCGCCGCGCTTTGACCGACGAGCTACACCGGTTGCCTATACTTCCTTCCCTGCACAGGCTCGCGCGCTGGTGTAGCTTCTGGTCGCGATGACCGTGGCGGACTACGTGCCGACCGGTGCGTGCGCATACCTAAAGTACACGCCTGACACTCGCCGACCGGGAAACGGCTCCAACTCTACCTGTCTCACCTGACTCACAACGCAGGGTGGCGGGCAGCCCCTACCTCCAGGTGTCCAGCGGCAGCAACGAGTTAATTGGTGGTCGACGACCCGCTTCCACGGCCTCGCCGGGCAGTGGCAGCGGGTTGCAATCGGGCCTGGGCGGCAGTGGTAGTGGGGCGCAGTTGCTAGGAGGCGGCAGCAGCGGTGGGAGGGCCTCCGCAGCGAGCGCCTCTGCGGCTGTGCAGGAGGCGCACCAACGGTTAGAGCGTCTACTGGGGCCACAGGTGAGGGCTCCTGGTGGCGGACTCCGTCAGGCCTCCTCACTGTCTCTGATCCAACCTTCCCACACCGGAGGTACACGCCATGTATGTATCTAGCCACGCATCTTGTTTGAGTGACTTGTCTCCAATGACGCCCACCGACTTTCCCAATCGGCACTGGCACTAGCAGGGAGGAGCGGCAGCAGCCGGCGGGGTGAAGCGGCCCATCAGCGCGCCGCTCGCCGCAGCGGGCGGCCCCCCGGGTGCCGGCGCGGGCATTCCCTCAGGCGGCGCGCTGGGATCCCGCCCCGCCTCTGCCAACCTGCTGTACTCCTCGAAAGGTTACAGTGGCGTGGGCGGCGCCGGTGGCGCCGCCGCTGCAGGCGGGGGCCCCACGTTCACTCCTCTGGCGCCGCCGGGGCAGCCGCCGGGGCACCAGCACCGGCCGCTGGGGCGCAGCCTGTCGGCCTCATCTGAGGCAGGCGCAGGCGGTGGGCTGCTGGCAGCAATGGGCGCCGGCGGGCTGGGCGCGAGGGCGGGCCTGGGCCTGGGCAGTGGTGGCGCGGTCAGTGGCTCGGGGAGGGGCGGCTCGGTGAGCGGCAGCGGCGCGATGCCGGGGTCGAGCGTGGGCGTGGGCGGCAAGATCCTGTCGCCGTCGCTGAACCGGAGCAGCAGCGGCAGCGGTAGCGGTGCTGGCGGCGCGGGTGCCGGAGCTGGGGCTGCTGCCGGGCTGGGTAGGCTGGGCAACAGCCGCAGCAGCGGTGCAGCGCTGGGCAAGAGCGCGCTTGACGCGGGGCGGCTGCTGGGAGGCCTGCTGGACGGCAGCGGCGGCGGCGGGGGCAGCGGTGGTGCTGGAGGGGTACTGACCTCGCCTACGGGCGGCAGTGTCGGTGCGCTTGGAGGCAGGAGCCTAGGCGGCAGCAGCAGTGGCGGCGGCGGTGGTGGGGGCTCCGTGCCGCTGACGCCGGGCTCACCCACGGCCGCCGGCAAACCGCTGCAGCGGAGGCTGAGTGGCGGCGAGCGCAGCGGGCGGAGCATCCTATCCGCCAGTGCCGATGCGGCGGGCGCTGTGGGGCTCAGCGTCACGCCCGTTGGCGCCGCCGGTGGTACCGGTGGGGGCAGCGGGGTGGCGAGTGTGTCAGGTGGTAGCGGTGCGATGGGTGGCAACAGCGCAAGCTCAAGGAGCGCCTGGTATACGGGAGCGGGAGCAGCAGGCGCAGCGGCAGATGGCGGCAGCGGCCTCGACCTCGCCAACGGCGGTCGCACGCCCCGAGGCAGCCGCCGCACATCAGGGAGCAGCGCTGGGGGCGGGAGCAGCTCCAGCGGCAAGACGGCGTCGGGCGGGAGCGGCAGCTCAGCAACAGCTGCAGCAGCAGGGGCTTCCGCGGGGGCTTCATCGGGTGGCGTCACGCCGCGGGGAAGCAGCAGCAGCAGGACAGGCAGCTCCTCTGCTGCGGGCACGAGTGGAAGTGGGAGCGGGAGTGCGAGCGGGGGCAGCAGTCGTACGCGGCCGTCGAGCGCAGGCAGGACGCGAGTGGCAAGCACGGCCAGCGCGACAGACGTGCTTGGGCTGGGCACGTCAGGGCCTGCGCCGCCAGCCGCGGGCAGTGGCAGCAGCAGTGGCAGACGGCTCTCAGGCGAAGGCACCCGCTCTAGCAGTAACGGTGCTGGCGGTGGTGGCAGTAGCTCAAGCGGCGGTGCGGCTGGCGCTAGTGCATCAGTGGGGCGGCCTTCGTCCGCGGAGCGCAGGCGCCGGAGCTCCAGCAACAACGACGCCGGCGCCGGCACAAGCTCTGCATCCTCTATCCTCGGCTCCTCTCCTACCTCTGCCGCCTCGGCAGCCACCACCACCGCCTCCGCAGGAGCAGCTGGCCACTCGCCGTCGCCCGGCAGCGTGCTGCAGTCGCTGTCGCTGTCTGCAGCAGCGGCGGTGGTACAGCAGGTGGGGCCTAGCCTATCAGGCTCAACGGCGGCGGGCCACCACCCGGGCCTCATCGGTGGCTCCTCCCTCACGCGCATCAAGCCGCCCTCAATCGACCTTTCTGTGCTCAACAGCGCCAGCGCCGACGACACCACACCCAACCTCGTCCGGCCCGCCGTGCCAGGCAGTCTTGTGCCGGTCCGGCCCTCAGGCACCCCCTCCCTCACGCTGTCCACAAGCTCCGCAGCTGCGGGCGGCTCCGCTGGCCGCGGCGGCAGCGGCAACGGCAGCAGCGCGGGCGCGGCCGGCGCGGCGGCCGGGGCTGGTCTTTCAGCAGCCGGCGGGGGCAGCCGCCGCGCGCTGGCTGCCGCCGTGGATGCGACGGGCCCGTCGCCGACGGCTGCGGCGGCACCGCACGGCGGCGCGCCGCACCACCACGCGCTTGGCGCCGCGGCCGGGTCGCACTCGCCGTACAGCTACGGCGGCAATCAGGGTCCAGGCAGCGCGGGCAGCACGCCGCGCTCCCCGAGCGGCGGCCCGCCCCGCTCTCCGGGCGGCAGCGGAACCTTCACGCCGCCGGAGCGCGGTGGCACGCCGCCGCCGCTGCTGCCCACGCGCTCACCGCTGCAGTCGCCCCGCAGCGTGCTGGGCATGCAGCGCCGCATGCGCGGCTTCAGCGGCAGCGGCCTGGGCGGCAGCGGCGTCGGCGTGATGCCGCCGCACTGCCGCTGGCCGCGCAACCCGCCGCTGCCGGAGACCGGCCCGGCGGCGCCGCCGACGCGCATGCCCGAGTCGGCGGTGGTCATGCACGACCTGGCGGTGGCGGGGCACGAGCTGCTGGGGCTGTTTGGGGGCGGCGCCGCCGGGTTCGTGGAGGGGCTGCGGGAGCGGTACGTGGAGGCGTACCGTGCGAGCAGGCGCCAGGCGGCGGCGGCGGCCAAGGAGGTGGCGGCCTCCGGCACGCCCGACCGGTAGCAGCGCGGGCGGCAGGTGGTTGCAGCCGGCAGCGTGGCAGCAGTGCAGCGGGTGAACCATGGCGAAGCGCTGGCCGTGATGGCAGCGTTGTTCACAGAGAGCGGTGCTGACAAGGCGTAGAGAGGATGTGCAGTGACCTAGGCGCGTGGACGGTACCGGATATGGCGTGCAAGAGACTGGCAGAGTGAGGAGAGCCTGAGATAGGGAGGGTCTGCGTTAAGGCCACGGATGTAATATTGATGACGTGACGCCAGCACAAGCAGACGAAAGAACTGATACCCGGTGCCCTCTGGTGGGTACCTACCTACCCGTAGACTTTGGCGGCCCCAAACTTCTTCACCAGACACCCCCTGCGTAATGCTCTCGTTCAGCTTTACAATATCCAGGCATGGAGTAGAAATTTGGCGTTCCTACACACCCTTGGACCCGCAGCCTTGTGTCGGTGAACTATGGTACATACGCACATCCAAGCTGTATTGACCACGCAAAAGCATTTACATCTCAGCGTGCGTTGAAGGCAGGGGTGCCCCTGGTTGAAGGCCACCTCACAAACGCTTCACCACCGCTAGCGCTGTGGCATCATCATACGGCATCATGGCATGTACAGGCTCCGCTCCTTGGATGCAACCACGCTTCTTGCCTAACAGCCTAACACTCACAGCTACTGCTTTCTGTCCGCTACTGCTTACTATCCTTTACAGGTGACAGGGTATGCCTGTTGCTTCCTACTCTGTGCTTCACGCGCGCTGCTCGTGCGCAGGCACGGTACGCTATTGTTATTTATCTGCCTGTCAGTACGCCCCGGCACCGTAGCCGTATGCGCCGCGCGCGCCGCCCTGGCTCGTCTCGCTCATGCCGCTCGCATCCTCCGTTGTAACCACGCTTCCGTTCGTTGAGACGGTGCGCCGCGGCAGTGCAGCTGTCGCTACAGCCGCAGCCGTGGCTGGTCCCGGTGCACCTCCGGCGTCACTGTGGTGCACCGCCTCGCCGCCGGCAGCAGAAGAGTCGCCGGCACCCGCGCCCGCCAGGCGCAGAGCAGCGCCCATGGCGGCAGCCCAGCCCTCGCTCGCCACATGCTGCTGTGGTGCTGCGGGGGGCCAACCCGAATGCTGAAGGTTGGGGTACAGCGCCCGCTGGTTTTGATGCTGCTGTTGATGCTGCTGCTGGGGGAATGCCTCTCCGCTGCCGTTGTTGTACCTGCAGGTGCCTGCAGTCCCAGGGTGCCCACTGCCGACGCCGTACCCGCCTCCGGTACTGCTGTACGCGCCGCCGGCACCACCGCCAGCCGCCAGAAGCATTCCAAGCTCCAGGCCTATTTGCGCGGGCCGGGGCGTGGGGACGGCAGCAGCGGCGCCAGCTGGGCCAGCTGCAAGCCCCGCAGCCGCATACCAGTCAAGTCCAGCTGCTGCTTGCGCAAGCCCCCGCACACCCAGCGCTGGCTGCTGCGCCTGCGAAAGGCCATAGCCGCTATGCGCATGCCCGTGCCCCACCAAGGTGCGGCCGGTACCAGTGGTTGTGCTTGCGGCAGCGACCGCAGCAGCGGCAGCCGCCGTGGACTGGTCCCGCAAATGCTGCAGGAAGTCCGCATGAGCCTGCTGGAAGTGTTGCTGCAGTCCTGACGGGCGAGACTGGTTGCACGCGTCCTCGTATGCCCCGGCGCGCAGTGCTGCTGCGGCCACCTGGGCCGTGTGATGCTGCTGGAGAAAACCCTGGCGCTGATTCTGGGTCTGGCTGCCGCCGAGCAGCAGGTCCCATGCCAAACCACTGCGCCCGCCCGCGCAACACGCCTGCGCAGCTGCTGCCAGCTGTTGCTGCTGCTGGGACTGCTGTTGCAGGTGAGGCTGTGGGTACTGTGGGGGCAGCGGATGGTGCTGCTGCGCAGCCTGTGTGATGTGAGGCTGTTGGTGGTGCTGCGGGCGCCACGCTTCGAAGTCATACACAACGCTACCGCCAGCCGCACCGGCTGGCTGCGCATAACCGCCGCCGGCGCTATCTGCAGCCGCGCCAAGGGCCGCATGAGCAACGCCGGCGGCACCGAGCGCAGCGAGCACGGGGCCTAGGCTCGCAATCCCCGACCGCAGGTTGCTGTGATCCTCCGGCTCCTGCTTGACCTCCATCATCTGTTTCAGCTGCTGCGTGTGCTGGCTGCCCCCCGCACCGGCACCAGCACCAGCGCCGCCACCAGCGGGAAGCAGGCCTGCCTCTGCCGCGGCCACCGCTGCCGCCGCAGATGCCGGATGCTGCCCCCCTCCACCGCCGCCAAGCCGCTGCTGCTTGCTGGCGGAGGGCTGCGACGCCGACAAGCTGAAGCCAAACAGGTCCAGGCCGTCGCTGAGGCGCGGGTTGAGCAACTCATTCCAGTCCACGCTGGCCTGCCGCGCCAGGCGGCACGAGGCCAGCAGGCCGCCGGGCGTGGCGGAGCTCAGGCCTGCGTGCGACGTGCGGCATGCGTATAAGATTAGGGTAAATGGCGCGCGTGCACGGTCAATGGGTCACGTGCTTGGGAGCCAGCAGGGACGAGCTGCAGAATGCGTGGCAGGCACACTGCCCATTGCTTGATAGCATGGGATCAAAGTCTCGCCCGTCCTCCTACGCCCATGATCCCATTGGTCACCTGTCAGGCGGAGGATGGAGTTCTGCAGGCTCCGGGCGCTGCCCAGGCCGAGGGCGTCCGCCAGGTTGCCGTCCTCCCACGCCGCCTCTGCCTCACCAAGCCCAAGTGGCAGCACGCCACTGAACACTGTGCCAAGCGCGCCCCGCAACCGGGCGGCGGGCGTCACAGAGCCCGGGCCCCCGGCAGCGCCTCCGGCGCCGCTCCGTCGGTGGCCGCCACCGCTGCCACCCGCCGCTGCGGCTCCCCCATTAGTGGCGTCGCCTCCAGGTGGCGTCGAGTCCTTGCGGCCGCCAGCAAGAGCACCAGCACCTTCAACCCCCGCCTGCTGGCCAGGGTCTCCGCCCAGCAAGCCTGCTGCGGGCTCGGCTGCCGCCAGCGAACCGAAGGCGCTGACCACGTTGAAAGGGCCGGTGCTGTGTTCCGCATCTTCGCTCGCCGCTACTGAAGCAGCAGCAGCAGCAGCAGCAGCAGCAGCAGCCCCTACAGCTGCTGCGGGTGCTGCCGAAGCGCCCACCTCGTCCATTGCCGTGACCTCGCCAAAGCTGAAGCGCACGGTGCGCTGCTTTCTGACGGCACGCGTCGCGTCATCGTCGTTGGGGCCCACGACACCCAGCGTACCAGCCACGCCCTGTACTGCGTCACCCCCTGCGCCCCCGTCGTGCGAGCCCGCGCGCTTGCGCATACTGCCACCGACTGACAGCAGGCCGGGCCCAATAGCGGATTGGGGGAGGCGCGCGGGCGGCGGCGGCATGCATTGCAGCGGGAGGGACGCCGCCGCCGCTGCAGCCACGTTGCCGCCAGGGCTGGCCTTCAACCCTCCGCCAGCGCCGCCGTTCCTGCCCATCACCACCTGGTAGAGCACGTCGTCGTTAGTGAGCGCCCCACCGCTGCGCCCCATGCCGAGCAGGGCCTGCGGATGGTCGTGCAGCTGCTGGAGTCCGCTGCGCTGCTGCTCCACCTCCTGCAGACCCGCCTGTTGCTGGTGCTGCTGGGACTGGTGCGCACGCAGCAGGTTATGCTGCTGCAGCTGCTGGTTTTCGGCGGACGAGTCCCTGCCGCCGGACAACAACGGAGGGCTACGCAAGGCGCCTGCCAGCAGCAGGCTCGCGGCTCCGCCCGTCCCGACGCCGCTGATACCTCCACCACCGGCGGTGCCCGCGCCGCCTGCGGTGGCGCTGCGACCGGCATGCAGCCGGACCGCAATGGCATCCGCCGCCTCGGCTGCGGCTGCCAGGTTGCCGATGTTGGCGAGCGAGCGGCGGCGGCGACCCTGCCGTGGCTCCTTACTTTTCATCACCTCCTCAGCACCGTCTGTTGCGGCGTTCTCACTGCTGGCGACGTATCGAGTGAAGTATGCGTCGGCCATTGCAGCCGCCGGCAGCTGTGGAGGCGGCAGGTCGCCGCTGGGACCACCGGCCGCTGCAGCCCCACGCGCCGCCGAACCGCCCGGCCACGCCTCAGCGCTGGTGAGGACCTTTGGGCCCCCGGCGGCAATGACAGCCGCCACAGCTGCTGCAGCTGCGGCGGCATCCGCATCTTCTGCAGCTGCGGCGGCATCCGCATCTTCCATGCCTGCCGCAGTGCTGCGGGTGCCGTACAGGATTGCGGCCGCGGCACGCGCCGCCGCTGCTGACATTGCGCCACCGCCGGGCCTATCCACCAGCAGGCCAACCCCATCACCCAAAGCATCACCGCGCCCGTCCATGGGCAGCAGAAGCGGCGCCCAAGGTCCGCCAGCATCGTCGGGCATTGCAGATGCCGCGGCAGCCACCGCAGCAGCCGCAGCGGCAGACGCCGCGATGGCCTCTGCGGCTGCTGACATGGAAGCACGCGCATTAATGGCGCTAGCGGAGCTCAAGTGGCGCCGCCGGCGGGTGGCGGCGGCCGCCGCCAGCAGTGTTGCCGGTGCGCTGCCCCCCGCCGCCGCCACAGCGGCCGCAGCCTGGGTGGATATAGGGTGCGCTCTGGCGTTTGAATTGCGCTTGCTAGACTTGAGGGGCAGCAGTGGCGATGCGGGAGGCGAGCAGGCAGCGCTCTTCTTGCCGCGGCCGCGGACGCTCCGGCCGGCGGCCTGCTGTCCCGGCGCCTCCTCCTTCACGTGCACGGTGTGCACCGCGCCACCGTTGCTGCTGCTGTCGCCGCCCGGCTCGCCAGCCGTAGCTGCGGCGCGGCTGCGGGGCCCTCCGGCTTCAACCATCCTGCCTTCCTGGCCCTGCGGTTGCTGCTGATGCTGCGGGTGCGCCTGCTGGGCGGCGACGCTCTCCAGCTGCTGGCGGATGATGGCCTTGCGGCGATGCCGCAGCGTGTTCAGCCCCTTTCCAGAGTCCGTCGCCTCTGTGTTGGGTGGAGACGCCACGGCGTCCTGGGCCGCATTCGCCACGGCCGATCCAGGTCGTGCGGCGCTGCCGCCTGATGTGGCCGTAAGCGCGGACCGATCCACCGCATGGCCATCTGCTGCTGAGACTGCTACCGTTGATGTTGGCCAAGGAGGCATCATGGATGCAAGCGTGTCGTCATCCACTGCGGCGGCGGACGCAGGTGCGGACTCGCGCCGCGGCCTGGTGCCGGTGCCTGCGGCCGCATCCAGCAGGGCCAGCGGCGGGTGCGGTGCTGGTGGCTGGCCGGTGACGGCGCCCTTGGCGCTTTGCCCTCCGCCTGCGGTTCCAGCTGCCGTGGCTGCTGCCGTGGCCGCGGTCGACCCAGATGGCTTGCGCCACGTCTGGGAGGCAGCAGCGGCAGCAGCCCGCCGTGGCGGTCGAGCGTTGACGGCGGCAGCGCCGACAGCGGCAGCAGTGCCATCGGTGGAAGGGGCGGTCGCAGGGGCGGTGGCAGGAGCGACGACGTAGGCTGCGGCGGCGGCCGCCAGCTGCTCCTGCTGTGCTTGCTGCACTTGCTTCTGCCCCTCCGCATTGGGCGCCTGCTCATCGTCCTCCTCCTCCGAGCTGGACTCCTCACCACTGGATTCGTCGCCGCTTCCTGACGTGTCAGTGGAACCGAAGTGCTGGGGCCGGCGGCGGCGGGGCCGCCTGGCGGCAGGCCGGGTGCTGCGAGCTGTGAGGCGGCGGGGCGGAGCCACATTGCCCGCGCCAGGGCGCGGTACCGTCCGCCCTTCCGCCGCGACTTCGCTGCCCTCCTCCTTTACGCGCACTTGTGGACCGTCCTCGCCCTCCTCATCCTCCGAGCCTGAGCCGTCGTCGCCACTCCCCCGGTCGTCGTCCTGTGACATTGGCGTGACGTGACACGCAGCAAAATATGGGTCAGACCAACCGGCAATTGTGCTAATGCTATGCCTGAAACAGCAAGCATGATATGCAAGCTTGTAAGATAAAGCACTCGTACACACAACACGCATTGCCAGGGGCAGTTTCAGCCTGACCCACATCATCGTCTTCCTCATTGCTGGACCCAGAAGAGGAGCCGTCGCTGCCCACGGAGCCGTCGCTGCCGCTGCCGCTGCCGCTGCCGCACGCGCTCCGCTTGTGTCGCCGCCGCCGCGACGCCCGGCGCTGCTGGCGGTAACGCCGGAAGTAGGCCCGGATGTTGGCCTTGGGCCTTACGCCCTCTACAGGAAACGGCAATGAAAAGGAAGGAGGCGGTGATGTGGGGCAGGGGCGTTACGTTCACGCGTGTTGTTAAAAGCATAAATGCCCGACGACCAGAGCGCTTTGGTGCTAGCGGTGCCGGTGCCAGGGCAACTCACTTGAGTGCCGCTTGGTCTCAAGGAAGGTTGGCCGTAGGGCGGGATCCGGCCACACGGTCGCCGCGTTCTCGTTAAACCACCTACGTGAGCCCGCATTGGGGCAAGAAGCGTGGCGGGCTTCAGGCCAGGAGCAGGCCGCAGGGGGGGGGGGGGTACGGGAAGGGTTGCGCTTGGACCATCCTGACCCACATCGCAGGTAACACGCGTGCACCGGCTGGGGCGCCAGATTCAACGCTGCCGCAGCCACAACACGGTCATCCTCCTCCTCTCTGATCTCTTGGCGTCTTTCTCTTTGGAATACCTCCTTACGTGTGGCTCCGTTGCCGAACGGGCCCGCTGGCGACGTGAGCAGGCGCAGGACTCACTGTTGAATAGTGGCGACTCGGGGCTTCTTGCCCGTGTCATCGTGGTGTTGCCGCGCCCAGTCGTTGTAATGATCCCAGAAGAAAGGGGGCCGCCGCTTCGCCTTCGTCATGACTGGCGCCTTCGAAGCCGGGGGAGGGATTCGCGGCGGGCGGGAATGTCACATCCTGAGCCCAAACCTCGTTCGCAGGGCGGGAAACGGGCTCACCTGTTGGCTCAAACCAGTCGCTGTGCCCGCGGCGGCGAGCTATTAGTTCGGGAGAGCGAAACCCGCGTTGCACGGTCTCCGCGATTGCTCACCGGGAAAGCTTAAACCTCTAAGCGAGGCCCGCCTGTCGGGTTCAGGGCGTACTTCAATTATGTATACACGTACTCTATGGGTCGAGGAGCCGGCCGAGGGGGTTTCCACGGTCGACCAAAGGCCAAGGTCCTTTAAACCGCCCGTGTTCCTTCAGGCTTGTTAAGTTGTGTAATGTAAGGACAAATGCTTACAAGTCGTATGAAGATGGCATTCATTAAGCTCATCCGCATTTCTTGCTCTTCATCTTTCGCGGCTGTCCGATCCGGAATTCCGCCATCGCCTCCGTTGAGGCTATCAACAATCTCCTATACAATGCCGAAAGTATAGTGGTACCCAGCAAAAGTATAGCTTTAAAAGGCGAAGACAATACTGACAAGTTTATTGCAAGCTCTGAGGACCCTCTGGGGACGCTTTCAGCATGGGTGCTGGCGGTGCATCTACCACAGGAGACAAGAGCGGCATGAAGCTCGTCGGCTCGGCAAATTTCGTTCGGCATAATCCCCGCACAGACCGCTTCGCCATCCATAAGTTCCACAGCTTTGAGTTCTGGTGTGCGGACGCGACGAACATCTACAAGCGGTAGGTGCGCGAGGTATTGCACATACAAGTGGTAGACACGCTCTGAGGGATCGGGGGCACCGAAGTCGCGAAACATGTGTACATCTTTGGGGTGCGGGCCGGCCCGAAACATAGTTTGTATTTGCACTAGCACACGGCGTGGATGTGGGTTTCTCCTGTTGAAATGATTTTTCACATTCGGAGGCTGCGGAGGGCGGCTATGCCTGCAGGAGGGGTCGTCGACTTGGTTACGCGCCCCGGGTTACCCCACTGTGGGGTTACCCGCACACGCACGCAATGCAGCACCACAATATGTCACGCTGGAATGCTGGGATTGTACATTCGCCTGAAGAGCAATGCGCACTTCAACTAAGGGTGCCCCACGAGACAAGCGGTCACCCTTCCATTCCATCCGGTACAGATCTAGTGCGTGCCCTCCGTGGCTAAGCCGCACTCAGCAAACCCTATCCCCAGTTCCCCACCATCATGCGACTCCCACTTGTCACCAGGTTCCAGTACGGCCTCGGCATGCCGCTGGTCGCCAAGTCCGACCAGTCCACAAACAACCAGCTCTTTGCATCCTACGTGCTGCGCTCCAACGACCTAGTCTTCACCTTTACCGCGCCCTATAGCCGCAAGTGCGCCTCGGTCAGCGAGGGCGTGCCGCTGCGCCACTACAACGTCGACCAGGCGTATGACTTCATCAACGCGCACGGGCTGGCGGTGCGGGCCGTGGGTGAGTGCCGGCGGCATGGGAAGGCGTGCGGTGCATGCGTGGCGGCTTGCCCTGTTTGGCCTTGTTTCTTCATGCCAACGCGTTGTCCCCACTTGTTCTCCAGGCCTGCTGGTGGATGACGCGAAGGTGGCTTACGAGGTGTCTGTTGCTCACGGGGCCAAGGGCGTCCTGGCCCCTCTGGAGCTGAAGGACGAGGAGAGCGGCACTAGTCAGGTCATCGCGGAGGTGCTGCTGTACGGGGAGGTGGTGCTGCGGTGCGTCGTGCACAATGGGATCGGCAGGGCTTCGGACACAGCAGTAAGGTCACGGAACCCAAACCCACAAGGCACTGTAAGCCACGGGAAGAGTTGAAGGAGGTTGGCTTGGTGAGTTGTGCCCCGGACGTTACAACGTGATATGTCATGACTCATTGAAGCCCAGCTTGTAACCTGGCTCCCGCCTCCCCGGCAGCTACGTGTCGGGCTCCTTCAACGGCCCCTTCCTGGCCGGCTACACGCCCGTCACCGACTCGCCGGTCGCCTCACTCGGGCTGACGCGGGTCGACCACGCGGTGAGGCGAACATGAAGTACCACATGGGATATCGGGTTGCCTTGCCGCTCCTCCGGACCTCCGCACTCGCCAGATCCGGCATCGCGCTGCCTACGCTTTTGTGTGCGCGGTACAGGTTGGCAACACACACGACCTTATCAAAGCCGTGGAGCATATCACCGGGTTCACGGGTGCGTACAGCTGCCTGCACTGGCCGGTATGGTTGCTTTGGATGGCGAGGGGAAGGTGGCAGTGGGTGCCAGGCACAGGCCCTGGCGCGCCTGAATGCCTCACATCAGGCCTCGCTCCCTTTCTCCCTCTGCCTGACAGGCTTCCACGAGTTCGCGGAGTTCATTGCGGAGGACGTGGGCACCGTGGACAGCGGCCTGAACAGCATGGTGTGTGTTGGTGGGTGGTGTGGTTGGTGGTGGTGGTGGTGGTGGTGGTGTGTGTGTGTGTTGTGGGGGGATACTTCATTCCCGAATCCAAAGCAAGCAGTCGGGTAAACCCCAAACCAGCCAGTCGTCCCAAGAGCGGGGACGGGAGTGGAGGCAAAAGGAGATAAGCACGCGCGGAGGCGCTGAGGAGGCGGTTGCACTTGTCTGCGTTGGAGAGAACACTTGCGCGGTCTTGATTGAACGCAATCAACTGCAGGTGATTGCCAACAACCAGGAGTCCATTCTTATGCCCATCAATGAGCCCACCTTCGGCACGCCGCGCAAGAGCCAGATCCAGACCTACCTGGAGCAAAACGAGGGCCCGGGGCTGCAGCACCTGGCGCTCATGACCAGCGACATCTTCACCACGCTGCGGTGCGTGGCCTCTGCGGGGAAGAGCGCATGGCTGCTATGCCGAATCTCAACGGCTAGAAGCATGGTATTCGCCTGCCTCGCCTATCGTGCTCGCGTCAAGCCGCTCTTGCATGCTGCCGTCAACGCGCCTTGCAGCGAGATGCGCGCCCGCTCGGACTTGGGCGGCTTTGAGTTCATGCCGCGCGCAAACGCCAAGTACTACAAGGATATGTATGCACGCATCGGCGACTCGCTCACCCCGCAGCAGTACAAGTGGGTGGCATCGTGGCGTGGGTGCTGCGCTGGTTGGCAGCCGCAGAGCGTCGTGCTGTGCTAATGATGGGGCGGGAGATGGCGGTGACGCCGTGACGGTGGCGGTTATGACTCGTGGGACGAATTGCTGCCGCCGCCTGGATAAGCAGTTTATCTTGAAGCTGCGCAGGGGCTGAGCCCGTGTCCTGTGTCCCCTCGCCCGCGCCTGCCGCTGCAGGGAGGTGGAGGAGCTGGGCATCCTGGTGGACAAGGACGACCAGGTGTGTTCGTGTGCGTGCCTGGGATGTGTGCAGGTACCGTATAGCTCCGGGGCCATGCTTCGTACCTGACTGTGCCACCTCCCGCGAATGTGCCGGCACCAGCTGAGGTTGCCAGCGCGCCGCGCGCCGCCTCTCCTTCCCCACAGGGTGTGCTGCTTCAGATCTTCACCAAGCCTCTGGGCGACCGGCCCACGGTGTTCATTGAGATCATCCAGCGCGTGGGCTGCATGCGTGAGGTTAAGGAGCCGGCGACGGGCGCTGTGGTGGGCACGGAGCAGGCGGCCGGGTGCGGCGGCTTTGGGAAAGGCAACTTTGGAGCGCTCTTCAAGTCAATTGAGGACTATGAGCGCACATTAAATGTGTAGGGTATGTTGCAACTACCCCAAGGTGTGCGAGGTAGCGCAGCAGGCTACACGACTGCATATTGGACTATATTAGGCGCCAGACAAGGTGCCCGTCTGGCGCCCCTGATCGGTGCGGTAGGGACAGGCTCAAGGCCACTAGCTTAGGCAGGCCATGGCTTGACGGGATCGCCACGAGTCAGGGCGAAAGGTATCATGTGGGAACGTAGGCTCAGGCCGACAGATTTTGCAGCAGACACGTGGCAGCGTGCATGTTGAGAGATACTGGAGAAAGCGTGCAGAGAGGAGCTGTGAATCAAAGCATCATACGGTAGTGTGAGTGGCTCTGCGTAGGTACTAGGAGCACGCTGGTATTCTAGGCAATCAGGATCTTGCGGTACAGGTGCTGGCGGTCGATGCTCGCCTGTGGGGCATGACCTCGAGCACGCTGAAGGTGTGAACTGTAGGGTACGGGGGAATTGTAGTGTTAGGCAAGGTGGAGAGAGTGCCACAGGCTTCCCTGCACAACTGTGGGTGCAAGATGGTACAAGCCTGAAGCCTGATGAAATCAGGCAGATGCGCAGTCTGGCAATGCTGGAGGAGTTGGCAGTGGGCGTGCCCACGGGCGCAACGTCTTTGCCTCTGCGCCCCGTGTCTTTGTTTTGCTTGCATGTGCGGGTTAGGGTCGCTTTGGATACCACCTGGACGATGCGCTACCGCCCCTTGCCCCTCCCCGTCCCCTGCCCGTCCCTTTGCCGATATGGCTTGCAACGGGGCGCAGTCCTGCGCGGAGGCTGAGGCCCACAGGCTGAAACCCGCACTATGCCAACCGCCCTTGGTGCAGTTGGCGCCAAAACTCTCGACGACCCCCCTTATCAAGGCTTCACATGACGTGCGATTTGAGCTTGCAGTCTGTTGCCGAGCTCAGTCTTGAGACGCGCTCGGCTGTCCGGGCTGGAAGTCGCGGGGTCGCGGGCGGCAGAAACTCTGAGTCTGCAGCCTTGTTTAACGGGTCCGCACGTCCACTCAGCATCTGATTGCGACGCTTAGTTCCGACACAGGGTCCTAATCAGCTCGAACGGGGCTGGCGACGTCAGAATCGAGTCAGCTCGCTGGCGGGTTGATGCAACTGATGCAACTCTTCACCGGGACTATGCTCCGGGACTCGCTTGTGCAGCTTGCAGACAGCATCTATACGCGTAACCGATAGACTCAATATCAGCGACAGCGCGCTGGGCTCCTGCGTTTAGAAGCTTTGCTCGCCCACGTTCGCTTGGCGCACATTTACCTCAACCGCGCTGTTCTATCCAAGTAGAAACAATGGGAGCTGGCGGTGCGGGCACCGGAGATCGCGCGGGGGGCATCAAGCTCGTTGGCGCAGCAAATTTTGTGCGCCACAACCCTCACTCGGACAAATTCACAGTGCACAAATTCCACCACATCGATTTCTGGTGTGGTGATGCGACGAACACGTCCAAGCGGTAAGAGTTGTGAGGGGGTAGGCGTTTCTCGGGTTGGTCGGCGACGTGGATGGAACGTTCGCAGGTTGAATGGCCCTGCGATGTCCTGCGGCCTGGCTCATGGCGAGCTTATGGAGCCCTATGAAGTGCTTAAGCACAGCCGCGACTGCGGGGGTGGCAATGCTTTAAGCTTACGGGTTCGTGGGCCATGAGGGGATCCCCCCAAACGGACGGTCCTCCACGGTCCTCGGCTGCTCCCTCGCTTGACCCTGCACCTTGAAACTTACCTGAACCCCCATCATGCTGCAGATTCTCCTATGGCCTCGGCATGCCGCTGGTCGCCAAGTCCGACCAGTCCACAAACAACCAGCTCTTTGCATCCTACGTGCTGCGCTCCAACGACCTAGTCTTCACCTTTACCGCGCCCTACAGCCGCAAGTGCGCCTCGGTCAGCGAGGGCGTGCCGCTGCGCCACTACAACGTCGACCAGGCGTATGACTTCATCAACGCGCACGGGCTGGCGGTGCGGGCCGTGGGTAAGTGCTGGCGGCATGGGAAGGCGTGCGGTGCATGCGTGGCGGCTTGCCCTGTTTGGCCTTGTTTCTTCACGCCAACGCGTTGTCCCCACTTGTTCCCCAGGCCTGCTGGTGGATGACGCGAAGGTGGCTTACGAGGTGTCTGTTGCTCACGGGGCCAAGGGCGTCCTGGCCCCTCTGGAGCTGAAGGACGAGGAGAGTGGCACCAGCCAGGTCATCGCGGAGGTGCTGCTGTACGGGGAGGTGGTGCTGCGGTGAGTCTGGGTATACGGCTAAGTGATGCGGAGGCTACAGCACCTTGTACCCCCGGCCGTAATGTGCATCATGTTGGATGACGGATGCATGCTTGCACGACATTTGCAAAGACGTCGACGACTCGACGAGGCTCGTGCTTGGCGGGCAGAGGCTGTTTGGCCACCGCTTACCCTGCCGCACCCCACCCCGCCTCCCCGGCAGCTACGTGTCGGGCTCCTTCAAGGGCCCCTTCCTGGCCGGCTACACGCCCGTCACTGACTCGCCGGTCAAATCATTTGGCCTGCAGCGGGTCGACCACGCGGTGAGGGGGCTGAGTGGGTGTGGGTGTGGGGGACGGGGCGGGCGGGAGTTGCACCGAGACCACCGACAAAACAGGAGGAGGCTTGAAGGGCACTCGTTGCCGTTCGCCGCCTGTAGTGGTGCCTCGACAGGTTTCACACCCGTGCGTTCCTTGCCTTTGGTTCGGTGTCTCACTCATTCCCGGCGCCCTACCTCCACGCTCACATACTGATTACATGCGTATGGTGTGCTGAATGTGATGCAGGTGGGCAACGCACACGACCTGATCAAGACGGTGGAGTACATCACCGGGTTTACGGGTGCGCGCAGTTGCTACTGTTGACAATGCTAACGCTTCGTTTATCCGCAGTAATTCCAGAGGTTAATACGGTATGCGCTGCCCTCCCCTGCCTCCTGTTCTCCCTCTGCCTGGCAGGCTTCCACGAGTTCGCGGAGTTCATTGCGGAGGACGTGGGCACCGTGGACAGCGGCCTGAACAGCATGGTGTGTTAGTAAACGGAAACCGAGAGAATCCCCGCAATCGCTCGAAGTTACTTACATATTCCTACCAAATACCGCTTGGACGGTACCGCATAGCCCGTGTGTGTGTTAGAAACCACAAGGGAGAGTACTATGCAAGATGTGTGTGTTAGAAAAGCACAAGGAGAGGAGGGTGTTGGTAAACGGAGGAGGGTGTGTGTGTGTGTTGTGTGAGGGGATATCTCGTTCCAGAACCCAAAGCGACCCCGGGGGGGGCCGGGGTCCCGGATAAGAGTGGAGGAGATTGTCAGGCGTTGTGCCGGCGTTGTGGCGGCGGTGCTTTTTCACACCGCATGGGCGGCAGCAATGCACCTGCAAGTGGTGGAGAGTCGGCCTGCAGGCAACGCTCTGCTCACCGCGCCGCGTACTGACCTGTCCTGTTCTGTGCCGCCGTTCCTTTGGCCCCCACCCACCAGGTGCTGGCCTCCAACAACGAAGCGGTGCTGCTGCCTGTGAACGAGCCTACCTTCGGCACGCCGCGCAAGAGCCAGATCCAGACCTACCTGGAGCAGAACGAGGGCCCGGGGCTGCAGCACCTGGCGCTCATGACCAGCGACATCTTCACCACGCTGCGGTGCGTGGCCTCTGCGGGGAAGAGCGCGTGGCTGCCGGGGACTGCGATGACAGGAAGATTGAGGCACAGGGAATGGACAGTACTGCATGCAGTACTTGGGAAGCTGGTCTCGCACCACCCGCGTCTGCCCTTGTGTTCCTTGCTATTGTGTTGGCTAAGCACGCACGCCGGCACGCATTTCGGTCTTGCATAGGGAGATGCGCGCCCGCTCCGACTTTGGCGGTTTTGAGTTCATGCCGCGCGCGAGCGACAAATACTACAAGAACCTGCCCAAAAAGATCGGCGACGTGCTTACACCGCAGCAGTACAAGTGAGTGGAGGAGAATGTGCAGGGTAACTCGGAGCAGCAGCAACTGGCAGCAGTAGGCTTGGTCTCTGGGGGAAGGGACTCACATGCTGTGTAGTTGGGTGCTCAACAGCTCAACGCTTGCTGCAGGGTAGCATGTACCACTGCGGTGCACTCACAAATGGATGCAGCAACACTGAAGGCTGAGGACTCGCGGCATGCTCACCTGTGATGTTCTCATGCTGTTATGTCCCCTTGCCCGCGCCTGCCGCTGCAGGGAGGTGGAGGAGCTGGGCATCCTGGTGGACAAGGACGACCAGGTGTGTTCGTGTGCGTGCCTGGGATGTGTGCAGGTACCGTATAGCTCCGGGGCCATGCTTCGTACCTGACGGTGCCACCTCCCGCGAATGTGCCGGCACCAGCTGCGATTGCCAGCGCCCCGCGCGCCGCCTCTCCTTCCCCACAGGGTGTGCTGCTTCAGATCTTCACCAAGCCTCTGGGCGACCGGCCCACGGTGTTCATTGAGATCATCCAGCGCGTGGGCTGCATGCGTGAGGTTAAGGAGCCGGCGACGGGCGCTGTGGTGGGCACGGAGCAGGCGGCCGGGTGCGGCGGCTTTGGGAAAGGCAACTTCAGCGAGCTCTTCAAATCCATCGAGGACTATGAGCGCACGCTAAATGTCTAAGCTGAAGTTAATATCACACCCCGTGTATACCTGTGTGCAAAGAGGCAGCCACTTCTGCAAGGCGGGGTGCGGCATTGTGTGGCAGTGAGAGGCAGGATGGGCAAGGCGATACGTCTAGACAGGAGGGAGGGGCATTGTGAATAGGACTGCGAGTCAGGAACTGTGCGTGTCAGCTGGATGTTGTGACGCTGAGTATATGCAGTAAGTGACAGTGAAGTCAAATACATGACGGTTAAGGGTAGGCATGAAGAGGGGCAGGTGGTTGCAGCAAAACACAGGGCCGTAGCTCACATATATCTGCAACACGCACAATGTGATAGGACGAGGGAGGTGGTCCCCGTGAAGCACGGAAAAAGCGGGCTGATCCCGCACCACATCCACCGTCTGAGGCCGAAGGTGTTTGATAGTTCCTCATCTCCTGGACACAGCCGGGGTCGGTTTGTGCAGGCACTGCCAGCCGGGTGCATGGTCGCTAGTCCAGACGGTCAAGCCACAGCACGATTAAACAGCCACACTATTCATGCTGCCTACATCACGTGCTCTCACTCGCCCGTGGACCGCCAACTAAGACACCGGCCAGCCATGTTAGCCCGCGCGCCGGCGCCGCTTTTTGGGCGGCTCCACGCTCTCCTCCTCCATGTGGCCTTGCCCGCCCCCTCCGCTCCGCACATGCACACACTCGCCGCCAGGCCCCAGGCGGCTGCCGCCAGGCCCTGGGCCGCTGCCACTGGGGCCGCGGGCGCCGCCGCCAGGCCCTGGGCCTTGACCACCCCTGGGCGAGTTGGCCACCCCGCACCCCTGGCCTTGACCACTTATGCCGGGGCCACCGCCAGGCCCCGGGCCGCCACCACCACCAGGCCGCAGCGCCGCAGGGCGCTCATTGCCCAGCAGCATCTCCATGAGTGCGTGCCGCATGTTCGTTGCCGAGTTGGTGTCGCGGCCCTTGAGGGGGCCAGGGCATCTCGCAAAGATAGGGTATCGCTCATGTTTTAGGCGTTCATCAGGGATACTGCAATGGCGCTTGTGCTCAGCACATCACCGCCAAGGAATTGCTTGTCCAGGCAACCACTGCTGCTGACTTACACACACAGTCCCGCACGCACAAGTCTTTCATGGTACTCTCCCTTGTTTTCTCTAACACAGTCCCGCAGTGCTGGCACACTTGGACGTCATGGGCCCGCGAGCCACTAAACGGAATCACCCCTGCAGGCAACGCCGCTCGTTGTTGAGCACGCGCCGCCCGCAGCGGGGCGACGCCGAAGGGTCAGAGCATACATCAGGTATAAGGGCCTCGCCTGTAAGCATAACACCCGCGAGTACAGGTGCGGGCACCGCAAGCGTATGACCTACCAAGTACCAGCCGCCCGGTACTAGCCCCAAACAGCCCCCCCCAAAGTGACCTTACTTGAATTCCCCACGTACACGCCGGCACGTACACGCCTACCCAACAACGACGGTATTACAACCAAGCGGCAGTGCAGCCCATAGCAGCCTGTGCGTGCCGTGAAAGCCGTGGCCATGCGAGACCAACCGTTCTACCAACGACGGTTGGTGCGTGCCGGCCTGGAATACCAGCCACGGGCCCTCTGCGAGCGCTTGCCTCGCCGCGCTGGAACTTTAGACTTGGCTCAGCGCTGGCATGCCATCTGCAAATGCTTGACGCATACTGTGTGGCCTTACTTCCACAAGCATGCATAAGCTCGCCAATGTTCTCAATGCAGAGTCCGGCCTAGTCCGGGCAGTTGATGGGGCCCGGGGACATCGAGTCCTCAACTGATGGTCCGCCCGTTGAATGTTTATCTTCACTGCTCAGCATTCACAAACCCGTCTTCACACGTGTTATACCACGTATACCTGACGACCCGGGCGCGGGGCCAGGGAATCTCGCGGACCCGCAGCTCATCGCGCTGAGTCTTGGCAGAGCCTGCAGCCGTGATCATGTCGATATACATGCTAATGATGTCGCAACGCAAACGTTAGGCGAACCGACCCGGTGCGGAGGGGCCGGGCGCAGCGGCCAACTGGAGTGCTTAAGCCCTCGGTTTGACCTGGCGCGGTTTAGCGGCTCGCTGCAGCCTCAGCGCATCTACTAGAGTACTGGAATCTGCTGACTGGCGTTCAAGCGTGCCGCCCTGCGGGTGAGCCCGAGCCGGTTTGGGAGCGGGGAACCCACGCTTCGCTCGCTCGCGCTCGGTTTGAAGCCGGGTACGTATATTTTTGGCAGGTTCTTCCCAATTCTTCAACGCCCCTGTCTCTTGAGTGACCAGCTGTATTGCCCCCGTTTCAGTCTTGCAGGGCTCTGCCAAGGTTGGACAGGCGGCCCGCCGTTGTGCCTGTATAGTCAGACACAATGGACGCAGATATGGATGGCGAGGGGAACTGGGGCAACGATGACATCAAGAAGGGAGCTTGGACACCCGAAGAGGATCAGCTACTGACCAAGCTCATCGCCACTTATGGCACGAAGAATTGGAGCGTGGTCGCGGCCGGCATCAAGGGGCGTTCAGGGAAAAGCTGCCGACTCCGGTGAGTCAAGTCGTCGCGGCCCGCCGGTGCGACTCCGTTCGACGCGCGCGCTCTGCCGTCTGGTGCATTTGCAGATGGCATAACCAATTGAACCCGGATGTGAAGAAGGAGCCGTTCTCGGAGTGGGAGGACGCCGTCATAATCCTGGTGAGCCACACGTGGGCTTATGAGCTTGCCTCGCGCTGCATCATTCGGAACTATAGAGTGTTGCAGCAGGGCGCACGGCGCGCAAGGTTTGCGTGACACAGCGAGCTGCGCGCCGGGCCGCGCCGTGGAGTGGAGTGGAGTGGGTGACCGCGTCGTGCTTGGCGGCGGCGGTTGGTACCCGACACACAACCTAACCGCCATAGCTAAACTTTGGACGCGTGCATCCTGAGTGCACGCATCTGTTGCACGTTGACGCAGGCGCATGAGGTGCACGGCAACAAATGGGCCGCAATTGCCAAGCTACTTAGCGGGCGCACGGACAACAGCGTAAAGAAGTGAGTAGAGCCGGGGGTATTGATGGACGGACGGGTACGAGTTAAAACAGCACCTCCCCCAGATTTCGGCAGCCAAGCCATTAGGCACCAGGCTAGAAAGGTTTCTTTCTGCAGTCAAGCCAACCTGGTTGCTGTCCGCCCCCCCATCGGTGCCAACCAACTGCCGGACTAACACACTTCCGCGCGTCGGTTTGCCCCGCGTTCAATTGCCGCAACGCACGCAGCCACTGGAACGCCACGCTGAAGCGCAAGGTGGGGCTTTTGCGTACGCACAGCCATGGGGGAAGCACTGGGCCACCGGGGCACGCCCACACCCAAGCAGTCCAGGAGAAAACGCGACCACGCCCGCGCCTCCACGCTACCCACGTGAATCTGATGCATCCCCACCCGATGCATCCCCACCCACTCTCCACCCACTCCCCGCAGGTGAACACCAACACGCTGCGCAACCGCTTCCTCAAGGAGCGGGTGGTGCTGCAGTGGCTGCTGGACCACCCGGAGTTAGACAGCAGCCGGACCAAGGAGCCGGTGAGGACGCGGCGGCAGGACCCGGACGGGGGCCCAGGCGGGGGGTGCAACGTCCATAAAACGGGTGCACGGGCTGCAGGGAGGGGGCGATGCGTAGTGCAGGCGTTGTGCAGATGAGTGGTCCGGATGCCGCGCGGTGGCGGCTTGGACAAAACCTGCACTCCTCCGGTGGACTGACTTCGCCGCCTGCTGCGTGGCCTTGCAGCAACCCAAGGCAGAAATTTCCATTAATGGCAACTGGGCAGGCAAGGTGAGAGCGGCGCGAGCAAGGCGCGACCTGTACTGCTGAGGCGGCGGTTAATTGAGATGCGATGTCGGTACCGTTCGGCGGTTCGGCGACGTCATGTGCCGGGTCTCAGTCCCACGTGTACTTTTGGACCGCGCCAACCCCTTCTCCCTACATGCACGTGGCATGCGCAGGCCACGCGGCGTGCGCAGGCCACCATCACGGCTGGCGGGGGCGGCGGCGGCCGCAGCCGGTCACGGCGCAACCGCTCCCGCTCCGCCGAGTCGGGCTCCGGCTCTGACGACGGCGATGACGACGCCTACGTGGACGACGGAGATGGTGACGATGGCGGTGCAGGCGGTGGCAGCGGCCCGGGCGGCGAGCGCGGCACCAGCGTCAGCGCGGGCGCCGCGGGCACTAGCAACGGCGCGGGAGGCGCGGGCGGGGCAGCAGACCGTGACCGTGGCGACCGGGATCGGGCAGATCGTGGCGAGCGGGCTGAGCGTGGCGACCGCGGCGGGGGCGCCGGCGCCGGTGCTGGCGCGGGTGTGGGGCCGGGCCCAATCGACCCGGCGGCGGCGCTGCAGCGGCTCAGCAGCAACCTGGCGCTGAACATCAACGCGCTCGGGGGCACCGGCGCGGGGCCACTAGGGCCGCTGGGGCCTCTAGGACCCGTGGACCTGGGCCTGGGGCCCGGAGGCCTAGGTCTAGGCCCGGGAGGCCCGCTGGGTATTCCTGGCGGCCTGGGTCCGGGGCTAGGCCCGGCTGGCGGGCTAGGATTGGGGCCGGGCGGTCTGGGTGGGCTGGGGCTGGGGCCACTGCCGGGCGCCGGGCCCGGTCGGCCGCCGGGGCGCACCAACAGCACCGCGGCGGCGCTGGCGGCGGCTGCAGCCGCCGCCGGCGTGCTGCCCCCACCGCTGGGTCCCAGCGGCGGCAGCCGCCAGCTGCTGGACCTGCTGCCGAGCGTTGGCGTCAACCCTGGTGGTGTGCCGCTCGGTGCTGGCGGGCCTCTTGGCGGCGGCGGCGGTCGCGGCGGCGGCGGCGGCGGCCTGGATTACGGCGGTGACCGCGGGCGCAACGACAGCTACGACGGCAGCGGCATGGACATGGGGCCAGGCGGCGGCCCGGGCGGCCCGGTCGCTGCCTATGGCGGCCCGCGTGGCAATGGTGGCATGCCGCCGCAGCCAGGCCGCGCCGGCGGCCCCGGCGGCGGCATGGGGCCAGGGGGCGCGGCCGCCGGCCCCAACCGGCTGCCGCCGGGAGCGCCCGACGTGGGCCCCTCCTCTGGCCTGGGCGGCATGTCGGGCATGGAATTGTTCAGGTCGCTGCCGGAGGCCACGCGGCTGTGTCTCATAGAGCTGGCCCGGCTGGCGGGGCCTGCCACGCTCACCATCATCGAGCGGGAGCGGCAGGAGGCGGCTGCGGGCATGCTGACGGGCGGCATGGGCGGCAACGGGCTGGGTGGCGGCATCGGCGGCGGCAGCAACGGCGGCTGGCAGCCGCCGGGCATGATGGGGCGAGGCGGTATGGGTGGAGGGCCAATGGACGACTACGGTGGGAGGTCGCGGGAGGTATCCATGGGCGATGGACTGGACATGGTGGCTGGGCCCAGGGGCGGCGGCATGAGCGGCGGGCCCATGGGCGGCATGGGGCCGGGCATGCACGGCGGCAGCGGCGGCGGCATGGGCCCGCGCGGCGGCAACGGCAATGGTAACGGCTACAACGGCAACGGCGGCTTGTACGGCTCCAACGGCGGGATGCGCATGGGCGGCGGCGGCGGGCCCAAGGGGCCGTATGGTGACCCGTACGGCGACATGGGCCGCGGCGGCGGCTACGATGGCGGCGGCGGAATGCGTGGCATGGGTGGCGGTGGCGGCGGCGGCCCCGCCACCCGACGCGACAGCGGCAACGGCTACGGCGGCGGCCTGGGCTTCGATGGGAACGGAGTCGACCCGATGCTAATGGGCGGTCCACTTGGCGGCGGCGGCGCTGACGCGGCGGCGATGCTGCGGCAGCTGGCGCAGCGCGGCGGCGGTGGGCCTGGCGGCGGCATGGGAGGGCCCATGGGTGGCGGCGGCATGGGCATGGGCGGCGGGCCAGGCGGCGGCATGGGCGCCTATGGCGGCGGCCGCGGCATGGGCGGCGGCGGCGGCGGCATAGGTCCTGGTGGCCTTGCGCCGCTGGGCGGCGGCGGTGGTGGAGGCTTGGGCATGCCCGTGTCTTCTGCGGAGCTGCGCATGCTGCAGGTGAGTGGTGTTATGTACCCTAATTATGAAATGCGCGGGGGTCCAATGAACCAGACATATGATGCGAAGGCATGTAGGTTCAGGGGGGCCAGAGGCGGAGCCCCATGCCGTTCCTACTAGGTACCGCTGCCCAGTCGCTCGGGCAGTTCGCACCAGCGGTCAGCAGTCTCAGCGATTGATTCACACCGCACCCGCCTGCCTTCATTGCTACCTGAGGCAAGTGGTCTTGTTCTCTCCCTTCCGCGGCCATGCGCATCCGCATGCACCCCACCCCCGGTATGCCAACGTGTGTTGCAACGTCTGTTCTACGTCTACCTCGTCATTACATAAACATGCATGGCACCCCCGCCACCGCTTACCGTTTCCCCAAACAGGGCTTCATGGGCGGCGGTGGCCGTGGCGGGCTGGCGGGTGCTCTGCAGAAGCAGCTGGCGGCAGCTGACCCCGGGCTGTACCGGGGCCTCAGTGAGGAGCTGGCGCACCTGCTCACCAACGTGGACCCCGGCAGCTACTAGGCAGGCAGCTGCTCGCTGCCACCGCCACTTCGGCTCGCCGGCTGGGCAGCGACCTAGCGAGTGAGCCTAGCAAGCGGACTAGCTAATTCTTGCCTGAGCGATCGTTTAGGCTGATGGGCGCTTTGGTATTTTGGCTGGCTAGCGGCTGGCGCTTCAGTCGCGAGGTGGCTGCAAGCCAGCTGGAAATGAGAGTTGGGGAAAGGGGAAATAAACTTTTCGAGGTACTGTTGGCAATGCATGAACCAGTGCCCCGCATGATAGCAATGGGATGGACCACCGGCCACGGTGATCCACCACGCATCTGGCCGCGCATACGTTCGTTCGTGAAGTAAAGAAATGAAACCTGCCGGCCTTTCGGATAGCCTGATTTCTTTACAGACGAACTTTGATTGTTGAAAGATCAAGCTGTCACTTGCCATGCCACGACGTCCTTGCTCTGCCTCTCTTGTCGCATGAGTGCAAGCATGGATGATTAGGGAAAGGGCGTGTGTGGCCTGGCGCGTCAGAGCTGACGTCGGTACAAGGGTTTAAGGGTGCACACGATGCAGAGCGGTGCGTAGCGATCATCTGTGACCCCATTGAGGATGCAGTTGGCGGCGAGGCACATGCTCGCAACTTCTTTGCGCCATGTATGGGAAGGCGTGTTAGAGAGCGATGGGCTCGCACAAGTCGCAAGAATGGGGGCGCGGAACGGCGGGCCGCCGCAATGACCTCAATGCCATCGGTACGGAATGCGTGCATGACTGCGTTGTGGTATTGGGTAGGAGCTGGAGCTTCCCAGGCTGGGGGGCCCACAGAAGGAACCTTTTGGCAAGTTGCCATGGCTACTGCGCGACGCATCACACACCGCACTCAATTTGCGCGAATAGTGGTGTCTTGGGGGCACAAAAGACCAAGGCATTCGCATTGGGATGAGCAAGTAGTTAAATTGATGGCGTAAAAGAATGTGGCCCGTGCACCGTACCCATGGGTCTCGGGCACCGCCCACTCTGGAGCCCACGGCCGTACAAATGCAACATGCGGGCTACCGTACCCGCTGTTGCTGTCAGTGGTTTCGGCAGCGCGCTGGAAGGCAGGTTACACTATGCAGCACTCGTGGCTTGGGCCTCCTTGTGAAAGCTGCAATGCACTGCGCCGAGGGGTGTGCAGCCTTGCGGCATGACGCGGCTTCTGAACTGAGGGTTAGGCCCAAGTGGACTGAAGTGCCAGTGACGATGACTGATTGCGTCACCTGAAAGATTTAGCATGTTGGGGACGCAGGAGGTGTAAGGGAATTGGTAAAGTAGGTAGGGTGCAGGTGGGGCGCACCATTCATGTTGAACATTGTTTTGCGTGGGTGGGGTGCTAACGTGTGTTGGGATGACGCAGACCCAGAAGCGCATTCAGGACTGGAGGTGGAGAACCAGTATGCGCCCGGGGAGCAACTCCTACTTAACCTCCATTGGATTGCTGTATTACAGATTTCACCATACAATGTTTTTTGTCGTGTTTGGCACGGCAGTGTGTCAAGCTGAGCCTCAAAAAGAACCCGGGTACTACTGACGGACTGGATTGTAATGAGCTGAGACTGCCACGTGCAGGCCGCGGCAGTAGTGTTTGTGTACCGCACAGCGCGTGTACGGGCACTGATGGCTGTAAGAATGGCATATGCCTGGGGCTGGATTACTCCCACACGTCCCAGAGCGCATGATCAACAAGTGGCCAGTTGCCGGTTGCCGAGTTCATGACATGGACGGCAAGGGGAGCCGGGGACATTACTACATCAAGAAAGGAGCTTTATCACCCGAGGAGGATCAGCTTCTGATCAAACTCATTGCTTTGTAAGGCATGAAGCTTGGGAGCATGGTTCGGCTGACATCAAGGGAGGGGCAGGGAAAGGCACATCTGCGGTGAGCCAAGTAGCCAAGGGCACTTATACTGCAGCACAGCTCAAATCGCAAGCGAGCGCGCGGCACGCACCACGCGCGCCAACGCATAGCTACCGCCACACACCAGCGCGCAAGCGCAGCGCGGATAAAGCAGGGGCTGAGGTTAGCAGAGCAGGCAATCCCCGCGGTAGACAAAGCACGTGGTGTACGGGCCCGGCAGGGCATTTATCAGCTGCAGGGAGACGCTTTGCGAGTCCGCGCGTAGGGGTATGTGTGCGGCTGTGCGCTGAACACTAGATTAAACTGTCTGCGCATTTCCTCGCCAGACATTCGCATGCGCTGTTTTGAAGTGCAGATCCGCTCCATCCTTTCATACGGTTGCGAGGTATGGGGGCCAGACGTACTAGCAGAAATGCTAGACGGAGGGCCGCCGCCACGGCGCCATGATAGCAATAACCTTGCACACGGGCCGTTTGAGGCATGCTTGAGACAGTTGAGAGACGAAGCAGTGAGGCAGGCTGAGTGAGGCAGGCTGAGACGAAGCAGTGAGGCAGGCTGAGTGAGGCTACAAATTCAGTACATGCGCCAGGCTGAGGGCGCCGCCAAACCATCACACCGGCTTTTGTTTGCCGAGCTAGCCCAACTACCGCTCCGCTTGTTCATAAACCAGCCCCCGCGGCCTGCCTGCCTGCCTGCCTGCCTACCTGCCTGCGTCCGCACCAAAGGACCTGGCGGCGAGTGTGTGCATGTGCGGAGCGGAGGGGGCGGGCAAGGCTACATGGAGGAGGAGAGCGCGGAGCCGCCCAAAAAGCGGCGCCGGCACGCGGGCTGATATTGCTGGCCGGTGTCTTAGTTGGCGGTCCACGGGCGAGTGAGAGCACGTGGTGTAGGCAGTAGGCAGCATGAGTAGTGTGGCTGCTTAACCGTGCTGTGGCTTGACCGTCTGGATTAGCGACTGCGCACCCGGCTGGCAGTGCCTGCACAAACCGACCCCGCCTATGTCCGGGAGATGAGGTACTATCGAACACCTTCGGCCTCAGACCGAGCTCCGTGGACGTGCGGCAGCGGAATGATGGCGATGCCGAAACGGCAGCAGGTCCGTGTTAGTTACAGAGAGAGATTCTATGGAGCTGACTTAATGAGGCAGCTCTAAAACCGTGTCTGACTTCTCATACATGCTGCTATCCAGTAGTGCACGCGAACATGTTTCCAGAAAGTTTAGCCCATGTTGAGCCCATTCCAAACACGCCAAACCCTCACCAGTTCGTGTGCCAGGCCAGCGTTGCACTGTAAATGCATTACCCGAAGTGACGACATCCGCCCCACTTCGACACATGGTGCCATATATACCGCTTCCGAAGGCAGCGATGCAAGCACCGCCTTGCTCAGCCTAGACCCACAACATGCTCACCAGTAGTCTGCTCACTCGTTCCGCGCACTGGTGTGGGCACACAGGCTGCAGACCCGTGCCCGATTAGGTGCGCACACCGCACCGCACAACAAATCGCTCAGTCACCACGCCACGTCTCGTGATCCGCATGTACTGCAGGCCAATTAGTCCGAACGCTCACCCCTCTGTCGCACGTCTGCCATACGGTAACCGGCTGTCCGAAATCGGTCTGCACCTATTCTGCGCTCCACAGAAGTCCCAGATACTGGTGTCTTGCGGCTCATTCTAACGCCTAAACAGCCCGCAGTGCCGAGATCGCACATTTTATGCCCACCGAGAGTGCGCAATTATGCTAGTACTGAACGCAGCTCCTGTGAGCGCCCTGCCGTGCCCCTAGTCGAACAGCCTCTCTCCGCGCGCGAAAAAGTTGAAGACAAGCATGGCTTGGAAACAGATGGCGGCACTCACTGCGTGCGCCACGTACCTGGGATGCCAGGGGCAGGGTGTGAAGGCGGGTGTCAGTATGGCAGTGTGGATCATAATGAAGCGGCGCACACAATGGCCGTGCGGTCCGTCGTCTTGCGGCAAGTAGCACGGAGCAAGAGTGCAAGACCGATAGGCCATTGCCTCCAAACAGCCCGTGTTCACAGTTACCCCACACGCCGCCAGCGCTTTACTGGACTTTCCCTGTCAAAGGCTTATATGGGTTGCCGGCACATAACAAGCTAAACCGTTTCCTCTAGCACGCACACCTGAATCCACTCACCAGCCCATGACGTTGTCGGCTCCGCCCCATGCGTCCAGGATGTATCCCGTAACGGCCACACCGATGACGCCCGAAACAGTGCCTGCACGTGCACGTGCGCGTGCACGTGTGCGTATGGGAGATACGGTTGAAGAGGTCAGGTGGAAGGGGTGCGAGCGAAGATGCGCAGCAGGGCATGCAGTATGCAAACAGACGTCGCCATGCATTTTTAGTCCAGGCCCTCTGCAGATCAAGTTGCCAGAAAGAACCCAGATGGCATTTGAAAGCGAATTCTTCTATTTGTTTGATACCGCCGGGACGCACAACGCCGTCACAATCAACTCACCGGCAGTGTTGGAAATGCCCATGACCATGCCGGCGTATTTGGGCGCAATGTCCATGTGGTTCACGCTGAAGCCGCCGCGGCTGAAGCCCAGGCAGCCCTGCAGAGTTGCATGGCGGGCAGGTGGGTGCGGGGGTGGGCATGGATGCAGGATGAACCTACGGCCCGTTGAGGGGGCACAGGAGCGAGTCGGAATGTGGCCGGGCTGGTTGCGGTGATCACATGCACCCCGCGGCCCCGAGCCCCTTGAGACGGGGGGGGGGTCCGTGTGACAGCAGCCGAGGCAGGAACCCAAGATTGACCCCGCCCCGTCCCACACACCAGCGTGAGGGTGGTGACGGCCACGCCGTAGGTGACGCCGCTGGCGCCGGGCATGAGCATGAGCGAGATGGCGCTGCTGATAAAGCCTGTGTGGGGCGGCGGGGTAGAGGGGGGAGGTGAGGGCAGCGCAAGCTCACGGTAGAGCTCAGAGTCGTACGATAGTACCAGCACACTGTACCAGGGCCCCGCAGTGCACACAGGTATGGATAGGCCGAGCCTCGCTTTTTGTGGGTAGTCCACGTCTGCAATTTTTTACACTAGACTACCGTGCCGGCACTACAGCAACCTGCCCCTATCCCAGCTCTTTCCTTGTCCCTTGCCCAGCCCAGTTGCCTTGCCAGGCTGTTGCTCACCCAGCGTGTTGACCATCTTGCGAGCGGTGCCGGTGCTGTTGCGGCGCTTGAGGATGAGCCAGTCGCCCGCCCAGCCGCCCACGTTGCTCATGAGGAACATGACCAGGTACGGCACCGTCTTGGCGCCGCCCAGGCTGTTGAGCTCCACCTGCGGGGGGTTACACGCATTATGCGTCAAGAAGTGAAGGCGGAGCCAGGTACACAGGTATAATAGTCACTCATTACCGATGTCCGTGCAGTCCAGCGTCGGGGGGTAGCCATCCATGGGGGGGGGGGGTGGCGCGTGGGCACGGGTGCACTAACTAGGGTTACTGTCGTACTTGCAGCCCAAGTCGAGAGCAAACGGGTGATGGGTCTAGGGCGCGGCTGATTGCTTGGTCTCGATGACAGGGCCGTGGGAATACAGCGCCTTTTCCTGCCGGGCCCGCATCTTACTTCCTGCGTGACCCCGCCCGCTCCCCATGTCCAGCATTCACCACCCGCCCTTCATCACCCGCCAGCTGTGTCCCACACACCTTGAGTACGTGGTTGAAGTAGGTAGGCAGCCAGTTCATGATGACGTAAAAGGCATAGTGGAAGGAGAAGTTGTTGATGACGATTGCCCACACCGCCGCGCTGCTCATCATGCGCTTGTAGGGCGTGGGGCCGGGCCGGCCCTTGGCGTGCCCGTGCCCGTGGCCTGGTGGCGGCGATGGGCGGCAGCGCAAGCGACGAGTGGGCGGCGTGCGTGCAAATGCGCATGTGTCAATGACTTTGCGGACCACGCTTCAACCCAGCCCTCGTTCTTGAGGCCCCTTTCCCATTACCCGGACCATCTTCGCGCGTGTTGGTCCACAACCAAGCCACCACACCGCCGCCGCCACGCGCCCCCGCAGCCTCCTCACCGGGCTTGTGGTCCATGGTGGACAGCGGGATGACGGTCTCGCGGTGCGGGATATCGCGCCCCACCGCCAGCCACAGCACCAGCCACGCCAGCCCCAGCCCGCCCACGATCTTGAGCAGCGAGGCGGCGCCCAGGCTGGCAGCGAAGTAGGGCAGCACCAGCATGGCGGTGGCGCTGCCCAGGTACATGCCTGGTGAATGGGTTCATGGCATGAGCAGTTGTGATTGATATGGGGTGGCGTGAAGCTGGGCCAAGTGAGGTGAGAGGAGGCGTGCTTGAGGGGAGGAAGGGAGGGCAGGCTGAAGGCGACGGCGCAAATGCGGTGAGGGCGAGGTTTAGCGAGCGATGGAGATGAGCACATCAGCGGGTGGCGGCAGCTGACAATACGCGCAGGAGCGGGGTCAAAGCATAGGAGCATGGTGCCTCACGAGTTTTACTCCCAGACTCTACATCACCCTTTCCTTCCTCTGCCGTGTTTCCTGGAGCCCCTCGTGTGCGGGATTGTGGCGCGCCTCACCTGACGTCGTCAGCGACACGGCGCGCGCGCGCTCATGCGGCGGGATCCACTGCGATAGCACCGTGTGCACCGCCGGGATGAGGAAGCCCTGGGCCACACCCACCTGCACAGCAGAGCCACACCGCGAAACCACCTTGCAAAGCCGTTGGAAGGAGTTTCTGATGCCATCTACACACAGGCAAGTGGATTGCTGGTATGTCATTGCCCCCTCGTAGCAACCGGCACCCGCTCGTCACGTCGAGAGGTCTGTTCCCCATCCCAACATTGCGCAGCCACGCACCGCCACGCGCGCCGCCACGATTGCGTAGGTGTGCCGGGCGTTCGTGGGCGTGAGGATGGAGGCCGCCGACCAGGAGCCGAAGCACAGCAGCAGCATGATGCGGCCGCCGTACTGCTGCGCAGCCCAGCCGCCCGGGATCTGTTTGTGTGTTAGAGATCATAAGGGAGAGTACTATGAAAGACTGTGTGTGTGTATGTGTGTTAGAAAAGCACAAGGAGAGGAAGGGTGTGTGTGTGTGCGTTCGAGTGTGTGTGTAACAACGGGTTTACAGGCGGCCTGGCGAGTCTCGTGATCGAGTACCCGGGACAGCAAGCGACAGCGAAGCACTCTTGGCGCACGCTGCCGCTATCACACGCCTCCCCTGCCCAGAGCGCAACCAAACCCTGGAGTCCACTGAGGAGACGCACCAACCCTGGACCACGCCAGTAACCTCAGCGTGTGTGTTTAGGGGTGTGCGAGGGTAATGAAAGTTGGCTGGCTGGGGTCAGAGGTGATGGGGTCGGGCGCTAGTGTGGGCTCACGCGCAAAGCCAGCGGCCCTACAACCTCGTACTTCTCGAGACTTTGTTGGCCGTCCCGCCCCGCTCCCATCCTCGCCCCAGCCCCACTCCACCCAGGGCCACCCTTGCCAGGCCCTCCCTCTCCGCGCGCGCGCGCCCACCCACCCACCCACCCACCCACCCACCCGCACACCCACCCACACGCGGGCGCGCGCGTGAACACTCGCACCTGTGACAGCGCATAGCCCCAGTAGAAGGCTGACAGCACGGCGCCCTTGACGGACTCGTCCACACCCGCCTCCTTGGCCAGGTCGGTGAAGGCGATGGAGAAGCCCACGCGCTCCACATAGGCGGTGAAGGTGGCTAGGAAGGTGGCCAGCACAATCACATATCTGTGGTCGGCGTTGATTTGAAGATTCACGTGAGTGTCAGTAGGCATGGGACGGGTTTGGGCAGGGCCGTTGGGAGTGGTAGGCGGAGGTAGAAAGGGAGGCAGAAGCGTGTCGAGGAGCTGAGGCACAGCCGCAGCCCTAAGAGGTTCGATGTGTAGGTCCCGGACGGCGGCTGGTGACAGCCAGTGTCCCGTGTGCATGTGTGACGCCCGACCGCGCGAGCTTGCGTGCCTCCAACACAGGTTGACTCGTCCTCGGCCCCCATCATCACTCTCAAGCCCAAGTGGGGCTTCGCAGTAACCACCCTCGCGTTCGTTGCTTACCTAGGCTCAATGCGGTACCGGGACCGCGTTGGCACCGTCATGTTGCTAGGTTGCTAGAAGCAGCACGCTATTATCCACAGAACCAAACTCAAGCTGCTGCACGGGTGTTGCAAGGCGGATGCAGTGGGCGAGGGACACGCACGAGGTCAGATGTGGCAAGTGAGGGCGGTCTGGCTTCGGCCTGACACATTGCCCTGTGGAGTGGTTAGCTGTAATGCCAGTGCAGAGCAGAGGCCTCTGCGTCTATGCACAGCTCCAGAAGGTACCGGATCAAGGCACAGGGTGACGGTGCCTTTGGCGGTGGCCCCCACGGGTGGCCCCCGATGCCAGCCGGTACAGCCGCGGACAGCAGTGCACCTGTCCTTACCACCTGGCTAGCCGATACAAAGTTTCAGTCTATGTTGCGTTTCAGCATCGGTGCACCCTGAGGAGCTTGCCGACCAAGACCGAAGAGCTCGGTCGGTTGTTTCGGGTCAATTGCTCGCTGGCCGCCGTGAGGCCCGAACCATTATGTAAACCTAATTTTGATCTCCAGACTTACAAGTATCCACTAGCTGTGCCTCCAGCTCCACAGCCGCGAGCTGCTTCGCCAAGCCACTACAGCCAGCCCGGTAATACTGCTTTCGTCTATCTTTAGTGTTCTCGTGCAATTTAAAGGAATGGCTTGCAATAGCAGATCAGGTATTACGGTCGGCTGTGCAGTGTAAAGACTGCTAATGATCAGTTATCGACGTGCGTTCAGCACAGGCTCAATACAAATACCGGCTGCATATAAAGCAAACACAGTGAACTACTGCACACAGTATGGATGAAATGGCTCTGTGCGCCATCATCCAGCGTGGCGTGTGTGTTTTGGCGCGCCCATGTCCTCATCGCCCGACCGACAACAGGCGCGGGCCAGTAGAGCTCCACACCTTGGCTATCCCGGCAGGAGCCAGCCCGCTCCAACCTTGCCAGGTCCTTAAGCGGGGCCTCGCGCCCCCGCTTGACCCACTCATCCTGCCGAACGCAGTATCTCGCCTTACCAACCCCTCACAACCTCTCCAACAGGCCGCGCTACGCCCACCTGCCCCCGGCACCGGTGCATCCTCTCAGCTAACGCGCCTCTCGACCATTGTCAATCTACAATACTCTTCTGGCTTCCTCGCGTTATTTTGCAGATCTCCCGAATTTGCGGCTCACGTCTCCATGGGCACGGGCGCCGCGCTGGATGACGCCCCCGCCGCCCCCGACACAGCGCCAGACCCGGACAGGTTGCAGTTGAACAGCGCCTGCTTAACCAGCTGCGGAGGAGGGGAAGGGGTGGCAGAAAATACAGGATTACAACAGCTCACTACGGACAACACTTGTCAAGGACGGGTCCAGCAATGCACATCAGTGCTGATGACCCATCACCGTCTCCGCCCCTTGTCCCCCCTCACCATGACCTCCACAGCTTAGCCTTTCACTTTAATCCCACGCCCTCCTGCCCGTGCTCACCTGCGTGGACAGCCCCTTGATCTGCTCCGCCGCCAGCTTGGAGGTGTCGCGACAGATGCGGGCCAGCGCACTGTCGTCGCCGCCGCCGGCGCCGCCGCCCGCCGCGCCGCTGCTGCTGGTGGCTGGCTTCTTCTTCTCGAAGTATCTGCGGTAGCGGCGGCGGCGGTGAGCGGCGGAAGAGTAAATTAACAGCAGTGCAGACGATCCCTAAGTCGCCAAGTCATCATTCATGCCGTGCTTTATTGCCCGCCTAAGTCCCTGAACGCACAGCCGGACGCGTTGCGCATCTGTCCCGTCCCGGCGCCGTGGCTGTTGCTCGTCTCCTTGCTGCCGCCTCCATCCGTTCCTGCAGCCTCCCTACCGCCTCCCTGCTTGCCTCCCTGCCGCCGTCCTGCTGCCCACACCTCTGCCGCACCTGCCCAGCCGCGCGCCGTGTGACAGGCTGGACTCGGCCTGCTCCAGCTTCTCAGCCACGTCCGCAATCTGTGTGCGCACGTGACACATGGGCGAAGAGGATGATAATCGAATGCCAATTCAGCTCAGGATCCACAAAGTAGTCCCGCCAGGTCGCTGCTTGGCCATAAAATGTGGGAAACACATGCCGCCTCTTTCATCAACATCGCCCTCGTGTGCGTCACGCACTCATGCGCTGCCCCCCCCCCACAACCTCGCGTTATGCACATCCCCGCATGCACGCCCACGCCCCTCCGTAGTCCCGCGCACCTGCCCCGCCGCGAACTCCCGGTTGCTGATGAGCGGCGACGCCGACAGCGTGGCCACCCAGTACTTGTTCCACAGCAGGTCCAGCAGGTGGCTGTGTGTGGTGGTGGAGGTGGAGGCGGTCGTGGTGAGGCCGCCGGGGGGGGGGGTTCCATGCATGTTAAATTAATGACGAAGGAGATGTAGACAGACAAGGGGGGGGGGGAATTCCGGGTGTGATTGGTGTGGTGTGATGTGGTGTGAATAAACCGGCATGAGGTGGTGCAGGAGATGTCCGCCGCAATCAAAACGGTACACTCATGCAAAGACGCCTGCAATAACACGGCCTGGCCTGCCGTGCCAACACCTAGTCCCAACCTGCGCCGGCCCTTGTACCCCTGCCCTCTCTTTACCCTCCGCCCGCACCTGTCGGTGCTGCTCTTGAAGAAGGTTATGTCCAGCGGGTAGTAGGATTTTGCGTGCACGCCGAAGTCCTCGATCTTGTCCAGCGGGATGGTCTGGTACTCGGAGGGGCCCTCGTCCGCGGGCTTGTAGTCCTTGGGGTAGGTCCTGCAGGATTTGAGGCATGCACGCGTGTGTGCATGCTTGAGCGTGCCCAACCAGTTGCTTGCTACATAAGAAAGTGCCGGCAACGTGGTGCGGCGATTCATGCGCGAACACCGCCGGTGTTCTGCATAGCAACCCCAGCCAACCGGCCGCGCACTTCGCACTCGGCCCACGGCCCACGGCCAAGCACAATCTCGCCATTGTCCCGTCACAATCCTTTTTGCGCCCTGCCCCACTCCACTCCGCCCCGCCCCGCCCTGCCCACCGGAAGGCGCCGATTTCCACCTTGCCCGCCGCCATGGTGCGCATGGGGTCCACCACAACCGCCAGCCACGGCTCCTGGTACTGCTGGTTCATCATCTGCGCATCCGGTGCGAACGATGGTGAGGGAGACACGTGATGCGGCATGGTACGGGGCGTTCCCCCTTCTCCATGCCATGCCATAGGACTATGGGAGCCCCAGCCCCAGCTCAAGCCCACAGCCCGCAGCCCCCAGCCCCAGCCCCAGCCCCTGCCCCAGCCCCAGCGGGCCCCCAACGCACGCGCCGGCGCACCTGCGTGTTCACGTCAATGCCGGACAGCCAGCAGCCATACCCGGGGTGGGAGTGGTACCAGCCCACGGCATTCTCTGGCCGGTGCACCGCCTGGGTGGAGGGCGACGTGGGCCAAGCATGGATGGTGAGTATAGGGGCCTTGCCAGGTGCGGAACGAGTTGAAGGGGAGCACACAAGGCACATAAATGGACAGGCAAGATGCTCAGGCTGCATGCCAGCCAGCAGGCTTCACACGCGCCCTCGGGCCTGTGGCGCCTGCGCCAACAAATTCTCATGCCCCACGGTCCCAACACAGGCAGAACACAAGACGAAGACGTGGTTGACATGAGACAGCAAAAGACATTTTCAGACACACAAACAAGCGCACCTTGCTTGTGTCCAGGAAGTCCACCATGTACTCGTACGCCTCGGCCTGCAAGCGAGCAGGGCAGATGATGGGTGAAGGTGTGCCAACGGCCGGGGCAGAGACTAACGAATGCACACGCACTCTGGTCCATGTGCCTGTCAACCTGTGCACTATCTGCGGCATCAATGTGCCTGCACAGCCGGTGCACCCAGCGAAACGTTTACCATTTCCATGCACTCGGCAAGGGCAAGCACGTGCCGCCATATTTACGATCCATACGCACTGCTCACACGCCAACATATACACACCTGCGCGTTTACTCGCGTTTCCGTGCCCTCCACCGGCAGCGCGAATGAGTCTATGACAATGAACGTGTCGCCCACCACCTTGCCCTGCAGGATGCCCATCACCTGCAGGATGTTGTAGCGGATAAAGGTAGAGCGGAGGTAAATCCTACAACCAGAACCGCAAGCAACCTAAATAGCCTTTATACGTGGGCAAGCCGAGCATGAGTCGCAACATCAGCCTGTTGTTTCGTGCGTTGCACGCACATAGCTTGACCAGCCCCCAGGCGCAGAACGTGGGGGCGAGGTGCTGCATGTTCAAAACCTTCTTCTTGGCGTAAGGACATGACAAGTGTTCCCCTGCATCAGGGAAAAGGGGCTCAGCCCTCCACAGTCTGAGGCCGAACTACCTCATCGCCCAGACATAGCCGGGGTCGGTTTGAACTGTCCGTGTCTAGCTACCTCCCTAATGCTACGACGCCACCAAAGATGCAGTTCACAACATATTAGCTTTAACATGGTAATCGCGGTTTACGCTGGGACTGGGTTTGGTGCGGACACAGGCACCTGGCTGCATAAGTAGCCTGCTCAGTCCAGGCCGCTGCGGGCGGTCCATGACGTACCCAACGCCGGCCCATGACATGCCCATCACGTCCCCACCATTGCCGCGAAATCCGACAAATGAATACACGCACACACGCATGCTCAAACCCTGTGCACGCCACGCGGCCGCACCTCAAGGTTGCCTCCTGACCGCGCATGCATCGCAATCTTTAGAAGCGCCAGCGCGGACATGCGCACACTGCATGCATGACAAGTGGCGGCGAAAGCCCGTGAGAGGTTGGGCAAGCCCGTGGCCCTAAGCATGACCCCTGGATGGGAGCCGTGATGCGGGCTCCTCCCTGTCTGTGAGCCTGTGCAACATGCAGCAGAAGCTACCCGTATGCAGCAAAGTGCTGGGACTAAGGGGGTATAACCTAGGTCAACAGCTGCCGCGCACGGGGCGTAGTCGACACGGGGCAGGGGCGTGGCGCAGGGGTGATCTGGCGCCCTTCCGACCGTTCCGGCGCGCAGCACATCCCCGACCTCTCCGCCGCGCTCACTGCTTGTAGTGATGAGGGTCCTTCGCCCAGGGCTTGCAGCTCTGCGCAAGCTGCTGCTCCGCGGCGTCATACTTGAAGAGTGCATCTGTGTCCTCTGACGTTGCCACTGGCGCTATGTTGTTCTCTAGCTCCCAGCGTGCACGTGCGGTGCTAGACTCCCCAGCCATTGTTGGAATAGCCTAGCGGCCCAAACGAAAAGGTATAGACCCTAGCGGCAATCTATACAGCCAGACTTGCTCGAGTGGGCTTGGTAATGATGTCGCTGGTGACCTTGCAAATTTTAAATGTTAAAATTCCTCCAGAACATGCAACGCCTGCAGTGGGTTTTGGGGCGCATCATGAGCATTTCTGCATGGGCGTCTCAAAACCTTCACTTCTCCGCTTCATTGAAATGGTTTAAGTGGAAAGCACCAGCATAGAACTAGGAAATCAGCTTACACACAGCTCTCGTAGACTTATAAGGACCCCGACTGCATTTGCAAGGAATCAACAAATTGACTGCTTTAACTTTGATATTACTGGGTTCAGATGACCTTCATATCATTGCAAATCTATAGTATGCGACTATAGGTCGGCCCATTTCTCGACGCATTCCTCGCCGTGGTGGTGGGCTCGCGCCCGGCCATCGGCTGTGGTTATGGACATAACCAGTATAAGGGAAATGGCGGCAGCCTCGACGTCGGGTCGACAGGCGTCGGAGGCACCCGGCACGGGACCCCCGCCCTTCTCGCACTCCAGGCTTCGCAGCTACGCCAGCAAAGTGGAGGGGCTGCTTGGTGAGTCCATGTCCTTCCACGACGCGACGGTGTAAATATGGAAGGCGTCTTCCAGGTCCTACAAGATAGCAGAGAATGCGGGTTGGCCGTGGGGGCTTGTTGTTGAGTCAACCTGTTCGCAAGTCCGCAGCGTGCCAACCGTTGGTTGCTCCGTGGGATCCGACCCCTTACCTCAGCCAATAGGGTATTTTGACTTGCTGCTGTTCATCACCTGTAATTCTCCAGACCCAAAGATGGTGGTCAGCAGCTCCGTGGCCCTCGCGAGCTCGGGGCTGGCGGACCCCTTCCCTGCAAGCCCCAGTGGGCAGCAGCTTACGCCTAAATCTGCACGCTTCGCCGGAGCTGGCGGCGGCGGCACGAATGGTATCGCCGCAGCCCGCACCGGCGGCCACGCACAATCAGCAGTCACAACAGCGGGGGCAAACGGGCAGGGCCCGCAAGTGCAGCCACCGCAGCAGCCAGCCAGCGCAGAGGAGCTGGCGGCGGCCCTAAACCAGATCCAAACACTCAAGGCGGAAATCGCAGGGGTGGAGACAGTGCTGGGCTACCTCAAAAGCAGCGAAGCTGCAACCACCACCATGGGTCGGAAGGCCCACAAACTGCCCTCCCAGGAGCAACTGCGACAGCGCGCCGACGCGCTCTCCGTCAGCCGTGCCGCCGCCGCGCGCGCCTCACTCGATGCCACTGGCGGCCACCACCTCTCGCCGCTGCGCGCCAGCCAGGGGCACGGGCTAGCGGCAGCCGGGGCAGGAGGAAGTGGGAGCGGCGGGCCGTCGTCAGGGTACGGCTCGCCGGCGGCGGGCGGCTCGCCGGCGCGCGCACGCTCGGCTGGGGATGCAGCAGGAGCAGGGGCAGGGGCGGGGACAGGGGGCTTGTTCGAGTCCCTGGCGGCGGAGACGCGGCTGGGTCGGACGTGGCGGGCGCCCAAGGCGCCGCAGCCGGTGGGGCGAGGCGAGGCAGTAATCCTGGAGGTGAGTACGCGATGGTGTGGGGGTGGGGGTGGAACGGTGCAGATGTGGGGCTGCGGGTGCGGGCGCCGGCGTGGGTGCGGGTGCGGGTGCGGGTGCGGGTACGGGTGTGGGCTGTGAGTGTAGGTGAGATTGTACGCGTGCATGCTGCATGGCAGCATGACCTGATGACAAATTACTCTATAAAGTATGGATCTTGACACTGACTGCCACATACCGTACTCCCAACTACAGGGAGCGCTGGACGAGGCGCTGCCGCCCGGCTCAATTACCGCCAAGTACGGCACGGGGGCGGGCGCCGGCGTCACGGGCGGGCTGGAGCCGTCCTTCTGGAGCGGTGGCGAGGCGCGGCGCGACTTCGACATGCTGGACATGGTGCAGCGCGAGGTGGCACGGCAGGTGTGTGGGGTGGGTGGGTGGGTGGGTGGGTGGGTGTGGGTGTGGTGTGGGGCTGGGGCTGGGGCTGGGGCTGGGGCTGGGGCTGGGGCTGGGGCTGGGGCTGGGGCTGGGGCTGGGGCTGGGGCTGGGGCTGGGGCTGGGGCTGGGGCTGGGGCTGGGGCTGGGGCTGGGGCTGGAAAGGCGGGGAGAAGGGGAGTTGAGAGGAGAGGGAGCGCAACCGTGAAGATGTGCGGGAGTGCTTAAGCACGCGCGTTTCAGTGGTCAGAGTTTGACGTGCTGGGAATTGCGCAGCGGGAGATGGCTTGGCAGATGCATGGAAGGGGATGGGAGGGGTTTTGAGACCGGAGGAGAGAGGACAGCAGAACCGGGATTAGGGCAGAATGACAGCGACAGGCGGAGCAAACAGAGCCAGGGGCAGAGGCAGGCCGGGATGCGCGCCATGCCTGCCATCATTATTTGCCTTGCGGCTTGCGCCCGCCGACCTTCTCTCTCCCTCCCCTGCTGCCCTGCCGGGCAGGTGGCTGCGTCCTGCTCCGAGCGCGGCCGCATCATTGACAAGCTGGCGGACCGGCACGCGGAGCTGTACGGCGCGGTGGCGGCGGCGGCGCGCAGCGCCACGGAGGCGCAGCGGGGACTGAGCGAGCGGCTGGCGGCGGTCACGGCGCGCGCGTCGGAGCAGGTGCCCCGGGGAGCGGGCCTGGTGTGTAGCAGGGTTTGGGGTCAGCGCCTCGCGGACGGACAGGGCGTGGCGTTGGCTAGCTGGGCAGGGTTGACATAGCCTAGCCAGCATCCTCCAGAGCATTATCATACGGTAGGGTTGTGCTTTGCTTTGTTTCTTCCAAGGGTGCTCACGGATCCACGCGTGTCACGCGCACAGGCCACGGAGATCGCACGGCTGCGCTCCGAGCTGGCCACCAAGGGCGCAGAGGCGGAGGACCTGCGGCAGCAGCTGGCAGAGACGAGCACACAGCACGAGCACTACGTGTGGGACAGCGAGCAGGAGCTGGAGACGCTGCAGGGGCAGAGCGATGTGAGTGCCTTTGGTCTTGTGTGCCCTGCGTGGACTGGAGGGCGCGAGGATGATGAAGCCATGCAGGCGCAACGTGCTGCACGTTCAAAACAAACAGCAAGCAACCCCAACTTTCCGGACCCCACCGCATCACCTTTGCAACCCGTCCCCCGTACCTGCCAACGTTCTGACTACCTCCACGCCACACCACACACCGCACGCCACCTTCAACCCTCAACTTGCACCTTTAACACCCCCTAGCCAGGAACTACCTCCCAAACTCACCTGCACCTCCACCCGCACCCATGCACACACCCGTTCCCCCTCCCCCACCCTCCTTCTTCATTGATTTAACATGCATGGAACCCTCACCCCCCAGATCCTGGCGGCGGAGGTGGAGCACCTGCACGTGCGGCTGGCGGAGGCGGTGGCGGACAAGGACGCAGCGCTGAGCCGCGGCCTGGCGCGCCTGGAGGGCGATCTGGCGGCGGTGACGGACGAGCGCGACGACCTGTCGCAGCGCATACGCTTCCTGGAGCGGCAGCTGCACAAGTGGGTGGGGGTGATGCGTTCTGGTGGCTGGCGCGGCGGCCCTGTCACTGGGCGTGCGGAGACTTTGCGGGTTTGGGGCTTTAGGTGTTGCTGGAGGGTGTTGCTACATTGACTGCTGTGCCTGGTTGGCCTGCACTGTCGCCTTCTTGCCGTGACGCCAACCGCCCGCCGCACATCACACACGCTGCAGGCTGCGCACCGAGATGAACAGCACGGTGGTGACGGCGGTGGCGGAGGTGCAGACCGACCCCGTCAACTGGGCGACGGAGGAGCCGGAGGACGTGCCGGTGAGCGGGTGCAGGAGGGTTCTGCAGGAGTGCAGCGGAGGAGGGCGGGCGGGAGAGAGAAATCACATGTGCGAGCGTGCGCGGTCGGGAAGAGTGGGACAGAAGACCGAGGAGAGGGTGTCAAGACAGGGCTGGGCAGGGAAGGGAAGGGCAAGAAGGATCAAGGATAGGATGGCGCGGCACATCTCCAAGCCCCGCACACCTGCTCGTCGCATAACATCATTCCTGGAACCCTCGCCCGCCCATACATTCCAGCATCCCGTCTCCGCGCCTGCCGTCCCTCGTCCCTCGTCACCTATCACCTGTCACTTGTCACTCGCCGCCCGTCACTACCTGACTCCACAGGACGACGTGAGCGACACGCCCTCTCTGGCGGAGATCCGTGCCCGCTACGCCGCGCACGGCTACGGCGCGCTCACGCCCGAGGAGCGGCTGCGGCTGGGGCTGCCGGCGCACATGGACGGCGAGGGCGGCGGCAAGACCGGCAAGGGCAAAAAGCGCAAGCGGGCGCTGGGGCACTTCCAGGTGCGTGGGAGTAAGGGCCTGGAAGAGGTGGATGGCCGGGCGGGTATAGTGTGGGGCTGGGGTTGGGTTTTGTAGGCCCAGTTCACCCTGGCTGTCGTCCTAAAGCGTAACCGTGAACCCGCCCCCGCACCTGCCTTTCTCTGCAGGGCCTGATCAGCAGCGAGAAGCCGGGCCGGGTGCGCGGGCTGCAGTGGACCGTCAACGCCATCGCCACCATGTACTACGACAAGGTCCGGCGACTGGCTACTGGGCCGCCTGGGGAACTGGGCCCCCAGGGGAAATGGGCCACTGAGGAACTGGACTTGACTGGATGGGTGGCTGGGACTGGCTGCGACTGGGTTGAGACTTCTGGATGGTGTACAGTTTCTGCCTCCTCGTGCCCCAACCCATGTCATGTCAGGCTTTCAACTCCCACAACGCCTCCCCTCAATCGCTGCCCGCGTCCCGCCCGGCTGCACCACTTACCGGTGCATATCCCCCAGCCTCCTTCGTCTCCTCCCTCCAACCCCACCCCACCCCGCCCCCACCCCCGCAGATGAAGGCAGACGCGCGCAGCGACCTGGAGGGCAACCCCCGGCAGCGCCTGGCGGACTTTGCGGTGGACTGGTGGGTACCTGGCTGGAGAGCGGAGGTAGCTCCAGGGTCCCAGTGCCCCACCGTGCCTCCTGTAACACGTGGCTAGCCTGGCACTGGAGTATTGCAGGCAGGCATGCTCGGGCTTACCGCCCCCACCCGCATACAAGCACCACGCTCCGCGAGCACAAGCCACATAAAAACAAATGCGCATGTCACAGACATAACTTTGCGCACACGCGCGCGCATGCAGGCACATGACGCGCTTCGGCCTGCGCAACCTGGCCGAGCTGAACCTGCTGGATCTCATCGCGTCTGTGCGCCAGCACTACAAGACCGCGGTGCGCGTGCGCTGGTTCGGCCAGTTTACGGGTGAGTGTGTTGGCCTGTTGGCAGGGTGGTGTGTTGGACATGCGGCGGCAGTGGCAGTGACGGTGGTGGTGGTGGTGGTGGCGGCGGTGGGGGCAATGGATTGGGGCAGTGGTACGGCCGGGTGCCTTTGGCGGCGCCGTATGCTTCTTGGGGGAGGGGACACCGGGAGCATGCCGGGGCCCAGGAACGTGTCGGGTTCACCCTGCCCCGCTATCACGTCCCCGACCCTACATACACCACCCATGCCTCCCACCACCTATGCCTCTGCCCCGACTCCCTTGGGGCATCACCGCACACTCCCATCATCCATCATTGCATCACTCGCCACCCAACCACCCAACTACCCACTGCCCAGGCCTGGTGGAGGTGGGCGACCAGGTGGACACCACGCCGCACGTGTCCTTCTACTTGCACACGCTGGCGTGCCTGGCCGCGCCCAACTCCCTGGTCAGCCTGTTCCCCGACACCGCCGCCTCGGGCGGCGCGGGCAGCGAGGAGGCGGGCGGTGGCACGCCCCCCGTGGCTATCAAGGCGGCGGTGCTGCCGGAGGCCATCAAGGCCATTTACAGGTGTGTTGGCGTGTGGTGTGAACTTGGGGTCGGGGTCGGGGTTGGGGTTAGGGCTGCGTGTGTTTGTGCCGCGTTGGGTTCGGTGGTGTATGGGGGCCAGCGCGTAGCCCAATCTCTTGCAGGCTTGATGCGGATGGCAGAGGTTCCGCTCGGACACATGTCTGCGGAACGCAAGTTCTAATGCCGCCTCGTGCTACCAGGAGAGAATTTTGCTGCACTTGGAAAAACGCCTGGACCAAAACCCCAACCTCCGCACCCAACCTCTGCCGCCCTCCCACCTCCACCCACCTCCCCACCTCCCACCTCCGACGCCCCCCGGCAGGTACCTGAACGAGCCCGAGTCCGCCACCGGCTTCCTGGCGCGCGCCTGTGACCCGCTGACCGACCCCGACTCCGTCACCGTGCCGCTGGACCCGCTGGTGGCGCTGCTCATGGCCGAGTACCAGAAGAGGGTGAGGAAGGAAAACGGGAGCTCGGGCTGCAGGTCATCTATATTAGCGCAGTTCGAACCGAACCCAACGCGGAGGAGCGAGGATGAGATTGGGAGGGGGAGGGTGTGGGCTGGGCTATGCTCCCTACGCCCGTGCCGCTGAATGGCCAACGTGCCACGTCACCACGGCATTCCGGGCTGGTCCTCCGCCCCTAACCCCCGTCCCCTGCCCTCGCTGCCTCTCTCTGTGTGTGCCACACGGGGCCGCAGTGGGAGCGCAATGCGGCGCACCTGAGGGCGCTGTTCCGAGCCGGCGACTACGATGGAGACGGCCTCATCGGGTGAGCACCGTGCCATACAGTACGGTACTTCCTTCAGCAGCGGCCTCGCATGCCGCATGATCCGCATGCCGCACGCTTCGTGCCGGGCATTACCCGCATCACCCCCCGTCTGTCTACATCTCCCCCGTCATTAATTAAACATGCATGGCACCCCGCTCTATTATATGCATAAGGACGTGCGCGTCAAACAACAAACGCCCTACCGGTAATAAATTTCCTGCGCCGCAGCTACGACGAGTTCGTGGCGGTGGTGCGGCAGCTGCTGCCCGACAGCGGCGACCGCACCTTCACCAAGATGTACGGCGAGGCGATGCGGCGGCTGGCGGCGGGGCAGAGCCTGTTGGACGTCGACACGTTCCTGGCGGTGGCGCGCACCTTTGGGTGAGGCTGGCTGGCTTGGGTGCCTTGGGTGGGTGGCTGGCTGGCTTGGACGGCATGGGGAGTGGAGCATGGGGGCAGAGACACGAGCTCCTTCTCTGTCAGCTCCACCAGCGGACCCGGTGGAGAGGGGGTTACTGGAAGGTTCAGCGGTGCTAGGTGCGTTTTTGGGCTGAGCGCCCCCCCCAGCGAAGCGTCCTAAGGGGGGCGTGAGGCCCGCGCTTATAGGGCCTATGAACCAAAGTATGTTGATGGCAAGCAACTCGGGGAAATAAAGCGCGAGTTTGTGGTAACTTGCGGAGCCATGTCTGTCGCCCCTCCTGAATGCCGAGGAGCCCTGAGGTCGCTCCCACCCCGCGCCTAGCCCGAGGAGTGTCGGGCATCGGGGAGGTCTGGAGCGCTGTAGAGGGCTACAAGTGTTTGGGATTGGCAGCAAGGGGACCCTTGACTCGCGTGCATGGCGTGTGGGTTTTACACACGCGGGCCTTATGCTGGCCGAGTCCTGAGACCCAAGCTACGCATCGTCCGCGTGGGCCTTCCGCTCATTCCCTTGAAGCAGCCACCCACCCCGTGACTATATTGGGGCTCAGCCCAGATTCCAGCTGTACAAAGCTGACACCCCTTGTTGTAAGGTTGTGGTGGTGATCGAGGGTGGGCCTAGGTCAGACGGATAGAGCAGTAGGCAGAAGATGGCAGGCGAAAGGAACGTCAGGGCCAGGGCCAAGGCTTGTGATGGGAAGGAACCTGATGCAGGCCAACCGTGGACCGCGCTTTGAAGTCACTGTCGTTGAGCCGGTTTGCGTTCCTGGTCTCTCTCCTGTTCAGGTGCGACCGCTGGCGCATCGATGCCGGGCCCACCGCCTCAGCCTACGGCGGCAGCAGCAGCGGCGGCTTCCCGGGCCCCTACACCAACGCGCCATCGCCATCCGGGGCGGCGGCGGCGTTAGGCGGCGGCAGCGGTCCCAGCCGCAGCGGCAGTGTGCTTGGTTCGGCTCCGAGCATGGGTAAGTTGTTTTCGTGGAGAATGGTGGTAGCGGGGCCAGAGAGTCACACGACTTGGTATCTGGTCGGTTTGACCGGCCCGTCTGTCTCCAGGTTGCCACATGCTTGACTTCGATCCTTCGCGTCGCGTCCCCGCACGCTCATTTACCTTGTGCTGCTGTGTTGGGACCCCTTTCCCCCACCCTAGGCGTGTTGCGCGCCCGCTCCACCAGCACCGCCTCCAACTTGCGGCGCACGGAGAGTGTGGTGGGGCTGGCGGACTCGGACCGCGCACTGATGCGGGTGCTGGACGGCGCAGTTGACGGACTGGAGCCGCCGCTGGAGGAGCAGGTGGGGGGCGGGCGGGTGGTGTTTTTTGGAGGGTGCACCGGGTGGCGGGTGGTGGGGCAGCAGCAGTCGACACTGCGGCACGGCCCCCTGACGGGACCCTCGGCCCCCCTTCACACAAACATACCTCGCACATATCGCTCGCCCTGATGGCGTGCAACCACCTCCAACCACCCCATCGGGCCTCATTCACCTCACCCACTTTTCCACCAACCCGCTCATCACCCCCACCCTCCCACCTGACCTCACTCACCCGCTCACAGCTGGAGGGCCTGCTGGCCAAGCTGCGCACCTCGGCCGCCGCCACGGCGCAGCACGCCGAGGCGCTCACCGCCGCCACTGCCACGCTGCCGGGCATCGAGCTGGGCAGCGGCACCAACGCCAAGGAGCTGGCGGCGGCGGCGGCCGAGGACAACGCCATGGTAGGGCGGGTGGGTGGGTGGGTGGGTGGGCGGGTCGCGTGGTGGTAAAGAAGGGGGCAGCACGGGACTAGCAGAGGCAGCACCATGGGGGGGGGGGCGCGGGGGCGTCGGCAGCATGTGCGGAGGTGGTTGCGCAATGGTGCGGGTGCGGGACTGCCGCCATCAGTCATGCAGGAGGTGCGCAAAGGCACAGCCGCCTCTCGCACCGCCACGCATTCATGTGCCACTCCTTCGTCCCCCCTTTTCCCAACATTCTTCATCTCCCCCCTTTCCTCTCTTCTTCCTCTGCCACCATTTCCCTGAACCTGCCCGTAGATCGCCAAGCTGGAGGCGCAGGCCGCGCACTTCCAGGCCGTGTATCAGGACCGCACCGACCCCGCGGCGGCCTGGCTGGCCTTCAGGATGCTGCTGGCGTCGCTGGCGGCGGCAGCAGGGGGGTGAGCGAGCGGGAAAGCGGGAACGCGGTGATGCGGGAAAGCGGACGTTGGGGCTGGGGGAGCGGGTGCGCGGAATGCAGGGGCTGGACTGTTGGCCTCCCAAGGACGCGCACCGGCACGAGACGGGCCGGCGATGCGGGCGGTTTGCATGAGTAGGTGGGGTACATCGCTCACGCAACCTTTGCGTGAGCCCAGCCCGCCCTGCGACCATCAAGTCACACACGCGCACTTGCACGCGCGCACACCGCAGGGCCCGCGTGAAGCCCAACCCCTCCAACGCGCGCTCGCGCCCCGGCAGCGGCAAGTCCCAGGCGGGCGGCGACCGGCACTGGGTGGGCGCCAAGGCCCTCGCCCGCCTCACCGTGCCCGCCGTGCCCTTCCGGGCCGGCTCCAGCGCCGCCGCCTCTCGCCCCGGCACCAACGGCAGCCTGCAGGGCAGTCCCAGCCTGGGCCGGGTGCTGGGGTCCGGAGGCGAGGGAAGCTACGGGCCCAGCTCGCCCGCAGCGTACGGCTCGGGAGGCGGCGCGGGAGGTGGTGGAGGAGGTGGCGGCGGCGGAGTGGGTGCGGCGTTGCGGCCGCGCAGTGCGGCCACCCGGTCCCCGGAGCTGCCGCACCGCCAGGTGGCCCTGACGCAGGTGGGTGCGTGAGCCGGGGGGTGGGGCGGGTACGCGTCGGCTGTTGCTGCTCAGGGAAACGCGTGGGCTGGGCCCGGGGCGTGAGGATGGGGGGGCGGGGGGATGCACTTGCGTGTGCGAGGCATTTGCATGGGATACGGAGCATGGGCCGGTAGCGGCACGCCGCGCTCTGATGCGGTGCGTGACCTGCTCGATGCCAACCTCTGTGGTCCCCTCTGTTTGTGCATGTTTGCGTATAAATATGGGCTGCGCACGCAGATGATGCAAAACGTGGGCGGCTTGGGTGGAGGCAGCGGCAGCTTCTCTGCCGGCGACCGCCGCTCCCTGGTACAGCCGCCGCCCTCCGGCGGCAATCCCCTGCCCATGCACCGCACCCCCCTGCCAGCCACCACGAGCGGCCGCGTCAGCAACGGCGCCGGCAGTGCTGGCGGTGTGGGCGTCAGTGGCCTCGGCTCGCCTCCGCCGGCGTCGCCAGGCTCCCCGCATAAACGCGGCGTGGTGTTCTCAATGTCACAGTTGGCGGCGAGTCCGGCGGCGGTGGCAGCGGCCGCTGCCAACGCTGCGTCGTTCGCGGCAGCGCAGGCAGCGGCGGTGCAGGCGGCGGCGGGCGCTGGGGGGCAGGGAGGCGGGTATGCGGGGTCAATGGACGGGCCAGAGCTGTCGGTGGGGCGTTTTGAGGCCTTGTGAGGGCGAGCTGGCCCACAAGCGCACCCGTGCCGCGCACTGCAACGCGAGCGAGGAGTGTGGTGTTCTTGAATATCCATGTATTAACGTCCTTGGCGCGTTTACGCGTAGGAAATTATCCATGGGAAGCATGCATGGCGGAAAGGCGCCCGCCTGGCGGCGATGGGGTCCGCGCCGGGCGGGCAATTTGAGCGACACCAGGCGGCAGACGAGCTGTAGCGCTGCCTCCGTCGACTTGCGTGTAACAAAGTCCGTGAACTCCATTTTTAGAGCTCAAAAGACAGAGTAAAACGCAAAAGTCGCACAGCGTGTGACTTCCCGGCCCCTCAGCTGTCTTACGCGGAACTGAGTGTCCGACAGGCAGACGCTGAGGCAACTGGCAGTTGCGTGCGTGCTTCATTCCATGGGTTGGCATCGACTCAGCTTGATCATGCTTAAAGTTATCCACACCTGAAGCAACCGTTTTTTGCCGCAGCGTGCGAGCGAGAAACCCTACGCGGGGTGGTAATCAGTTCGCGCACGCACCAGTGTTCGCCCTGCTCACCCAGCTGCCGTGACGAGTTTATAATTGGCATACTGTTAGCTCAGTCACCATCAAGTACTAAATTCACATCTTGTCCGTATACATCTAGGCGAGTGTCACAGTGGCTCTTCCCTGATTCCCAGGCGCCACATAATAGCATAATGTGTTGAAATCACGCTTGAGGTGACTTTAGGCTATGGCTACACGCCCGCGCCCATTTCCACACGAGTCAACCCCGCAGCGCGCGCTGCCGCACACTCCCTGTGTGTGGAGTTGTTTGACCAACTGGCAATTGGCAAACATTAAAGCGCTGATATTATTTGCTCTGATTGCGGGCAACTACGCGGGTGCGGCTGCTGCCGCAAGCGAAAAGTCGCTACACGAGCCGCTCCAGCACGCGCTATTAAGTCATAGTTCAAACACAACACATGTAGAGGAGCTTATAACTGCGCTGGACAAGGTTATATGGCACTCCGCGCGCATCCTGAAACGCGGCGGCAACATGGGCCCTACCCCTGGACTCACCGATGTTAACACTGACTTGGCGGCCTGGGCGGTCGCAGCGACGGCGTGGCTCCAAGCCACTTTAAGGCTGCACGCGACTGGAAGCGCCACCAACGCGACGGCAGCACAGCACGCAGGCAGTCCAAGCGGCGAATCCGGTGGTGACGCTGCCACGTGGGGGTCGCGTGCACGGAGAGCAGGCCGGCACCTTGCAGCCAGCAGAGCCGCCATCGACGGCGCGGGCAGTGGCGCCGGCGCGGCCACAGTTGCTCGCTACTCCACCGGCCGCGCCACCCTTAGCGACAGCAGTTCTACCAGGGCGGCTGGCAGTGCCGATGCCCTCAGCACTGACGGCAATACCGACGCAGGCAGCGACACCAACGGCGGCAGCGCCGCTGGTCGCACGATCGACAGCGGTGATGACCCAGGCGGGGCCGCAGCTGCAGCTGGCGCCACGGCTGTCCATGAGCGCGCCACCTCCCGCACGGGCCATATCCCCGTCATACGCGCCTTCACGCCGGAGCAGGAGCGGCTGCGGCAGGGCTACCGCCAGCGCGCGGCGGCGCTGGTTCCCTCGCCCTGGCCCAGCCAGCTGTCGCTGCTGGTGCCGGTGATGCGGCGGCTGTTGATGGCGCAACTACTTAAGGCCTGGCTGAGGGACATGCACCGGCAGCTGCCGGCGGAGCCGCAGGCGGCGGCGGCGCTGGCGGGGCTGGTCCGTAAGGTAGGCTGCTGCCAGCGGGCGTGAGGGGGGGGGAGGATATGATCACCAGCCCAGGGGGAAAGGGAAGGGGCTGTGGGTTACGTTGGGGCAGGGCGCGGGGTGCCAGGAGCAGCAGTGCGGCTGCAGCTGGTGGTGGTGGGCGCTGGCTCACCATGTGCTTTGCTGGCGTCTCCGCCCTGGAACAGCTACGCATGGCGTTGGCTACTGTGGCTGCCGCGTCGTATGTTCCGCACACACATGCGCGCGCGCGCGGATGCACGGTCCACCTCACAACTTCCTTGCCTGAGTTGCGTTGGCCTTGCCCGCTTGCTGACATGACACACAGCTGTTCGAGGTGCATGTGGGCAGTGTGGTGGAGCGCTCGGCGCTCGAGTACTTCCACATCTCCAAGGCGGGAGGCACCAGCTGGACCGTGGCGGCAAGTGAGTGCGGCGGCAGCGGCTTGGCGGCGGAGTGGGGCGCTTTGTGGCATGGATGGTCTGGGGGAGACTTGGTACTGTGAGGCAGTCAAAGGGGGTACAGAGTGCAGGAAAGGAAATGGGAAATGAAGGGCAGTGGAAAGATGGCGACGCCGGGGCGGCAGCGCTGGGCAGGGACGACCAGCGTCCGGCTGGTGAGCCGTGGCCGGGCTGGCCGGTCCAGGTGAACAAACTTGATCGAGGCGCCCGCGCACTCCTCCAAATCCTCGTCAAATTCTTCCGGCGCGCAGAGAGCAACAACTGCCCGCGGCCTGCTGCGCGCGGCTGCCGCGTGAAGGAATTCGACGACTCTTGCCGCTGGCTGAACCGCACCGCGCTGGTGGATGTGGGTGTGCCCAAGCACCGCATCCACAAGGCCCCGTGAGTGCTGCACTGCATGCGCCCTTCCATAAGACTCGGCCCAGCCGACGGCGCCGGCCGCCGCATTCCGCCAGCTGCACGGGCGGCAGTCTGGATCATCCGCGTCGCCCGATGCCGGTTGACTGGTTGTTCGTCCGTTGCTGTGCACCACCCGTGCCCGCCTGGGGCTTGCGGGCCCTTGTTTTAATGGTCTCCACCCACCCGCGCACTCACTAAGCACGCGCTGCTGGCCGCAAACCCCAGGTGGGGGCGCTACGGCCACGTGGACCGACTCACGCGTCACGAGACGTGCGCGAAGCGGTACGGACACGTGCAGCGGCGCGGCTTCGTGTACACCACCAACGAGTACACGCTGCACGGGTGCGTGCGTGGGGGCGGGCAGCGCGCTGCGGGCTCGAGCGTGCGATCACAAGGGCCGTTTGTCCACACGTGCAGTGGCACACTGCCTCAGGAGCCTGCTTGTTCCTGGTCACGGTACAACTTGTTAACACCCTCTAGCGCGCTCTCGCTGCCCTCCCTCCCGCTCTCTCGTCCATACTGCCCATCCCGACCGCCCTTGTCTGACGCGTGCCACCTCCCCGCTGCCCTGCCTGCCCCCGCTCACGCAGTGATATGGGGCCGGTCCTCACACTCGACCAGCGTGCCGAGGTGCTGAGCGCGTCGCAGGTGATGGACCGACTGCATTCACCCCAGGAGCAGGGCTCATGGCACTGGGCACACCTCTGCCCGCAGTTCGTCAACATCCTGACCGTCAGGTAATCATGGAGGTAGATGTCGCTCTCCGGGTGCACCGCGTTGGCCGGCAGGGTTGGACCACGGCCTACAGCGCATGTCGGCATGTGGCTTGGTGCCTTGGCCGCTGATCACGTGCGCGCGGCTGCCCTGCCCTGCCCGACGAATTTCGGCTGGTTTCTATACAGGGAACCCGGGCAGCGGCTGCTGAGCAATATCAACTTCATGTTGCCATTCCTCCAGGCAAGTCCTGCCATGGTCCTTTGCATACTCGTTTTTGCAAGAATTATACGCTTGCTGGTCGTTGGCCAGCCTTCCTGACCTGCCCCCACCACATACCTGCCCTCCACCTCTTTCCATGTCGCCATACACATCGCACAATGCCTCGCGCCCCCAACAGAGCCAGCTGTTCCCCGTTCGCAACCGGAACGAGACCATGGCCGCCGCCCAGGTCGCCGCCTACCAGCAGATATTCTGCAACGCGCCGCCGGAGACATGGGAGACGTTAACGCCGCCAGTGGCAGACAACTACAACATCCGGTGAGAGCCCGCTTCCAGGAAGGAAGGCCATAGAGCGCTCAGCAAGGCCCGGCCCTGCCCATACCACAGTCCGTTGCCTAGGCTAGGCTAGGGTCTGTGAGCATAGCCGGCCTCACCTTAAAGCCGCTTTGCCGGGCATTTCGTAAACGTCACTTGTCCACCAACACATACTCACAGCACTCTCCTGGGCGAGCTGGGTTTCCACCTGCCGCTGTGGGGCGTGGGTCCCGAGCACGTGGCCGCCGCCGAGTCCAAGCTGCTGCACGTGAGTGTGCTCGTGTGTGCGTGTGCGTGTGTCCGTGTGTGCTCATGAGCCCGAGCGCGTCAACGTGCGATTACCGTTGCCCGTGCATTGCTGTGACGCCGGCAGTGACACCACCGCCCTAATGCGGCCCTGCACCCATTCATTGCGCTGCCGCTGCTGCTGCTGCTGCTCCCCCTTGTGGGACCATGCACGCATTTATGCATTCATGCGCACGCACTCACGCAGTTTGACATGGTGCTGGACCTCAACGCGGGCAGCACCGCCGCCGACCTGGTCCAGAAGCAGGGCCTGGGCTGGCACGTCGGCCTGGCCGAGGCAAGGCGGGCTTTGTTGGGGGTTGGGTGATGGTGGAGCATCGTGGGCTTGGTGGGGTGTACAGGGGGCAAACCAACGGCGCAGGCCGCTACACTGGCTTGCATGAACTTCTTGGAGGGGCACGTTGTTTCATGATGATGATGCATGGGTTCAGGGCGTCGCCCACCCTGAAGGACACGGTAAAAGCGTCCACGTTCACCCACTAGAATGGATGCTCGCGCTCCCGGCGCCACAGGTGCACGCCTTGGACTCCAGGGAGCGCCACGACCGGGTGCAGTGCGGCTTGGGCAACCTAACCAGGTATCAAAACATTTGGCCCAGAGCTCCCCCTTGACTAGGTCATCCACCTGCACACCGTATAGGGTCTACCCGTGCATAACGCTCAGCCTCTGCCCATCCACCGAGCCGTGCCCCATGCGAATCTGCAAATCCGACACCAGCTGCCCCACCCCTCCACCCAAACGCATTCACACACGCCCACAGGCTGCTGGAACGGCAGGGGCCGGATCGTCAGTGGTACAGGTGTGTGAAGAGGAGGGAGAATACTGGGTTGTGCAAACATGGGACGGCGCCCCTGCCGCCTGCTGCCGCCGTGCACCTGGAAGAGCGTGGACACCTTGATGCCGTGCTTGCAGTTTGTCTATCATATGCAACAAAACCCTACAATAATGGGCGCATCAGGAAGGAAATGCACTGGTTCTATGTATGTCACCTACGCACCCCAAAACGCTCGTTACGCTACTGTGCAGCTTTGCCCGGGTGGTGAGCGCTCTGGATCAGAGCTTTCTCGCTATGGCGCGTGGCATTGGGCTGGAACCGCTAGCTACAGCCGGTGTAGATCTCACGGCAGCCGCAGCCGCTGCTACAGGCACTACCCGGCAAAACGGTGTGGCGCTGGCGGAGGGCGGCGTTGCTGACCAGGCGGCCACGGAGGAGCAGCAGGACTTGGCTAGTGGCACGCCGTGTGGGCTGTTGGGGTTGCTGGCGCCGCTGGCGCGAGAGGGGCCGGACGGGGCGCCGCTGGGGCCGGGTGAGGCCGTGAGTGTTGATGCGGGGGGCGGGGCAGATGACGGGGATTCACATATGGAGGAGGAGATTGGGGAGGAGGATAGCTACGACGCTCATTAGTATGACCTGGGGCGAAACAAGGGAGGTGGTCCCCGTGAAGCACCGGAAAAGCGGGCTGATCCCGCACCACATCCACCGTCTGAGGCCGAAGGTGTTCGATAGTACCTCATCTCCCGGACATAGCCGGGGTCGGTTTGTGCAGGCACTGCCAGCCGGGTGCGCAGTCGCTAATCCAGACGGTCAAGCCACACGCAGACACGCAGACACGCACGGACAGGGGTGGTCCTGGGGGGCTTCGCCCCCCACCCTGGATCGCTTCGCTCAGGGGGCTTAGCCCAAAAATGAGCCCTGGGGTGGCGGAGGAGGTGGCGTGAGAGGTGGGCGGAAGGTGGGCTGAGCAAGCCACCTGGGGTGGAAAAGGGGATAGAATTTGCAGGCCCGGACTGCTGATGGGTTTATGTTGCACGTGGTAAGATGAGGATGCATTTTAACAGCAATGCATATGCACGAATGACTGGCCACACATTGACGCACGCTGCTGCAGTGCAAGGGTTCTTAATATGGGCATGCAGAATATATATGGCCGTTCCCTGTTTTGTCATTAAATTTATTATGTCCTTAACAACTTCTGAACTTTCATGGATGCATCGGGTGCCGCACCAATGTATGTGCATGCTCACTGACCAAGTTGCGATGTCATGGGCTGAGGAAGTGTGGATGCACTTGGGTACGGGCGACTGGTTGGGGGCAATTGTTTTGGTGCGTCGTGCGTGCGGGGATGCGGGCGGCTCGGCGGTGCCCGCCTACATGGCGCAGGCGCAGCAGTTGCTGCCCGACGGCACGCAGCAGGAGCGGGAGGCGCTGAGCCGCCGCCTGCACCTGTCGGATGCGGGCGGCAAGAGCCTGCAGCAGACCCAGCCGGCATACTACACGGGTGTCGTCACTCACGTGGAGTGCGGCAAGCAGATCACCATTGTGAAGGCGCCCAGCCGTACGGCCCGGCCGAACTCCGGTGCAGGCACTACAAAAAGCCCGTTAATGCCAACATACATCCGGGAGTGCGGCCTGACGAAGGTGGAGGAGCAGGAGCAGCCGCAAAGCTGGACCACCAGGCTGCGCCTGCGGGTGTTTGGGACTGGGTGCTGGTGCATTGGCACGGTATCCGTCTGCTGGTGTTGACGCCTATGAATGTTTCTGTTTGTGCGTTGATAGAGCGAGGGGAGGGGGCAGGCTTCCCAGGCTGGCGCTGTTAGGGGCAGGCAAGTAGTTGCACTAGGCATGCGTGTGGCCAGTTGAGATGTGTGTTCATGCACTGTGCAGGGTTCCCGGAGTTCAACTGAGATGGCAAGCTCTTGTCCCTTCGAGGCTGCTGCAAGGTATTCGCCGTTGCATAACACTTATGATGCCGGTCAGGAGCAGATCTGTGGGACTAGAAGAGTTCCGTAGTTAAATCCAATGAGTCATACGGCCCTGCCTCGTGTCTAGAAACAATACCCGATGGCGCAGTCTACGCAGACAAGGGTGGAATCAAGTCATATAATCACCAATCACACGGACGGGAGGCCGCTTGTGAGCGGCCGTGCGCTGTCTGTTCTTGACTTGCGGCCTCCTGCGAGGGGAATGTGAGCACGGCCATACCTACTGTTGCGCAGGTGACAAGGTTCAGCCTGCCCGTGAGCCTGCCCACGAGCTAAGCCGCTGATCTCCTTGTCCTTGCGGGTGCGAATCCCAGTCCTGGCTATGCTCTACAAGACGAGGAGTTCCGTGACGACACTCAAGAATACTGGATGTCTGAGGGTAAACAACAGCAGGGCCCCGATGCACAGTGACGGCTTGGTCGAGGACGATAGTCACACGAATGACACATTTCGGCCGGCCCGCGCGCGGCTTGCGCGCAGGTGCTGGATAAGGTCGTTCCAAGAGAGCGAGTGTTTAGTTAAGGCATCGAAAACATGCCGTCACTCTCACCGCCGGGCGGAGTGGTGGCGAAGCAGGCGGGGAGAGGCACCGAGGGGGAATCGCTTGGGGGTACGGGGCCCCCATGCCGCATGCTCCCGTGCACAACCACGACCCCCTTTGCCCCAAGTGTGTCCCGCAATACCTGTTCCTGTGTACTGTAATTTCCTATGACATAACAACTGAAGTAACGACACATTCAAAAGTTCAGGCGACTTCTCCACAATGCGAGCAGCGTAGCGTTTTGCGGAGGCCGCCCCTCCCAAAGCTGGAAAACACGGAGGATGCCGATCCTGCAACTGGACCGTGCGGGGAGAGACCACGAGGTGCGGAGGATTGATAAGGGGCCCGAATGGAGGACCCTGCAGCGGCTGCCTTATGACAAAGCAGCATGCTGCAGCTCAAATCCTCTGAGGTTGCAGAGGCCAGGTTGGCAGCGGTGCATCAGGCTCTGTGCAGACAGCCGGTGCGATGCGAGTCAACACTCCGCAAACGAGTCCGGACGAGTTTTAGGCGCCCCTCGTCACCCGCGGGCAACATGATAGCTATATGATCGTTTACATTTGGGCTGACGCTCAGCAACCAGCTCACGTAGTCCCTGCCCACGTACTGTGCTGCGACCGGGTCGGCTGGCCGCAACTCTGGAGCGTGCATGCATGTTCTTATTATTCTGATGCTGAGCTATTAGCTGCGATAGGATAAGCAGTTCCGCCATAGGCCCACAGTCCCATACCTCGAACTTTCCCAGCGCCTGCTTAAAAAACACGGCACCGGCCTATGTACCCGCGATGTTATGATAATGCAACAGGAACCGCCGTGTCATCTGGACCTGTCAAAGCTGATACAGGCTGGGACCAAGTCGTTCTTCAACAATCGTGAGTTTCTACTCGGCGTGGCGTGGCGTGGCGGCCGGGCCACCGGACGGGTGGGGACGGCGAAAGCGTTTGAGATCTCGGATACGCAGGAGCAAGCAGGCCTATTTGGTGTAGCATGAGTACTCGGTGCACGGAAGCCTGCAACTCACAACGTCCCTGTTTCCTCCCACCCATGTGCAGCCCTGCTGTCCGACATCGTCCTCGTCTGCCCCGATGGCCGCGCATTGCACTGTCATTCGGTCATACTGGCAGCAGCGTCTCGCCGTCTGGCCGCCGCACTCAAGCAGGGTGCGTACCGGGTACCGGTACTGACTTGAACAGCGGGTAGTGCAGTGTCCGCGCGGGAGAGGACCCCGGCGTAATCTCGGAGTCGGCTTCGACTCAGTCCTTGGCCGCACCGCTGGCGGCGCTTGCGCCGTTGTATGGCCACTACGCCCACGTCGGTAAATGTTACTTCCCCGGACGCAGCGAACCTGGCTGTGCACAGTCTATCGCGCACGTCCGCTTGACGCACGGCTGCTGCTCACCACTTTTGCTGATCTCGCAGGCAACTGGACGCCGGGGCAGCAGATGCCGGTGAAGGGCGTCGACAGCGATGCACTGGAGACCCTGGTGTGTGCCTTCTATACGGCTGAATGCCCGCTGGAGCTGGCGCGCGTGCCGGCGCTGTATGACGCCGCTGTCAAACTGGAGGTGAGCCGAGCTGAGGGGGCTGGGCTGCAGCTTGGCCACACGGGCGGCAGCCGTTGGTGTGTTCCGGGGCGCTGCTTGCGTGGTCTCCAGCTGGCAGCTTCACCCCGTCCTCGTCACGCCTCCCGCGGCTGTCCTGTGCCGCAAAACCGCTGCGCACGCATGACCATGCAGGTGCCTTCGCTGGCGCCCGCGCTGGAGCAGTACACGGTCAGCGCGCTGCAGCCGCACAATTGCTGCGCCGTGCTGGAGCTGTGCCTGGGAGCCGGCGTGGGGCCCCTGGCGGAGCTGGTGCTGGAGTGGATACGCGGCAGGTGCGGTGGCTGGGGTTGCGGTGGGCGGGCGGGCGCGTGGGGTCAGGGCGTGCTGGTGCTGAGGACGCTTTCTCGCGCTGCAGCCACAGCCGGGCGGGCGAGCAGCTCGAGATGCAGGCATGCCAGTTTCCGCCGTGTGCTGCCATCCAGAACGTGCAATCTGGGCAATGCTGCAGGGTTGCGGACGTGGTGCCGGGCCCGGAGTTCCGAGCTTGCCGGCTGGAGACAGCCGCGCTCATTTGCAAGGACCTGGCGGGTCGGAGCCAGCTGGTGGGGCTGCAGGTGCGGTGGTAGTTTGGGGCTTCAAAATGGTTGTGTTGCTTTGTGGGTGCTTGCCTTATGCGCAGCGGAGCGCAAGTAATGGGGGGAGGGTGCCAGGAGTTTGCTGGGCTAGCTGATGGTTGCGCGCGCACTGCACCTCGCGCATCGTACCGCGCTACGTTGTCTGACGCCTTCGCATCGTGACTAGACCTCTCCAATAGTTGTTCTTCATGCATGTAATCCTTTTTTGGACAGGCGGCGGTGGCGTGGCTGTCTGCCTCCGCGGCGCGCGGCGGCCTAGTGGGCGTGTTTGCAGAGGCTACCGGCCTGGCCGTGGACGCCATACAGGCGGTCGCCAACAGCGGCGGTGCGCTGGGGCCCATTGGAGGGCTGGGCGCAGGGGGAGCGGGAGGTGGCCTGGGCGGCAGCGGCGGCCTGGGTGGGCTCGGCTCCTCGCTGTCGTTGCACGGGCCCTCCCATGGGCCCTCGCTGAACTTGGGCGGCGGCGGGGGCGCAGCGGACGGGCTGGGTACGCTGGGCCTCACCGGTGGCGCCGGGGGCCTTGGCGGCGGCGCAGGCGGCAACGGGTCACAGGTTCTGCAGCTGCTGCCGCCCAGCGGCACCGGAGGCGCCGGGGTTGGCGGCGGCGGCGGCCCGGACGACCTCAGCGGGTTGCAATCGCTGCTTGGTGGCGGCGCTGGGGCTTTGGGCGTCAAGGGCGCCGGCGCCGGCATGGCGGGCCTTGGCGGCCTGGGCGGGCTGGGCCCGGGGCTGGGGCTGGATGCGCTGGCGGACGCGGCCGAGGGTGAGCGCATGCAGAAGCGGCTGCGGCTGGGTGGCCCCGGCGGACTGGGCGGCTTTGGCGCGCTCGGGGAGAGTGGCTCGGCCACCTCGCGCGGTAAGCGGGTGGTGGGGTGGAAGCAAGGCAGGGAGCGCGCCCAGGCTCGCATCCTCAAGGGAGAGCCAAGCAGGGCCGGAGATAGGAGGCGGCGGGACTGGCTGTGGTTGGGCGGTTGCTGGCAGGCGTGGGCAGGGGCACAAGAGCGTATTGGATTATGAGCGGCGGGGACGTACGGAAGATTTGGACGCGATGCAAGGGTGATGCGCACACGCCGGGGTACTAGCGTAGCGCATATGCACCCACACCTTATCTCGGTCAGCCAACGCAGTAACTTATGCGAATTGCCACTCCACAGACCTTTCCACGGCACTGCTGGACGGCCCTTTGCGGCTCGGCGGCGCCGGCGGCCCCACCGGCCGTGACCTTGACCTGCCCAACCTCACCATCGGCAGCGGAGGGCTGGGCGGCAGCTTGGGCGCCGGGCTGGGTGGAGGCCTTGGCGGCAGCGGCGGACTGGGTGGCGCACTGGGCACTTCCAGTGGCCTTAGTGGAGGCAACGGAGGTGGTGGTGCCGGCGGCGGCGGCGGCCGCGGCCGGGGACGCGGCGGCGGCGGCCGGCGGCGGCGCGGCACGTCCGCCAGCGACGATGACGAGGACTACGCGCCCAGCGGTGGCCGCAGCGGCGGATCCGGCGGCCGGAGCCGCGCGCAGGTGTGTTTGGGCCTGGTGTCAAAATTCGATGACAGGAGGAAGGTGTAATGAGCTGGTATGCACCGCTGCCCGTGCTGCCAACCGCACCTCGTCTTTTTACGAAGCTTCTTGTCGTGCGCACGCCAATGCTGACGTGTTCCGTATGTCTTGTACCGCGCTGTACAGGAGCTCATCTACGATGCAGACGCGGCGGTCGTGGACGATCCCACCGCCGGCTCCGGCGGGGGTGGCAGCGGCCCCGGCGAGGACGGTCCTAGCGGCGGCGACGGCGGAGCCGGAGGAAGCGGCGGGCCGGGTGGGAACATCCCCGCCAACACGCCAGTGCTCATGACGGGCCGGCGCACGCCGGCGCAGAAGGGCATGTGCCACGTGCAGGGCTGCAACCGCAGCCTGGCGGGTCTCCGGGACTACTACCAGCGCTACAAGATCTGTGAGCTGGGCAGGGCGGGCCTTAGATGTGTAGGAGTGACGGGCTTGGTAGCGGCATTTCGTCAACTGCAGCGTGGTGGGCTTGGCTTTAAAGCCACCTGCGGTAATCGCAAGGGGGCCCTAAGGCATGTTTATAGGGGTGCGGGGCGCTACTTTGCGCCCCGCACCCCTCGTGCCCCGAAACTGTTTTCGTCTAACATTCCCATGTACCCCACCATGTCCCCCAGGCGAGCACCACCTCAAGGTCAGCCAGGTGCTAAAGGACGGAGTGCCCCACCGCTTCTGCCAGCAGGTGAGAGCACCGGATGGCGGGGCGGCGCGGTGCAAGAGCTCCGCCCGCTAGTGTTGCACTCGCGTTGCTGAACCTCCTTCGGTTCTGATTTTCACTCTGCTAAGCCAATCGCCTCCAAAGTGCAATCGCGCCGCCACGTGCACCTTCCATAATCTCTGCTCACAACATAATTGCCCCCTTGTGCCACTCTGGCGCAGTGCGGGCGCTTCCACCCGCTGACGGAGTTCGACGGCGACCGGCGCTCCTGCCGCACCATGCTGCAGCGCCACTGCCACCGCCGCGCCAAGCAGAAGCAGGAGCTGGCCGAGGTGCTGGCGCAGCGCTACGAGGAGAAGCAGGTACGGGCAGGGATGACGCAGTGTCCTTCCCAGGACTTGTTAACGGAACTCGATTGAGGAGAGTTGGGGGCGCTCACGCGCAGATTCATGAGGTCCGTCTAGGTGCAAGAGCTGGCCCGGGCGCGCTCGCCCGCCCGCTTCCGGCCTGCTTCCCCTGCTGCAGCACAGCCCTGCTTGCCCAGATGCTTTGACATGTGGCATCATGCACGCACCTTGTGCTCTCCATCAAATAGGTGGCTGCCAGCGTGACGGCCGTGATGGCGGCCATGGCCCGCGGCGCCCCCGCCGGCGTGCCCGCGCTGCCGCCCATGCTGCAGCTGCAGTACCTGGCCGGTCTGCCGGTGGCCGCCGCGGCCGCCGCAGCTGCGGCCACAGATGACGCTGGCGCCAAGGATGACGATGGGGACGGCGGCGGCCCTGGTGCTGGGCGCAGCCTGCCTGCGGGCTTGCACTCGCCGCCGTCCCGCGCGGCGCTGACGGAGGCGGTTCAGCAGCGTGCGCGCAAGCAGCAGGCGGCAGTGCTATCGCAGACCGGTCTGCTGGGGCTGGGGCTGGCGGGCGGCGGCGAGGGGCTGCCGGAGGGCCAGCTGGCAGCGGCAATGGCGGCGGCCGCCGCTGGTCTGTCGCTCGGCCTCGACAATTTAACTTCAGCGGGGACGGCGATCCCTGACAGCGGCGGCGTGGCGGAGCGGAAGGGCGGTGGCGACGGCGGCAGCGGCGACGTCAAGGAGGAGCGCGCAGGAGTTGCCGGCGCGGGCGGCCACACGAACTCGGCGGCAGCGGGCCGGCGTGCCGGTGGCGAGGAGCCGGCAAGCGGCAAGCGTCTTTCTGCGACCGAAGGCGGCGGCGGTGGCAGCTCAGGAGCCGGTAGTGGTGGTGACGGCCGTGATGGCTATCGGCCCGCCGTCGGCGGCAGGTCCGCTCCCGCACTAGCGAAGGACAGCGCATCGGCGCCGGGTAGCGGCCCTGATGACGGTGGCGAAGCCGAGGACGGCGTTGCCGAGGGCTCGCCTACCGGCGACGGGGCAGGCGCGCCGGAAACTGGGCCCGGAGATGGCGATGTTACGGAGCGGAGTGGTCAGATCCGCGGGGCCACTTGGCTTGACTGCGACCGTGACGGTCGCAGCCAGTCGCGCGATCAGCAGTAACCGCCTAGCCGGCCGCAGTGAGTCCATCAACTGCTGGATTGCTGGCTTTGCGTAATACACGAAGTAGTGGTGGGGGCGGCGGCAGCCATACCTGTGCCTGTAGCCAAGGTTGGAATTCATGCTGGGAGCGCAAGCAGCGTCATGACCGAGTGGTAAGCCATCTAACGGACATCCGTCAGGTTGCTTCCGGGACTTAAGCGGGCAGGCTGGCTGCAGTCTACTGCCTACTAGGCTACGCTGGCTGTGTGCGTTGCCTGCCTAGGGTTACTTGTCTCCAATGTGTGCGAGATTGCTTTACTCATGCAGACCACTGGCGTGCATGGCCTTCAGGCATGGCCACGCCCATCTTGGTGCATGTACACGACCTTCCAATGCAACGCACGGGCGTTTCTTTCATGTTGATGCTTGCCAGTGCTTTTGGGGTGACGAGATGATGCTGGCCGTCTTGGGGATACCGTGAGCGGCGTTCACGCCGCGATGCTGTCTACCGCCCCGTTCCTTTGCTTAGCACGCAGAAGCTGATCGTTATCATGTCTGAGGCGAACTCGCGTTAACTTGACATGCGCTCATCCTACATATTTGCGAGGCTACTGCCTTTCTTTGTTGCAAGTTAATGGACGACCGAGGTCGGATCACTGGAGCTGCAGTGCCCGCGGTTGTGTCGTGCTCAGGATGTTGTTGCATGGAGATGCCTGCGCGGGGCACAGACTGATACGTTACGCGTTGCGGCGTAACGAGCACTGGCAACTGGCGTCGAGCAGTGCGAGACCAACAGCTCAAGGTCATTGGGGCTGTGCAGGGTGCGTGATGAGTGCAGCTGGTCGCTGAAGGTGATTGACGTCGAAGGGCCATGAGAAAATCAGGCAGAGGAGGAATGAACAAGGCCCAAGCTTCTTGCCGGGCTGTAGAGCTAGCGTACCCTCATTTGTTTGGGCTCAGTTGTCATGCCATGAGCCAGAAATGGCGAACAAAGGTATGGACCAGGATGCCCGGATCCTGTGCCAACGCTATGGGTGGGTTTGCAAGGACGACGAAGCGTAAAAGCACGAGAGTGCCGGTGCGCAGTCGGCGCTACTAGTTTATTTTGCGACGATTTGCAAGAACTGCTGCATAGCGTGACAACATGATTGAAGGCTGGGAGCGGGGGTGAGGGTGGATCGGGGAAACAGGGTCGTATTCCCGGGACTTATGGGGGCGCCGGCGTACATGTACGTGTGGTCGTCGCGCGGTTGCACTTGCTTATCTATGTCAGCGCATATGATGTGCGCGGTACTACTGTCGCCGCGGCAGGACCGCCAACGATGCCCAGGAGAGCTAGCGCTGCACATGAGTTATTATCAATGTCCCTTTGTGTGCGTGCCCGTTTGATGGGACACCATGAAGGTCGGTGGCAGGAAGATGTATGTTCCTTCACCGAATGATACCTAAATTGCCAGGCAATGTGTAGTCTTCCTATGCGCTGTGCAATAAACAAAATCCACACGTGTTGAAGCGGGCAGTATGTCCGTCTTCTGGGTACCAGTGTATGCGTGGGTGCATAACGGCTGGGTTCCTCATGCCGCCGGAATACGTCAACGGGGGGCCCGCATGTTCGAAGAGGCACCTGCATAAAGATCAAGGAGTGGTTGGTATCAACGACGCGTGTGAAGTTTGGCGAGAAGCGCAATCCAGACGCAAGCCAGGTCTGGCCGTGTGCCGGCCGCGGCTGTGCGCGTCTGCATGATGAAATGCGCTTACTGCATCAATTAGTGTTAATTTCGAAGTCCTAAGCCGAAAGTAATACGGATATGCGACTGAAGGCGTGCGTGTTTGGCAGCGAGCGGGTGGCGAGTTGTGTGTGCGTTTGCACGTGAGGATAAGGGATGAGCCGCCCCGGGTCAAGCGTGTGGTGCGGAGCATGTAGACTTCAATGCTGTTACCCTGTCCCAGTTACATGGTTTTGTGTAAACATTGGAGCTTGGCCATTCTCATACACCTTGTGTGCCCGTAAACCTTGGCGTACACGGCACGGCCAGAAGCACTCACCATGACCGAGTGCGGTCATACAGAAGCCTTGCTTGCTCACGGGACTGCCCCACAGGCCGTTCACTCGTGGACGACATTAGGTCACGTCCCGGCGTTCACGTCCATGTTACGGACATGTACAGGCGCACTCCCGGCCACTACCAAAGTAACCGGACCCATGACAGGGCCTTCGGTATCTGGCTCACTGGCTGCCCGCAGGCACCGAGACGCAGGTACACCACAAACTACAATCCTGCCAAAACAGGTAGTGTTGGCATGATCGACCGCAACACATACTTACAGGGGCATCCGTGCCAATGGTTGCATGCTTTCCCCTCTCGTAGGAGGCAGGGTAAAGACACGAAGAGCTCTTGGGAAAACACCGTACCATGCCCTCATGCTCACTCAAACGTCTACTGACGCTCTGAATAGCCACCCCCTTTCTCGCCCACAACTGAAGGTCGTCACGTTCATTCCACTCAACGCGCGGTATGCGCTCACATGAAATTTTGACTCCTCCCTCCACGCGCGCGCTTCGCCTGAAAGCCTCTTGCGGGTGCGACTGCCCTCTTTACGTCAACTCGAGACCAAAACTGTGCACACGCTGTCTTCCCTAGGAATGCCAAAAACGGCTTGGTAGTCGTGCTGCAGCAAGAGTCGCTGAGGCCTTGTGGGGGGCAGCAGACGCCGCAGCTAGGAGCTGCTGTTGACGTCCTCCGCACCAAAAACGCGAATGCTGTTCTGGAAGACCAGCAACCCAATCTGCGGGCGTGGTGGGTGGGCAGGCAGCATGGCGGGATGTTAGTCGGGCCAGGAGGGCATGACAGGCGAAGAAGGTCCAAGGCAGGATGCGCAAAAACGAGCAGGACAAGCAAACACAGAAACCGCAGTCAGCACGGCACACGGGAGCGGCTGTGCCATACACGGCTGCGTTCATAATTACCGCGCCATAAGCATGGCTGCAACATCGGCACGACGGCCGAGTGCCGATGAGGAAGACCCGGGCATCCTGCGCGCCGTATACCGCACCATATGCGCCCATCACTCCCTCCGGCATCCCCGCCCTCCCTCCCTCCTCCTCTTCTCCTGCCTAATAGACGCACGCACCGTCTGCCCGATGCCCAGCCGCAGCGCCTTGGGCACGAAGCCCTTGTACAGCGCCCGCGGCCCCTCCTCCAGGTAGATGCGCCGCAGCGTGGTCAGTGTGCCGGTGTAGCCGCGCGCCGCGCGGTCCTCTGGCAGCAGGGCCTGGAAGCGGCTCTTCACCACGTCTGCAGGGATGGTGGTACCGTAGTAGCGGCAGCGCGAACTCGTGACCATGGCCGGACGTGGCACTTGTTCAAGGTCCACATGGGTGCGTAAAGCATGACCGGTACTTATCGAGGCTGAGCAAGGGCATCGAATGTAGCAAGGCTGTCTTTGAAAGGGAATTTTCAAAATTGCGACACAGACTCTTCGCTGAATGAGCTGCATTACGACTCATTCTCTACTCACCAAAGGGCGCATTAAAGCACGTTGCCAACATGCCCACACCAGTGCCCACCACAATCGTCCTGCGGGCCGCGTCAGCGGGATCCAGGGACAGTTGACGTTGACATCAGCCCCGTCGCAAGCAGTAGAGGGCTGGTGTAGCACCCAGCAGCCAGAACAGCGATAGGATGGCTACAGGTGTACAGCCGTGGGGCCTCGTCAGGAGCCTAGTAGGCGCGAACTTCCCTTCCCTTACCTTGCCACCGCCAGCACGGGATTTTCAATGGGCGTTAGCAAGCCCCCGGCGTCTGATAGCTGGTGCATGGTGCCTGATGGGCGCAACATAGCGCAAGCATGTGGTTAGTGCCGACACGTGATGAACGCTCGATCACCCGCACGGCCAGATGCTTGCCTCCAGCCGCGCCTGAGCGCCCGCACGGCCCCCTGCCCCGGGAACGCACCATAGTAGATGGAGTTCCAAATGGTGTTGCGCCACATGGTGGGCCCCAGCCCCGCCGTCAGCGCCGCCGGCCCCTCCTCCCGCAGCACCTTGCCCAGGCAGTCCCAGCTGTTGCGGTAGCGGCCCAGGTGCTCCTTGGCCATCAGCCGGACCTGCCAGGTGGCGGTGGACCAGCAGCAAGCCGCAGAAGGGAGCCATTCAAAGCAGATGTGGTGGTCAAGTACGCAGCCCCAGCCTGGCCTTGCTCTCATTGTGGACCTCTCCTCGCTTGCTCCTCCTCTCCCTCCAGTCCCCATGTCTTCCCACCGTGCTCTTCCATCCCCAGTTCCCCGCTCAACGCCGTATTTCCCCAGCCTGTCCCAGCCCTACATTCCCTGCATGCTGCCTTCCTAACCCCGCGAACCCACGCAGGTCATTACAACCCCCACCCCCCATCCGATTTCTGGAATAAATGTTCCCAACTTACCCGCATCCCAGCAGCCCCACTCCACCGCATCACCGCATCACCTCACCTTGATGACCTGGAAGGGCTGGAAGGCCAGCCCCTCGCTCACGCCGCTGAGCGCGCCACTGATGTAGCCGCCGGCGCCGCTCAGTACGCCGCCATTGGCGCGCCGTAGCTCGCGTTGGCTGAACTCCAGCGTGGACAGCGCGGCGGTGGCGCGCGGGATGAGGCCTGCACGTTGAGGCAGCAGCAGGAGTGTGGAACAGCAGCAGCAAGGATATCTGGGTCAGGCAGCCGTCCTGTCAAGCAGCACGCGCCCGCTCAACACCCAATGGCTGGGCCATCGCGCACTAGTAGGTCCGCTTGGGTGACACGGCTAGTCGCTGCTGTTGCATTTGGCCTCTTTGCTACGTCTTCATTGGCAAGTACTCCTCTCCGTCCTGCCAACTGCCTGCGGTCGGCCGACCTGACACACTCAACTGGGCCACTCCTTATGGGCACCCATGATCCACAGGCCAAGGCCACACTACCTCGGCACTCTGGGCACGACTGTCTGGTTATTAAGGGTAACTGGGCTGGTTCGCTTTGGGTACTAGAACGAAACACCCTGACTCACCTACGATCTCAGGCAACCCTCCACGGTAGAACTGTAGGAAGCCTCCTTCCCGCAGCACGTCCCGGATGGTGGGCAGCAGTTGCAGCGGCTGCCCCGGGTTGATCTGGAATCTGTTGCAGGGTAGCCGCCAGGAATAAAATCTCAAAAACACCCGATGCATGGCCAGGGGACATGCAAGCCAGATGCACCAGGGACAAGGCAATCCGGGCAGAAACGCCTCGACACTCCTGCAGTTGTCTGCCTCACCGGGTTTTCAAGAGCTCCAGAGGTTGTATGCTGAGTCCTTCTACAATCTGCGAGATGTTTGATGCGCGCGACAACGGGGCTTGCCTGCAGGACAGGGAACGCAGACACGGAAGCGGCCACTCCTAGCACCCCCTCACACCGTGCCCTCACACCCAGGAGCCATTACTAGGGCTCTGCACGGGTTTTCCACGACTGGCAATGCCTCACCCCAGACAACGCTCCGCTAAGGAACACATAGTGGCTCCGATCTGCGGCGGGCGCAGCTTGTGGCGCTGCCTCCGCCGGTGCAAGCTCACCCATCGCCTCGCCGGGCCCCCGTGCGGCTTATCTGGGCTTCCACTTCAACACGAGCACCTTCTATTTCAATGCACCAAATAAATGCTTGACACCACGTTTTGTGTACCAGACTTTGCCAGGACGGGCCTCTCCCTCTCGATTGCTTGCTGAAGAGGACCCCGCAAAAAGCCTTATAGGTCAGGTATTTGAGCCATAGGCATAGCACATGACACCACCGTTCTACATAATTATGTTTCGGGGCGCATATTGCACTGGCGCGCTGCGATGGGCCCAATTGCGCCTTGGGCAACGGGCTCCTGGCTGTATTACTACTTGTGTTTTCCATGGAGTAGCATCTGTCCACGGCACCTTGTTACACCAACAGTATCATTCCTGCAAGCACGCGCACCACCGCGTCACCAGTGCTTTGCGCTCCCCGCTCCGTCCGAATAGATACTCTGTGGTATTCCAGGTTTGATTAAATATAACCACTTGTTCTTTGACTGTATTACGCAACTCAAGGAGGAGCTTGAGGCCTGTCAGGTAGGTGAACCGGCGAGCTGGGCGACCGAGGGACGTAGCACATACTCTAACTCTAGTTTGCTGCCTTGTGTAATGTCCATCCTTTTGTCTACCTTGAGCTTGCGCGCGGTTGTTCTGGAGGGTTCCGCGACGGCAGTGTCGAGGGGGCGGCATCCGTCGCACTTGCGCTTCGTATGTTCACGCTGCAGCTGTTCCCGCCCCACGCCTGGCCTCGGTAATTATGTTGCTCTTGCGTCCTCCTAACAGGTCGCGCGCCAAGCTGCAAGGGGCAGGATCAGGGAGGGTCCATTCGCATTTACCGGCCGCGGAACTAGTATGTTGCACTGGGCTGCCTGACGGGTATCAGGCACCGGCTGCGGACTGGCTATTAATCAACAAAAATGGACGTCGATGGCGGCCAGTTCCCGCAAGCACCGGCGACAGCTCCTGGCGGCGACAGCTCCTTGTGCGCCGCGCCAGACCGGCTGCCTGACAGCGTCGCCGGGTGCAGCACCAGCTGCGTCGTGCAGCCGGCCGCGCAAGCAAATGCATCTGGGACCAACCTGAGTGCCATGGGCATTGCAGCGGCAGCAAGCACCGCTGTGGGCGAGGGTGCGGAGCTCGACATCCCGGCCGACATCGACCTGAACGACCTCAACTGGGACACCTTTCTGGCGGCGGAGGGCATGCAGCAAGCCGATGGTGGCGTACTGAGAGACGTGGTTGTGGATCTCGCAAATACTACAGGTACAAGTCCGCACAGCTCTGCGGGCTGCTGCGCCGCGCTGATGATTGGTGGCAGCCCGCACCCGGCCACCATCACTGTGGACGCAGCGCCTGAAGCAATGGCGGCTGCGGCAGCACACCAGGGCATGCTGATGATGCAGCAAGGTGGACCTCGCGGTGCACATCCTGAGCAACACAAGAATCAAGAGCAGTCCTTACCTAGGATTGTGACGGCGCAGCGCTGCCGTGCGCACCCGGCCCTGCTGTCATCAGCACGTGTGCAAGCCCCCAACGACCCAGATGAGGAGCAAACGCCGCACCGTCCACGCCAGCTGCACACCAGCGGAAGCACCAGCGGTCCGGCTGTCTCCGCAACCCCCGTCAACCTACCTCCCCTTCAGCGCTGCTCTGCGTCAACCCTCCCCAAGGCCACTGACGCAGGCGTGGCGCGCGGCGGCGATGCGACTGCAGGCGCCATCGGGGCTGGTGAGGGCTCGCCGCAGCCGCTGAACCCTGCCCCGACAGTTACAAGCAGCGTCGAGGCACCCGCAGCTGCGGCCTCGGAGCTCCAAGTGTGCGGCGGCGCCATGGGTGGCGTCAGCGAGGACGGCGACTCACTGCTGAGCAGCAAGGGCAGCCGAACCACAAGCGCGGGCACCGCCCTGTGCCCCGCCGCCGCGGCTGCAGCTGCAGCCTGCACCACTGCGGCCGGCGCAGACGGACAGGGCCCCGGAACATCGCCCAAGCGGGCTCGCACCGGGGTGGCCGAGCCTGAGCGCAAGCAGCTGCCACCAGCACAGGCAGGCGCAGCAGCACAGCCGCCAGCGCTGCCACAGCCAGCAGCGGCAGCAGCTGGTGCTGCTGGGGCGCCGCGGCTCCTGTCCATGCAGCCTTCGGCACCGCCGCCACCGGGTATCGTTGGAGCCGCAGTGGCACCCATCACGCAGCCGCAGGGCAGCGGTTGCCTGGCGGGCTGGCCGTCCTTCACCACCACCTGCGCCTCATCGCACCTCACGCCCTCCAGCTCGGCTGCCCGCAGCTCCCTGGACGGTGCGGCGGCCCCGGCGGGCGCCGCGTTCAGTGGTAGCGCCTTCCACCAGCTGCCGCATGCAGATCAGCACGGCCAGCACAGCCAGCACGGCCAGCAACCTCACGGCGCCGTCTTGTCGCAGCCTCAGATCTCGCTGCCCTGCCTGCCCGCGGCACACTCCCAGCCGCCGCCGGAGCTGCCACTCACGCGGAGCTCACCGTTGCAGCCCGGGCCGTCGCTGCCGCAGAACGCGCCCGGCGCCCTAACGCCCGCAGATTCGCTGCAGCAGCAGCCGCAGCGGCTCCAACCGGCCCCGTCGCAGTCGATGCAGCAAACGCGGCAGGTGCCGGCTGACCCGTTGCCGCCGCCGCTCACTGCTCGTCAGCTCGCCAAGGCCGCAGCGGCTGTTGCGGCGGCGGCAACGCTGGGCCTGCCGCCTCCGGACCTGGTCGCTTTGGGGCTGCTGCCCCCTGGCCACCGATTCGCCTTTCCCGGCGCTGCCAGTGGCGTCCCAGCCGCATCGCAGCCCCAAATTACTGCAACCACCTCGAACATCACCATGTCAAACACCGGCAGCGGCCGCGACACCTCCGGCCTGCGGAACACGGTGGCGCAACTGCAGGCTACTGCTAACCGCGCGCACAGCGGCTCCCTGCAGCTGGGCGCATGCGGATCGGTGTTCGGCGCGCCGGACGCTGCCGCGTTTGCGGCAGCGGCAGGCACCAGCCCTCCCCGCCACTCTAGCCCCACCCTGGGCGTGTCGACAGACCTGCCGCCGCCGCTGCCTCTGCCGCGGGCGTTGCCGCTTCCGGTCCCGCCGCTGTCCATGCACCGGCAGGCTGCACCCAGTGGCGGCTCGCCGCAGCAGCTGCCCATGCGGCGTTACCGTAGCACCTCGCTCACCGCAGTCGCTGCCGGTGGGCCGGCTGCCGCTCACCACCCCTACCAGCGCCACGCCTCTGCCACGGCCAGCACCGCTGCGGCGGTAGCGGCAGGGGCAGGCCCCACCTCGGCCACAGCTGGGGCCCTGGCGGCGGGCGAAGCGCCTGTCCGGCGTAGCGGCCAACCCGCCAGTGGCAGCAGTGCTGGCCGCGCGGGCAACGCTGCATCCGGGGACGAGGTGGTGCTCATCGGCAATGACAACGATGTCGGAGATGATGCCGACGATAAGTTCTGGGAGCTGCCTCAGAGCGACATGTACGACGGTGCGGGCCTTGGAGCCATGCCTGGCAGCGTGGCCGCCGGCTGCAGCAACGGCCGCAGCCGTGCTTCGTGCCCGGCGCTACCCAGCGGCCGGCACGGCGGCAGCGGCGCGGTCATCACTACCGGCGTCCCCACCAGGCAACAGGACTCGGGCGTGTTTGGCTTCGCCAACAGTGGGGCCTGGGCAAGCCGGCGGCGCAGCCAAGGTGCAGCGGCAGGAGCAGGCCACCGCACTGGTGGCGACGAGGACGGCGGTGAAGAGCTGGATGAGCTTCTGCAGTCCCTTAAATCATCTGACTTTGACTTTGAGGACCCCAGTCTTCAGGATGGCTTTGAGGCAGCTGAAGAAGGCAAGCCGACGGGTCGAAACCTCATGCCCTCCTTGGCGCCTGGCGAGGCGATGGGCCCTGGTGCTGGTGCAGGTGCTTCAATCACATGTGCCGACACTGACACGCACATGGCAGAGGCAACTCCGGGCCGTGCGTGCACCCTGCAGCAGGGCCGCCACAGCAGCAACGGAGCCTCAGCGATCCAACAGCAGAGGGAGCCCAGCCACCTCAGCGGCGGTGGCGGCTTTGCGCAAACCGGCGGTGATGGCGACATGCAGCTGTTGCATGCGCTTTTAAATGTCCGCAGCAGCTGCGGTGGCGGCGAGGGCGGGATGCCGCGCCGGACCTGGTCCCTGCCTGACGGTATTCAGGTGGCCTCAGAGATGGACATTTGCAATGCGGATGAGGAGGCAGCGTTGGCGGCAGGGCCGACAACTGCCACATCTAGGGCGGTGGTTAGCAGCGGTAAGGCTGGCTCCGTGGCTGCAGCGCTGCGGGCATCACGTGGAGGAGCTCGGGCTAGCGGCGGCGGTGCTGCGCTGCAGGCTTTCCACAGCCTGCAGCCGGAGGCGATGCCAGCGGGACTGGCAGCTGTGTCGATGAGTCCGCTGGGAACGCCCGCGTCTCTACAGCACCCGGGCGCTTTGCAGCTCAGCACAGGCGGCGGCGCGCACTCCACGGCCACGGCTGGCGCTGGTAATGCAGCCGCGGCTGCAGCCCCCACGCCTGCTGCGCACAGCTACAGCTCGCTGCCCCATACGCAGCAGTTTCAGCAGCAGCGCCACCAGCAGCCCGCGCTGCACCATGGTAGCATGGAGCCACGTCGCTCCTCTGCAACGTTGCTCCACGTGGGCCCGCAGCCCTGCCAGCGACAGCACACAGCCCTTCATGCCCTGCCGCCTCAGCACAATCACGGCGCCAGCAGCTTTGGGCAGCAGTCGGCAGCGGCGCCGCTTGGCACCGGCGCGGCCTCAGGCTACCCGCAGCCGCAGCAGCTCTTCCCACATGTGCATGCGCACCTGCAGCCGCAGGCGCAGGCGCCACAAAGCAGCTGCCCCTGCGCGGACTGCTACCGAGCGACTGCGGCCGCGGCGGCGGCAAGGGCAGTGGCTGCCGCGGCAGCTGCGGCAGCCGCGGTGTCGGGCGAGGCCGCTCCGCACCAGGCACCACAGCACTACCAACTGCCCTCTGCGGTAGCAGCCTGCGCCAGTAGCAGCCACCAGCACCAGGCCTACGCCCATGGCTACAGCCCATATGCTCCATACCACAGCTACCCGCATCTACCGCATTACCGCGCTCCCTCGCCACCGCAAGCGTATCCTCACCACCAGCTACACGGCGCGCAGAAGGCCCCCTGCACGCTGCCGTGCTGCTACCCGCCGTGCTCAGCGTCGCCTTCCGCTGCCAGCTGGGGCATACCGGCCGGACACCAGCACCCCGCCAGCTACCCGTACGCACGTGCCCACCAGCCAAGCGGCTATTCTGCGCATGCGCTGGGCGCGCCTGCCTACCCGCCGGCAGCTGGGCCGCGCATGTCGTCACCGCCGACACAGCATCAGGGGCATGCGCCATTTTACGCGGGAGTCGTCACCGGGGCCGGGGCACCATCGGGAAGCGTGTACGAGGCAGGTGCAGCCGGCGCTCACAGCCGACCACCAGGAGCAGGAGCAGGAGCAGGAGCAGGAGCAGGAGTAGGCGCAGCTGGCGGTCCAAGCGCTGGTGGCATGGCTGGGATGCCCGCGCTCGACGTGGCGGCACACAGCAGTGCCGCCACCGCCTACATGACGGCTGCGTACCTGCATCACCGCCACGCGGGGCAGCATCCAATGACAATGCATGGCGCGAACTACGCGCCCGCGCCGAGCTATCCGAGCTACTAGGATGCAATTCATGGCCCTTCTTACATGCGGGGGGAAGATACGGCAAACAGCATGCAGCCGTGGGCTCGACTGGCATGCAATATCAGGTTTGGTGATGAAGGAAATACGGGAACGGGATTGCATGGAAGGACACGGCTGCGCGCAGTCATGCCGCGCATGCATACTTTCACTTCTTGACGCATTTATTACGCAAAGGCCTTTTATTACTCTCGCCCGCGCTGCTTGCGCTGCCGCATTTATTTCCCAGCATGTGATTGTCATGCATTGATTGCATTAGAACGCGGTCCCTGCCAGGATGATTGTACCGGCAGTAGCTTGATTGCGCGGAATGTAGCCACGGCCTCCAGAGACCTGACTGAACTGGACCGAAGTACTCCTGCCGCAAAACTGGATGGCGCATGAATTAGTAGGTATGCAGGACACAGACGTAGCAATGTTAATGTGTATTGTATTAGGATGAAGCGGGTGGACGCTAGCCTGTGTAGCTATGATTGATTGCTTTGCTAACCGTTCCCGAGGCCTCGTCAGATGCCAGCATGTAGAAAGAGGAGATATTTTCTTATAGCAGTGGCACGGCAAAGCATGTGCCGGCACGGGGTGGCTATTCTTTTGCTGCTGTATGATGTTCCATGTGTTTAAGACTGGACTAGGTGTCCTGACGGAAGCAGGAATTGACCTGAACAGGGGCGCAACGAACATATTGGGTTGCGTGTGACGGGCTCTGGTGCAGTGAGCACTTTGCAGGTTTGACTTAGCCTGAAGTGCTAGAAGGGCACACGAGGCCCCGGCTAGGTTAGGTAGTTCGTTTAGCATGGCAAAAGAGAAATAATGTCAGCTTGGAGAGCTTGCACGGTGACACATGAGCCAGGTCATGTGCATGTCACAGGCGCCCGACGACAAGGAGGGGGTGAAGGGCAGGGAGTTTGAGCCTTCAGGTGGAGCGAGCGGCTATGAGGTGGCCTGTCCTCAAGTTTCCCTGCAAGACCGTGCCCTGTGCCGCTGTGCCTTCCTATTAGAGGAGAGGGGATGACAGCTCAACGGGGTGGGAACGACACAGCAACAGCGGCGGGCGCGACACAGCGCCGCTCTCAGCTGATGGCTGGCCTTGAGCCCTTGAACTCTTGAAGGTACTGGCTTATCGCGCAAGCACAGGCATACAGGCCCCTGCATGCTACACGGTCTCTTCAGGCTTCCGGGCGTACACTAAGCCTCAACCTTCTGAACCTTCCTGACCCGCACACGACGATTATTACTACGCCGGAATAATTAATGAGGCGAGGACAACGTCATGGGGCAATGCCAGGAGGGGGGGATCGGGGCATGGTTCGTGTCAACTTCTCGGATTCGGATCCCGCTGCAGCGTCCCCCAAGTGCCCGCTAAGCCTGCGGCAAATACCACAACGTGTCATACGGCCTTCTGCACGGCAGGCCAGCTCCATGCTCTTTGAAACTGCGACAAGGCTCCAAGGAAGAGTCTGGTAATTACGTGTCTCAGGCGCTCCATTGGCATAGCAGCCTACGCTACGGACCCTATCAACTAAGATCGACATTGACGGGCGAGTGGGGGACTTCCCGCGCGACATTAGGCGCGACATTCAACTTTGAGCCCGTGGAGTAGTGGTAAAACGTGAGACACTAAGTAATTTATGTAGACAAGCTTTCGCGGTACTTGTATTATGCTGTCAGTCGAGCGCGATAGTCCCATAATGACATAGTTCTGATGCTCGTTCAATACAATAGAGACCCCGGTTCTTCTTAACTGCCCTGTAGATCACACAGAGACGCTCTTACAAACACGCTAACTGGTCCCGCGCAGGCCGTCGGCCCGGCCTGACACGTAGTGGTGCCGCGGGTTTCTGGCGTCGTCCACCCGCACCTGACACAGGCTGCCCAAACGAGGTCCTGCTCCGCACACAGAAAGAGCCATGGGATATCTTGATACTTTCTACTCTACGAAAGGCGCGCTCGGGGTGTGGACACCGTTTGTGGTGGTAAGGAAGCTAGAGCTCCTATTGGGCTGCGTCTCGTGTCTGTCACTTGTTTGTCATCGCTTGAGCTGAATCCGTGTCCGCAACTCAACCCGCATCTCCCATTGCAGGTGATCCTCAATGCTATGGGTGTGGCTCTGGGGCTGGGGCTCGTGCAGGTAAGCCTCTCGCCATAAACAGCCATGCCCGAATCCAGGCAAGCTCCATCCGCACCGACGACTGATTAGACCAATCCAAGCCCTTCCTTCTTCCCCTACCCCCGCCGCTTTCTTCCTCGCTCCCTCCAAACCCCCAAACCCGTGGCACCGCCCAACCCCCCGACATGCACGTCCATGGTTCACTCACACAACACCTCTCAAAACGTACGCGCCATCAGCTGGTCAAGTTCTTGGTTAGGCCGCAGTACGACCTGGCACGGCTGCCCCAGCCGCCTGTGGGCGACTGGGTGCTGGGGCACGTAAAGTACCTGCTGAGGAAGGGTGAGTGACGTGTGTTATACGGGCAGGAGAAATGAATGACTTGGTTGTGCGTGCGTAGAAACGTGTGGGCGTGGCGTGCATGACACGGGCGGGCGGAAGCCACCCAGGAAACCAAGGTGCCGGCGGGGAAGGGTACTGCACTGCCGGCTGCCCACTTGCCTTCCCCGCATCCACGTTTCCATCATCCACCACCATCCACGCCACTGCGTGCGCTGCCGGGCAGACTACCACCGCGTCATCTTGGGCTGGGCCAAGCAGTACGGCAAAATCTTTAAGCTGAGGTGCGCCTTTAGTGTACGGCATGCATACGACTACTAGTGCCGACTTGCAGCCGCAAGCATTTCTTGACACTGCCGATGCCGCTGCCGTTATGCCGAAACCCGCGACACCCCACGTGAATTCATGACCAAAACCTCGGGTGCTGCGTGTAGTCATGTGCTCCACACTCCAGGAGCACTCAGCTGTAACCCCGAAAAGCTTTACGGCCCCCACCCCTGCTCCGTGCACGCCCTGGACACAGAATCCTGAATGAGTGGACGGTGGTCATCACTGACCCCGCGGCGGCGGCGCAGGTGCTGGCAACTGTGCCCGGCCGCACCCACAACTACAAGCACATTGACGAGGTGTGCGTGCGCGCGTGTGCCCACCTTCCTGGTGCTAGGCACGTTCGTCTGCATAGCGCGCAGGGTAAAGTCAAATTATTCATCGGCGTGCAGCGGTTCTACGACTCTGTGTAAACGCCACACGGTCCCTGCGTGCAGGTCTTGGGTGGCCCAGGCAAGATTAGGTGAGGATTCAAGAGGTGCAGCCGGACCAGCAACATGGAAGCTCGCTCTGCCCTGTCGGTCCCATTCACATCCCACTCCAACCTGTAGAGCGGCGGCTGCTGTGCCATCCCCTCCTCTGAGGCTCCATGCCTTAATGCATCCCTGCTGACCCGGCCTGCCCCCGCTGCCGCTTCCCAACCTGCCTTCCTCCGTCGCCCGAACATACACACGCCCTTCAGCATGTTCGGCACGCCGGATGAGGTGCATTGGCGCAACGCGCGCAAGACAACTGCTCCTGCGTTCTCCATGGCCAATGTCAGGTCAGGGCCCTGGGGGTGTGGGTTTGGGTGTAGTTATGGGTAACTCATTCCAAAACATAGTGCCAACCCGAAGCCCAGCAGAACCAAAGAGCGTGTTGCGGGACTGTGGGTGTGCTGTCGTTTGCTTTCTCCGTTGTATCAAGCATTGTTCTAGATACGTAATTGGTAATCAGGCAACCAATACTCGAAGCTTAGTGCAGACGCTGCCATTAATTGTGGTGGCACACACCCTGTCATGGCTTCTGTCACATCCAGGTATCACATGGTGCCCCGACCAGCAGCCTGGCACCCTATCCCTATCCCTCCTCTCCACTCTTCCACCCACCACCCACCCTTCCATCCTGGACTGTAGGCGCTACTACGGCGGCGTGCTGTCCGCCGCGGGCGAGCTGCTGACGAGCCTGGACGCGGAGCAGGGCGCGCTGGGGGCGGTGGACGCGGAGCCGCTGCTGCAGCGCCTCATGCTGCGAGCCACCCTGGAGGGACTGTTCGAGGTGGGGGCCTGGGGGACCCGGGGGCTGGGAAGTGGCGGGGGGCGGGGCTGGGAAGTGGCCGGGGACGCGGTGGGTCGGTCGGTCGGTCGGTCGGGGGCGGGTGGATGGGGACCGTGGGCGAGATACCATAGTCAGAGTGGTGGACAGGTGTTAGGAGTGAGGAATTGCGCCGGATGACCAAAACACACCCGCGGAACAACGATGCGCACGCAAATGTGCAACCTAATGTACTAACTGTCATGTCCTTTATGCACCACCACCAACGGCCCCGCCCCCCAGGTCCCCGACGCCACCGCGCTCCCGGGTTTCGACACGCTGGCCTCAAACATCCTCCTGCTCATGGCCGAGGCCAATGCGCAGGTGCATGCTTGTACATTTAGGCGGGGGGCAGGGGTAATGTGGGTGCGTGAGGGCCTTCACTTACTGGCTCGAGTGGCCACCACCGACGCTCCTCCGCCGCCCTCCTCTCCCCTCTACCCCTCTATCTCTCCTGTCGCTTTACAAGTCCCACCGCTACGCATGGCCCAGGTGACGGATCCGCTGCGCGCCTTCTTTTACTTCACGCCCGTCGCGCCGCTGGTATCCAAGGTGCGCATGCCATATGTCGTATGTCGGGTGCCTTCAGTTTCGACGTCCTTAGGGCGCACCTGGTATGTGGTAAGCCAGCAACGGACGGGCGCACACAGAGGCGTGGCACAGCCCCGACCGCCACCACGGTACAACGCCAACCGCCAACCGCTGTCCGTACGTCATGCCTCCGCTCACGCACCATATCCGCAGCACGTGGCCAGGTGTCGTGCCGCTCTCAAGGAGATTGTCATGTTTCATGGCAAGACCGCCGCCCGCATTCTGGCCCGGTGCGTGCTGATTTATGCTTGCTCGTGTTCTTATGCGGTGATGAGAAACACGAAATGGTTCCAAAGTTCCTTCACGGACAGCCCATACACGTGCCAGTGTTTTGGGCCGTCCCTGATGCCTTAAATAACCTCAATTCAACCTGCCGTACCGTGCACCGAGCCTGGCACTGCCGCCTGCCTTCCTCATCGCGGCCTGCCGTCCGTGTCTGCCGCCACCGAAACACCACCACTTCACTACCACCACATCCCGCCGCCTCTGTGCACAGCCCCGAGCCCGAGCCAAGCAACACGCTGCTGTGGGCGTGCCTGCACCGACTGCGCCACCCGCACACCGGCCGCAAGCTCACGGCGGGCCAGCTGCACCCTGAGGGTGAGCATCCGCGTCCGCAGCCGCAGTCCGGGCTGGGCTGGGCTGGGCTGGGCTGGGCTGGGCTGGGCTGGGCTGGCTGGGCTGGGCTGGGCTGGGCTGGGCTGGCTGGGCTGGGCTGGGCTGGGCTGGCTGGCTGGGCTGGGCTGGGCTGGGCTGGGCTGGGCTGGGCTGGGCTGGGCTGGGCTGGGCTGGGCTGGGCTGGGCTGGGCTGGGCTGGGCTGGGCTGGGCTGGGCTGGGCTGGGCTGGGCTTGCAGTGGGCAGTACAATGCGATGACCTGCCTTCGCCAATCTTCCAAGCACTTGCGGCACTGATATCACATGCTGTCCCTTAGTCTCACACCAATGCAACCTAGTCCATGCACCTAACACAATTGCCGACTCGACCGCCGCCACACACGCCGCGAATGCCGCCGTCTCGTGACAGTGGGCATGTACACAACGGCGGGCTTCGACACCACCGCCTCCACAGTGGGCTGGTGCATGTGAGCGATCGGTAGCGCGGGGGCGGGGGGCGGGTGCCATCGGAGCTTGGCTGGGTGGGCTCGTCTCGGCACCTAAGTAGCGGGCACAACTTAGCCAGCGCTGTTTCTGGCACCCCGCCGGCCTGTCGCGAGCCCTCCACCGCCTGGCCCCGGCCACTGCAGGTACGCGGCCTCCCTGTGGCCCGAGCAGCAGGAGGCGGTGGCGGCGGAGCTGCGGGCCGCGGGCGTGTTCGGCCGGGGCGCGGTGGTAGAGGTGGACGAGGCCGAGAGTGAGGTGCGCTGCGCCGCGCTGTGACTGGCCACGATGCCCGGGAGTTCTCTGGGCCTTGGTTGGAGAGCACAGGAGAACTCTCAAACAAAGGCCCTGTGTGTACATGTTCGGCTGTGCGCCATGCAGGCCCTGGCTGGTGGCTGCGGCTCCAAGCGCCGCCCCGCGCTGAAGCTGGACCCCAAGCACTGCCCCGGCCCCGAGGAGCTGGCCAAGCTGCCGCGACTGAACGCCTTCATCAACGAGGTTGGCCAGAACGAAAAGCAGAGCAGTATCAGCCGTAGACTGAACCGAACGACAACGAGCGACAAATGATTGCATCTCTGTGCGACCCATATAAGCGACTAGCTACATTGCCTGCTCGCCCGCCACCCCGCCGCTGGCAGGTCATGCGCATGTTCCCGCCCACCGCCATCTCGGCTGAGAGGTGCGTGCGTGATGCGAGGTTTGCATCGTGTTGCAGAGCGGGTGCTGCAGAGCCAAGGCGTAGCAAAGATATCGCCTCCGCCCTGTCGCGTGCACACATACCCCTGAGCGCCAGCGTGGTCGAGACACCTAGTAGACACAGACGCGCCGTGAACTGCGCATTCTTTCCGCCGTGCATCCCGCCGTTTCATGACGCGCAACTCGAACTGAACAGCTCGGCTCTATGCACATACATACATGTATGCATGCATGCACGCGCTCGCAGGCTGACGTCCGATCAGCCGGTCACCGTCATGGGAATGACCTTCCCTGCCAAGGTGCGGCTGCGTGCGTCGGCGGGCGGCGCTCCCGATGGGCTGCTCGTGGCTGGTGTGAACCTCACAGCGACCGTGTCCAACACGCGGCGCCCCAGGGGTCCTTTTGACCCGGTCTGTGGTTTAGGTGGTCTTGGGTCGTTTCCATGCAACCGTACCCGCGCACGTCCAAGGGTTGGCTGCGGCGTCCTCCAATGCTCCCGCTCCAGTCCTTAACCTTGCCACGTATCCTCCTCTTCTTTCTGCGATCGCCCATTTCACGCCAGACGGTGCTGTGGTGCATCACGTACGGCATTCACATGAGTGACGCAGACTGGGAGGAGCCCGCCAAGTTCAAGTAAGGCAGGCCGTGTGGGTCCCCAGGCCCGGGCGTAGCAGATGCTGCGGGGGTTTCCATGCATGTAAAGTTATGACGAGCAGGTGAAGAGGTACCAGTGAGAAATTGCAAGGCCGCCGGGGTGAGGACGCGCTGGCCATGCATCATGCACGGCGGCAGGGAGCAATCAGCCTAGGAAGGTGCCTTTCTAGCAGCATGGATGGTACCCGTATGCGCAAAGTACCGCATGGGTATGCCAAAGCCTACTCATTGCCACTGCCGTGCCGCAGCACGCCACAGCTCTGTGCGTGCACATGGCCTGCCGCGCGCGACCCATCCACGTTACCGGCATCACCGGCATTACCGACATTACCGAAATACACGTGCCATGCCACTTATCGCACCCCGCCGCACTGTACAGGCCGGAGCGATGGCTGGAGGACTCACGCTGCGCCTTCGCCCGGAGCCCGGGCACAGCCGCACCCGCGGCCGGCGGCGGCGACGGCCCGGCGGCAGCCATCGGCGGCGCCGCGGAGGAGGAGGCGCCCAACACCGCGCCGCGCCGCTTCCTGCCGTTCGGCCAGGGGCCCAAGAACTGCGTGGGACAGGTGCGTGCAATGGGGGCTACAGTAGGCACCCCACCATGTGGCGTCGGTCAGCGCTACGTATTAAACACTCTTTGGGGGCCGGGAACGATTTGCGGCGTGGACGTCCGTAGGTGTTCAGCATGGACACACACCAGCACTGTTTGCGTTGCCCACTTCAACCTGCGCTCCATTCACCGGGCCCCCTCCCCTTCCTGCCGCTGCTCCCCCTATGACCCTTCCGGTCAGAACTTCGGCATTACGGTGGTCCGGGCGGTGGTGGCGCTGCTGCTGAGCCGCTACCGTGTTGCGCTGCACCCGGACATGGACACCAGCCCCGAGGGCGATAAGCTGGGGGCCGGCCGGGCCGAGGGCGGAAGCGGCTGCCGGCACAGCGCGGAGGACACGGCGCGGCTGACCCACGTGGCGGTGATCACCAAGCTCAAGAAGCTGCGGCTGGTGCTGCAGCGCCGTGACGACTGAGCGAGCCCTGTCGACTGCTGTAGCTTCCTTGTGTAGTAGGTCAGTGGTGGCATGGGCAGTGTGGGTGTGGGAGGAACAGAAGCGGGCACAGCACATGCGGGGGGGGGGGATATCCGGCAGGCTTGGGAGGCGGGCAGAGGCAGGGCAGGTGGTGGTCTGGGGCTTAGGTGGGCCATAGGAGCGCATGGAGGGGAACCGCTGAAGCGCATCGTAAGCTGCATTGGATAGTTGTTACATGGTAGCCGCAGCGGATAGTTTTTGGAGGTGCTCTGCAGGTTGTTTGAGGATTAGAACTGCTGTGAAAGAAAGACGGTCAGTGATGCCGATTGTCGAAGAAAGCGATTGTCCAGAGTGGTCCATCACAGCGCTCATCCTGACAATATGTGTGGTAATCTACCCTGCCCGCCACAGAGACCCGGACCCCTTTACAGGGTGCGAAGCAATTGGTCCACCATTAACTTGAGTTACTTCCAGTGCCTGTATCTTGTAGATGCCCTTGGGCCCTCAGTGTCTACTACCGCGTAGATGATTCCTGCTAAACCTTCTACGCTACAAATGTTTCTTGGGGGGCAAGCCCCCCAAACCCCCCAAAAACGTCTACACTTCCCCTGATTTGCCCGCCAAATTTTGGCGGGTCGGGGACGTCTACCGCAGGGGACGTCTACCGGCCGTAAACGTGCGCCCCACCAACCCCTGAAAGCTTCTACATTTTCGGCATAGAAAGGGCAAATTTCTACGCGGTAGAAGGAAGATACAGGTACTGGTTACTTCGCAGTCGCTCACGCGGTCTACAAGCAGCCCTGCACCCCAGCGCTGTAGGCGGGCTCTCTGTAAACCAAGAACCCCACCTCTCCACTAACCAGTACCCATAGGCTACGCTCTGAGTACACCATATCTGCCCCCACCAAAAGCTCCCAAGGACGAATGCATTACTGCATAACCCCATCAAAGCCAGCTGCATGTTTTGACAGCCCAGCGCATAATAATGTACCTGAGCAGCGTCTGCTTCCTGTGGCGCTTGACCGCTTGTGTGTCATTCCCGGCCCCCTGCCCCGTCCCATCAAGAGCCCGCCTCAATAGCGCCGCTCCACCGCAAAATCGCACTGCCCACTGTTGCGGCTGCACACACAAATTTCTGGACAAGGAACAATGCATCTGCTGCACTTCCCTGCTCCCCTCATGCTGGCGCCTCGACCACCAGCCGCATTCTAGTTACCGCATCCACGTCCTCCGCCGCAGCTCTGCACCAAGCGCTTCCAGGCAGCTCCACGTGCCGCCGCCTCGTCCGCCTCACCCGCAGCCTCACTGCACGGTCACGGTGGTCTCCACCTTTTCGCGGCACATGGGACACACGCCCGTGCGCGCCACCACGTCCGCCGCGCAGTCAGCGCACAACACCTGCGGCACACCCAAGGCGGGCGAGATGTGAGTTGATAAATGTGGGGATCCAGGACATGAAAGCGGTCTGTGCGGGCCCCCCCGCAGGGCAAGCGTCGGCCCGTGGGCGAAACCCTGAAAACCTAAGCGAAGGCATACCATCCACACAGCCTCCATCACCGCGCCCATGGTATCTTCAAGGCGCAGCTCCCTGCCACATCCTTTCCACCGAGCTGTCTGAGCTTGCTCTCCAGCCGCACGCTTCTCCTCGCAGTGCAGTTTTCACATATTAGGAATGGTTACGACCTGGGGCTTACCATGTGGCCGCAGGGGATGATGACGGTGGTCCGCAGCGCCTCCATGCAGGCGATGCAGCAGTGCTCGTCATCCAGCAGGTGCTCGGCGTGGGCCTGCGTTAGTTTATTCCAAGGAAAAACAAAACAAAGACTGCGTTAGAGATCACAAAGAGTGTGTCAGAGTTCACACGGGAATGAACAGTGAAAGACGTGTGCGTGCGAAGGAACAGGAAGAGAGCATGTGTGTCTGTCGGGTGGCCATTAATGCCGATGGTGTGCATTAATACGTCAAGGATGAAGCGCCAACATCCCGGGATGGTGGCGGCGTCAATGGCATAGGCAGGAGGCGAGACATGTGCATTGTGGTTGGGTGCGAATGGCGTGTGGGGAGCATGCCAGTGTGGGGCCCTGGTGAAGAGAGCACCAACGATACCCGTATCGTGCGCTGAATCCTGCAAGGGTTCTGAGCCAAGCCGGGGTGGTTTGTACGCCGCACCAATGCCGCAAGCGCAACCAGTTCCAGCCCCCGTTCGCATCTTCTTGCCACGCCTTCACCCCCCCCCCCACACACAAGTATCTACACCTGTTTCTTTAGCCTGCGCCTCACTCGCTAGTTTGGATTTTCGTCAAAAATGGGCTGGCATTTACAACCTCCCCGCTCTCATCCCCACGGAGCCCTGGACCCCCCCTGGACCCCCACGAGCCCGCGCCCACCTGGCTGCTGCCGGCAATCAGCGCCTCGTCCTGCAGCAGTAGCGCCGAGCTGATCAGCGCGTGCAGCGACTCCGCATCACCGCCGCCGGAGCCCGCCGCCGCCGCCACCGACGGGTCGCGCGTGACCGCCGCCACTGAGCCCGCCGCGCCTGCCCCTGGCACCCCTGGCCGCGGTGCGGAGGAGCCGTATGCTCCTGCGCCGTACCCGGCCCGTGATGCTGATCCTGCCGGTGCTGCTGCTGCTCCCGCCGCGGCGGCGCCGACTGGGCGGTAGGATCCTTGCGCCTGCGGTGCCGCCGCAGCTCCTGGCCTATGTGGCGCACCCGCTGGCCCTGCCGCGGCGACTCGCCCTGCGCGGTCGAGCAGGCACACGCAGCTTGGCAGCGCTTCCATCAGTCCTGACATGGGCTTATGCAATTACGGCACGCACAAACTGGTCGCGGCCGCTGCAGCCTCACCGCGGCAGTGCACCGGCGAGCCCATCCGTCCACACAGCGGCATGGACCGCCCTGCCAACAACACAACCTACTCTGCTCACCGGAAACACCACTGTCCCAATCCCAAGCCCGCCCCGCGGGCCTCAACCTCAGGCCCCACACTCCAGGCCCCCAAGCCACAGCAGCTCGTACAGACCCAGCCCACCTGAGGCGCTGGGCGCCGCGCTCGCGCCGTGGTAGGCCGCGTAGAGGCGCTGCCCGCGCCCTCGGTCCTCGGCGCTGTTGGCCGGGATGGTCATGTTGTCCTGCCAGTCCTGCCGCGTGCCGTCCGCCAGCTCCACCCACCACTCTCCGAATCCCTGTTGAGACGTTCGCATTGGCACCTCGCATTGGCATAGGCTAACCGCACTGTGCCGTTTGCGGTATGCCGCGTCGATACTCCTTTTCGCCCGTTGCATAATTGTCGTGATCTGATGACCCTTGCTGTCTTGTACCACGGCACTGCACTCCCGTCCCCCGCACCCGCACAGCACCCGGCCCGCACCTGAGGCCTTGCCCCCATTGGGTTTGTTTTAGTTTGGGCTGGTAACCACAACCCCCCCCTCCCCCCGGTGGCCATGTTGCCGCACCTCGCCGCGGCTGCTGCACAGCGTGATGCCCATGGGCGCCAGGCCCTCCGACACCGACTGGAAGGTGGTCTTGGTCTTGTAGCCGCCGCTGGTGACCACCACCTCGCCGCTGGGCTTCGCCACCACGATGTCGGTCTTATGGAAGCGCATGCACACGTCGCCCGCGGTGTTGCGGTACACCTTCAGCGGGGAGAGGACATGCGGTGCGGTGCAGTGGGGTGCGTTTTGTCGCGGTGCAGTGTGTGGTGCCTCTGATGCGGTGTTGGGAGATGGACAAAGGCGCAAGGCAGTGGTGGATCAAGGTTCCGGTGAGCCCTTGACTGCGCCATCGACTGCGACTCCAACAACGGCACAACGCCAGGGAGCGCTGCTGCTCCTGGTCGCACCTTTTGAAAGGTCTGATAGTAGTTGTCGGAGATTGGCCGGCCCTCGTCATCATGTGTACGTGGCCGCGGCGCCCGCGGAGGTGGTGCTGCCTCCGCAGCGCCCACGCCGTAGGGCGCCCGAGGCATCACGAGCGCCGCCGAGGGGCGCGGTACGGGCAGGGCGGCTGCGCGGCTGGAGCTGGGGCCGGCGCCCGCGTTGGCCCCCCGCACTAAGGGCGCTGGTGCCCTTGAGCTGGATGGCCCCGCGCCCGCAGATGGCCCTGGACCTATCAGGTGTTCATGGAGGTTTGATGGATTGGAGCCTGAGGAGGTCATGACACGCGCCAGTCCTGCCTCAACGTGCCCTCAGCCAGTCCAGCACCTCCCCCAGCCCGAGCACCGGGCGCCCCTCGCTCACCCGCAGCAGGCATCGGCTTCTTCTTCGATTTTTTTGACACCACCTCGACGAATTCGTCTTCATCGTCATCGAGACCGCCCAACCCGGCGAGCGCCGCGAACGCCCCGCCAAAGTTTCCCTCTTCCTCGCCGTCGGACTCAAAGGCGGAAGGGTCATACTCCGGGAAACCATCGGCTCCAATGCGCGTTGCTGCGCCACCAGGGCGGCCTGTCGTGACAAAGAATCGGCGCACGGAGGCGATGGAGTCCGAGCAGCAGCGGGCCCCTTGTGCCGTTTCAAGTCGCAAAAATATATCACACGCACCATTGTTCCAATCATTACGTTTTTTTGACCCATGCTCGGCGAGCATTTCCTGCAGTGACTTTTTAGTGCCCTTCGGCGCCATTTTTGGCGACCTAAACAATCCTAATATGTATTTTGAGTGTACACTTTTCTAAGATATGCGGGGAGCATCGGTCAGGTGCAGCGCTAGAGCTGTCCCATCTGCTCATCATTCCCGCGCTTGGGAGCCGGTCTCCCCCGCGCATTGGGCCAATACACCAAGCAACCGCCTTACACGCCAACCACGCTGCATTCACCCGATCAACCGGCACCGCGTCCGCGCACCGGCCTGTGACTGGTAATCTTCTGGTGGCTACTCCTCGGCCCTGAGCTCACGCCCGGTACGCCCGCTTCAGCAGTTGCTCCTGCCACACCCGCATCCGCTCCGCCTGCTCGCCCGTCACGCGGTGGCCCGCCAGGCCCTGCAGGGCCGCCTCCAGGTCAGACGGCTCCACGGGTGTAGGCGCAGCCGTTGCCGGTCCCGATGTCGTCGTCGCCCCAGCCTTGGCGCCTCCGGCTGGCTTGTGGGGCGTGCCCCTGCTCTGCCGGCTGCCAGCTGCAGAGTTGCTGCTGGATGCTGTGGGTGCCGCGCCGGACTTGCGGCCGCATGCATGAGAAGATTTGGCGCCACCCTGCAAGCCAAGCGTTACAGCGAAGGGTTGCAATCCAATCGGTGTATACATGTGTCAAGGGTGCTACAAAGTGGTTGCCATGGAGCAAAATGATTAGGCCAAGCTGAATGCCGTGCACGTCAACAAACTCACCCGCCGGGTGGAGGCCGTGGTCGCCGCATCACACACGGCCGCCAGCGACCCGCACGTGAAGCCATCGGTTTGCCTGCACCAGCAGCATTCGGCAGTGGCATGATCTTGCAAGTACTGTTGCGTGCAAGGTATTCCTTAGCACAGCTGCTGCGAAGCCACGTCCACTGCCCGCCGACCTGGCCTACGGGCGATCTCCCGCTCAGTCCAAGCGCCCGCACAAACGCACTCACGCCACGAGGCGGTCGATCTGCTCCACCCCCAGCGCCGCGCCCTCTGCCGCCAGCCGGCCCACCAGGAACATCTCCCGCGCATCAGCCTCGGGGGCCGCCTGCACATGGCGTTGAAAAGCATGTGCTTACCGAATATACGGCATGCCGGTTGTAAGCTGACAGTCGAGTACTCGTGAACTCGATGCATTGTCATGATTGAAAGTTTCGGAACTCCGAGGGGCAATGCATGTTGAAGCTATGTTGCAGCGCTGCCCCCTACCCACGCACCGCCAGGAGGCAGCCGTTGGCGCCCAGCCGCAGCGCCAGCCCGTCATCCAGCACCTTGGGGCGGCTGGTGGTGGCCAGCACCAGCAGGCGAAAGGACGGGGCGCCTGTAGCAGGGCGGCAAGCGCCATTGCTACTGCCGCCCAAAGTAGCCGGCCGCTCCTGTTGCTGCTGCAGAAGCAGCTCGTCCAGTGCCACCAGCAGCTCTGTGGTGCGACATTGTCACGCGTTGAGAGGTTCGACCACGTTCGAGATGCGCTACATTGTGCCAAGCGGGGCCCGGCGGAGGCCAAGCAGAGGACAGTACGGCAAACAAGCACCTCAGAACACGTTTCGCACTGCCAACGGGGGCCGTTGCCTGGGCGTGCTCACCGGTGCGTATGCGGCGGCCCTCGGCGGATTCCCGGCCCGCCGCCTCCGTCATCGCCACCAGCTGGTCAATGTCGTCAAGGTGCAGCACTACTGTGGCCGCTGGGGTCTCAGCCGCTGCTTTGGGGCAGCCCGCACCCTCGGTGCCTCTGGCAGCGACCTTGTCGGCGCCATCGTAGTCGCGGCCCGGCGTGGAAGTGGACTGCGCGGTTGCGACCTGCAGGGTGAGAGCCAAGGATACCTCAGGTCACGGTCTAAGCCGCTGTGTCTGCGGCGGTGAAGCCTTACTTCTACTTGTGCTCTACGGCTTATTCCCGGAGCACGTACCCTGAACACTGCCCGGACCAGCGCGTCCGTGTGCCCGGGCCCGTGCGGCAGCGGCTTTGCGCCCGGGACGGCGGCTGCCCCGTCCGCCAGCAGCTGGCCCGGCAGCCGCAGGTAGGCGGCGCCTGTGTGCGCCGCCAGGGCCCGCGCTAACAGGCCCTTGCCGGCGCCCTGTGGGCCGCACAGCAGAACTACCAGGTTGTGTGACGCTCTGGCGCACCGGCTGACAGCGTTGCCACCAGCACCGTTGCCGTCTGCGGCTGCAGCGGTAGCAGTAGAGGTCGAGGCCGTCGGAGAGCCACTTGCGCTGCTGGGTGAAGCTGCGGCGCCCGCGGCGGAAGCGCTGCTGCTGATGGAGCGGCTGGACGAAGTCACGGCACGGCCAGGCGTACGGCCGGGAGTTCGGCGTGCGGCAGCCACGCGCGCAGATGAGCGTCGTGATGCGTCGGAGTCTCTGGACGCGGGTACGCTGGTGCCCAAACGGGCGTCGGCAGTAGCGGCAGGCGCCTCGACGGACGCACAGCAGATGGCCTGCAAGAGGCGTTTCAAACGGCCATGAGTGGATGCCGTCTGCATGCATGCCTGTTGAAGTATAGCTGTTTGTAAGCAGCTTACCAGCAACTGCTGCTTAACGTCGTCCAGGCCGACCAGCTCATTCCAGGACATGCCTGCACAAAACCAGGGGTGTGTCAGCAGCGCCATTCCAGGCCAGTGTATCCCACACACAGCGACTGGAAGCAGGAGGAGCAAGATGATTTACACTCTAAGCATCACGCAGCTCTACCTACCGTGTCCGCTGTCTCCCGTCGCCATTGCGCCGGGTGCCGGCATCAGCAGGTTCTGTCGCACCCACTCGTCCAGCGCCTGCGCCTGCGCCTCATCGCCGACCACCGCCACGCGCCGCGCGGGCGTGCGCAGCCCCGTGCCCGGCGTGCGGGGCAACCCCAGAGCGCCGCCTCCCAGCCCTAAGCCGCCCAGCACGCCCCCGTTACTGCCAAGGGCGCCCACGGGCTGCGCCGCCGGCTGCGGCGTGGGCATGGGCGCCATGGACACGGGGGGCACCATCGCCATGCCCATCATGCGCTGCATGCGCGCGGGCGTGCGGTCCGTAATTAGAAGCCCGCTAGAAAGGGAGGAAGAGGCGGCAGCGGCGGCGGGGGCGGCGGCACCGCCGCTGGTTGCAGCGGCTGCCGGCGGCTTGGGGAGCGGCGGCACATCTGGACGTGCAAGTAGCGCAGCCACGGATGTGCCGGTGCTGGCGCTGGTGTAGCTGCCAGTGGGAGTCGCGTGCTCCTGGGCGCCGGTGGCCAGCGCAAAGTCCATGGGGCTGCAGCTGCTGCTGCCGCAACCCGCCGGGCGCGGCACTGGAGAGCTAGCACCCCGACACACCACCTGCTGCTGTCCAGCCTCCGCTACGGAGTCAACACCATCCGCCTCACCGTGGCCCTCTGCTCCCTGGCTGTCAGCCACTTCCATACCACTGGAAGCCCCTCCAGCGCGGCAGCTATTCGACGCCGCAGCCTTCGCCTGCGACCGTCCTGCGACCAGCGTGGGCGTCAATGGAGTGCACTGCTGCTGTGCAGCTGTGGCCGCGGCAAGGTCGCCCAGGGTTACGGTCGCGGTTGGGGCAGACGTGGCGGCGGAGGAGCCGCAGGGCCCCGGCGACGTGCCGCCGCCGAACGCCAGCCGCCGCACCGCCTCCTCCAGCTGAGCCTCCTCCTGCTCCAGCTGGGACATAAAGTCGCTGCCCGGCGCCTCACCCGCTGCGCCCACACCCGTGTCCGCGCCCACTGACTCGAGGCCCTCCAAGACTGGTCCCGGTAGCCCGGGTGGCTTGGGCGTCAGGCGCTGTTCGCCAAATGAGCCAGCCGCACCGAGCGCGGCGGAAGCTGTTGTAGTGGGGAGGGGCGCGGCCGCCATGAACAGCGAGCCCTGCGCGTCCTGCGCCTGCGCCCGGGCGCGCAGCAGCGACGCGGGCGCTGCCCTCGACACGCTGGGCTTCATCTCACTCTGCAGGCGCAGGTTCGCCAGGGAGGCCGCCAGCGCCGCCGCGGAGGCCTTGGCCGCCAGGTCTGCAAGCGAAGGCGTGCCCAGGAGCTCGCTGCGGGCGACAGCGTACGCCTCCGCTGCACGCTTCGTTGCGGTGGCAGCCACCGTGAGCGGGTCGCAGTCGGCGGAGGTGGTTGTGGCGGCGGAGGGAGTCAGGGGGCCGCCCGTGCCCGGTGGTGTGGGCAGCAGCGGCCCGGCGCTGGCCTTCAGAGTGGCGTTCTCCGCATTCCCGTCGTATGCGGAGCCCGGCATGGCGCTCGGCGTGGCAGATCCTGCTCACAACGCATGAAGGAGGGGTTCGTCTGCGCACCAAGTGACCAAGCACTCAGGCTTGCGTCTGCGCGACTGTGCGTGCGACACTTGGGGCCGGCGTGCCAACCCCGGGTGACGCGTGCCCCATTGTCCACACGACGGCTGCATAGCTCACCTGCGCTTGCCGTGGCAGGACCAGCCATCATAGCCTTAGCGACATTCTGCAGCAAGACAGAGCTTGCTCCATTGGCGCGGATGCCCAGCGCCTTTGCGCGCGCCTGCAGTTCTTTGTAGCTCAGCGCTTGCAGTGCTGAGCGTGCTTCCTCCATCCTTTTTGATTGTTGCACTGCAGGTCGGCGATGCAGTGCTTAGAGTTAGAGGTACTGGTCAAGCGGGCGAGATATCCAAGAATTCAGAAGCCTGCGCTATTGCAGGCCGTCTACTATGATTATTTAAGCTGTTTCAGTCGCCCCTTTCCTAACGCGATGAGGACATAGGGATACCGCGTGCCGGACGAGCTGTCACCGTGGATCCAAGGGCGTCACCCCTTACCATGTGGCATGAGTGGACATTGATACTGTATATAAACATGCGCGTGCTTTTTACTCCTTTTTTTAACCATTGATGTGTACTGTTGCTCAAGTTGATTTGTGGGCCCCATGCGCGACCTTCGGCACCCGACACGACACCTCTATTCTTTCTGGACGATTTAAGTTATATCTTTCTAAAAACACATTGCTGAAAAGTAATGAACGGATTCTCATTTAATCAAAGACGCAAAGTCTTTTACACCACTGACCGCGGCCTGTTCTTTTCTTTCTTAATAATATAAAGGATGTATTTATAAGAGAGCAAACCTCTAGGAATCAATTTATGTGCCGATGTCCTCGGTGGAATTTGATAGCCACGCGGCGAGGTCGGGCGGGCCGCCCCCGCTGCGAATCGATGACAACCCAGTTGTGGAGTCTCCGGGACCCAGCCCAGGTCCGGGTGGTGCTGCGCCTCCTACGGGGCCGGGAGAGATGGTGCCGGGCATGACTGGACCCGGGGCGCTCATGCCTTACGCCCCGATCGGAGTGCAGCCTAAGAACGCCCTTCAGCGGCTTCCGCACCAAGTAAAGCACGCACTGGTGGCTATGGCGGGACCGCCACAGCGGCAGCCTTTGGTGTATTCCGGGGACGCCATAAACAGCCTGTCGGCGCTCCGCCAAGATATGACCATACAGTACCGCGCGCTTTGCGCAGCTCTTGGGGATCCCGAGCGCGCTGACATAGTTGGCGGCTACCTACCCGCAGCAGCAGCACTTGGGCTACCGCTGCCAGCGCCGCCAGTAGGCGGCGTGGGTGGCGGCCTGCAGCGCCTGCCGCCGCTGCCGGGAACCAGCGGCGCCATCATTGCGCCACTCGCTCTCATGGGCTCGCCAGGGAATGCAGCCGGGTTGGGAGCCGGCGCCGATGCCAGCAACGCAGCGGCTGTCGCTCCGGCGGGCGCAGGCTCCAGCTCGCCTGCAGGTGGGGGGACTATGTTGCTGGCCGGCAACGGCAGTGGCATTGAGAGTGTGGGGTCAGGCGCGGACGCACCCGCCCGCATGCTTAGGGCACATCGCGCGCTCAGCGCTGGGCCGGGGAATCCGTACGCCATGCAGCACCTGCCATCGCTAGCGCACATGGGCGGCGCTGCTCGGGCCGGCATGCTGGGGCCAGACTTTGGTTTGCCGCCCCTTGGCGGTGGGCTCCAGCAGCAACAGCAGATGTGGCCGCTGGGCCGGCCAGGGGGCGTTGGTGCGCTTCAGGGCGGCGGCAGCATGGCCGCGCTTAATGGGCCGCGTGTGAGCGTCATGTCCGGCTTCGCCCGGCCCCAGGTACGTAGTAGGTTGCCCTGAAGGAATGACAGCGGGTTTGGCTGCGCAGAGAGGGTGCTGCGGAGCCGGCAGAATGTGCACACTGCAATCCGTGGCCCCGCCGCGACACCACTTCTTGCACAGCCAAGATACTTGAGACCAAAGCTGCCGCATCCCTCGTGCTGCATGTGTTCTTTATTGACGCGTCGCAGGACCCCGGAAGCGACTTTTTAGGGGAGGAAAGCGCGCTGGTGTACCCGCCAGCTGGGCATAGCTTCGGCGGCGGACCCAGTGCGGCGGCCCGCGCCGCATTGATTGCTGGCGGCTACAGCAACAGCGGCGGGCTGATTGACCCTATGGATGATTTCCGCTTTCGGGGCGGGGGGCAACGCAAGGCTATCACCGTTGACCAGCTGGGTGAGCTATCACGGGTCACGATCCTTGATTAGGGCTGCGTCATAGAGGGGTTTGTCCATGTCATGGCGTTGCCTGTGTCGGCATGGTTTGCACGCACTAGCATCAACTCGTGCGACCAAGTCACTCTACATGCTCGTCATTGTTGACATGGTTGCCGTATGTTCCACAGATAACCTGGATATTATATTTCCTGGCCGCTCTCGGCAGCAGCACGGCGGTGGCGGAGAGCAGCTGGACCGATACCTGCAGGTGTGTACAAATCATGTAAGAATCAAGTGGCACATGGCTACCTCAGATGCAGCTATCCGGTTTCCAATATGCGTCTTCACAATCCCGCTGATGCCTGGTTCATGCACAGGACTACGCCCGCGATAGAGCCAAGCCACCATCGCTGCAGGCGATCATGCCCGGCAACCGCTTTAACATGCCGTTTTGAGCACCGCTTGCTCCTGTTGTATGTGTTGGTCTGCACGATGAGTCGATGACGTCGGGGGTGGGTGGGGTTTGACGCGCGTGGGCCTGATTTACACCTTGGTAAGCCAGCCGGAAGTGCTCCGTGATGAAGGAACATGCATTTGCTGCTACTTTCGCGAATGTGCGGAGGCAAGCGTAGGGTGGTCCAGCAGAGCTGTGCAAGTTGTGTAGATGGCATGAGCGCCGAGGGACGTGCCGGACCATGCTCATCAGAGTCAAGGTGACATACCGCCAAGTGGGGCTGCCGCACCTCCCTTGTCGCGTGCCCACAAATCTTATAATTGCCGCATGCCCTGTGCCGTGCGACTCTTCTTGATGAGCAAGGAACAGGCCACGGACGACTCCAGTTTTCCGGTTATATGCTACGACACAAAGTGGCAACCTGGGGGACTGCCAGCTCACTGCCGGTTGAGCATGCGTGATGATCTCCATTGAATAAGTAGTCCACAAGGTTTCATTCCAGCTGTGGGACATCTGTCAATGGTCGGGTTCCGGTTTGTGGGCATGGGCCCGGCAACCTGGCTTGCTTGATAAAACTATGCTTTGCCTAGTATCAATACTGCAAAGCCAGGACCAATTTCGAGCACGCAGTGTCGACTGAGCTTTTTTGTCGGCGAACGTGCGCAATACAGCGCCGCAGCTCATGCATGTTTGTTGTTAAAATTTTGCCATACTGTAGGCAACGAGTGACAGCAGCAGTGTCACAGAGGTCACGCTTGGAGACTGGGGTCGCGCAAGGGGACAGAGGTGGAAACAGAGCTGGAACGACCTTGCCTCAAACTGAGCTTGGCCGCTCGCCGCAAGCTGCCCACCTGAGCAGTCCTTAGCCGCTATAATGGAGGCTTGCACGAAAGATGCGGCGCCAGTGAAGGCTAGGGCGTCCAGCTCGGCGTCGTCACGCAGGGGTGAGTTAAGGGCCTTCGCTAGCGCCTGAATGAATGTCTGGATAGAGACTGCAATGCGAGGGCTGCCGGTGGCGCCTCAGGTCAGGGTGGCCTCTGTGTGTGCGCATTTCAAGAAATGTCGCTCCACTTTTCAAGAGCGGCTGCACATGAGCGGCAGTCCGCATTACGCAGACACTCGATGCGCACATGCACTCTGGTCATGACCCAGTACCCGTGCCTGCCTGTAGGTCGCGCGCGAGTTTGGACGCCCGAGGAGCTCATCGCACTTATTCACACGCACGCAGCCTTGGGTAACAAGTGGTGTGCCATTGCCAAGCGCTTCAAGAGCCGCACAGACAATGACTGTAAGGTGTGCCGCGGACAACGCGCTGAATTTATGCAGTACGCAGCGACGCCAACGCATCGTCCCAAAAATCCATGGTTAATTGTGCCTCTAGCCGCATGCTCCTCTTGAGCGCGGAAGCTCTGTCGGGCACGGGAGCTGGTCGTCGTCCAGACGTCGGAAGTCGAGTCACCCCGTGAGCAGTGTCAACCGTACGGTCCGTATCCCTCTTAACGCTCCTTGGCCACGAACCCTGCGCAGAACATCTTCCACTCATCGATGCGAGCGGTGAAGGGCACGGAGCTGAACATTGCGCTGCGGACATACGCACAGCTTGTTGGCCCAAACTGTGATGACGCGGAGCTGCGGCAGCGTTCTGCGCAGAAGGCAATTGAGGCGGCACGGCATTTCGAGCCAGATAAGGACGACGGCGTGGACGGTAGGTGCTTCTTTGGTCAAAAGCTATGGGACTGCGTGTGGCACCCTTCACGTAGCTGGAGAACGCCTTGCGCCGTCTGCCTTGTCACCGCTTGCCTGGTCAAATGGCTGCTTGCTTTGTTCTCCACGCAACACAGGCACGGCCGGCGGATCAGAGGACCCAGACAGCACGACAGGCAGCCCCGGGCCCGCCACTTCCCACGAGCCGGTCACCGGCCACCAACCAGCACCCTTGTCCGGCCTAACGGATCCCGTGGTGCGGAGCGCTGCGCATGCGCACGTCGCCTTCGCTGGCCTGTCCTCTGGCTTGGCACCCGCGCACACCTCGTCTGCAGACGGCCGCCCCTCGCCCGCTGCCTGCTTCCCTACGCTGCCACCAACACCCATGATGTCTTACAACCAACGCACGGTGTCGGCGCCACAGCAGTTTGCGGTTGCTGTGAAGGAGGAGGAGCCGGCGTGCAGTGGTCCGGCGTTAGGAGCGAGCAGCGGTGCGCAAATCTTTGCCAACACGGCATCGGGCGTGTCCAACGGTGTCAGCGCGCTGACGTGCCCACCCGGCGCGGTCTACAACACCGCTGCCAACAGCACGACCGCGACCGCAGTGCCATCTTCGCGCCTTCTCGGCGCGCTGTGCTGGGGCCCCAACGCGGCGGCACACACCGTGCCTGGCATCGGCGGCCTGACCCTGGCCTCTGCCGCTGTGCCACGCAGCAGCCCGTTTGACAGCACAACCGCCGTGCGCATGCTCAGCTCACAGCCGCAGCCCTTCCTGCACCACCACCTGCAGTTTGGTGGCGGCGCCCCCGACGTGTTGTCGCAGCAGCAGCAGCAACATCAAATTCTACTGCAGCAACAGATACAGATGCAGCAGGCACAACAGCTCTCCAACAGCGGCTGCTGGCTGGGGCATCTTCAGGGTGTAATGCCGGTGCCTATGGCGTCGCTGGCTGATGGCGGCGTTGCGGGTGGCCAGCAATTGCAGCACCAGCTTAGCGAATTTGTCGTGAGGAATGCGCTGGGCCAGGAGGCCGGCGTGCACGATACTGGATACAACATGATCGGATGTGCCGGTTCGCTGGGGGCCGGCGCTGCCTCCGTCCTGAGCGCGCCGTCTGCCTGCGCATCAGAGCACTCGGCCGCGGCACAGCCGGTCGTCAGCGCCATGGAGACTAAGACTGAAATGTTTTTTGACCAAACGCAGCTAGATACGTTCGCGCAGAGTGTGCCCCCGCAGATCCAGAGCGGCGGATGGGGCTTCAGCAATGGTGCTTGTGGCGCTGCGGGTGCCCTGTCCTCGTGCGATCAGCAGGTCTCCATGTTTAGCGGTGCCTCATCAGGCTTCATGGGAACCACGGCAGCTCACCAGCAGCTGGGGCTGCAGCAGCAGCAGTACGCACAGTGGCCAGCCAGTGGCGGAAGCGCTCTGCCCCAGAGCCGCCTCGGTGGATCACCGCTGCTTCCAGTCTCTGCGCCGGCACAGCAGGTGCAACTGCTTCAGCCGCAGCAACAGCAGCAACCATGGGCAGTAACTTCGCCTGTGGTGTGCATGGCAAATCCTGGAAAAACAGCTGACCAGAATGCCAATCTGATCCAGGATATCTATCAGATGATGATGGCACAGCCACCTGATGATGATGTTGATCTGGATTCGGCTGTTGCGGCCGCGTGGCAATGAAGGCCTCTTCTGTACCTGAACATGGAATGCCTTCTGTGCATGTGCACATGCCAAGAACTCTGATAATCAAAAAGTGGGTGAACGCGCAGTAGCCAGTCAGTGCGTGAAGGTTTTGCGGATGATCAACATGCAGTAGAACGCCTTCCTTAAGAATAGTATGAGCATAATGTTAGAATGTCAACACGGAGGTTTTTCGGATGCGGGGCCTGCGTCTCAATAAGTATGGGGCTCCTATTTCCTGGAGCACGTGCAATGCGGGTTGCCATGTGCCAATGTGTCACTGAAAACTGCATCGATGAAGCAGGCAATGACACGGGCAGGTGGGCACGGTACGTATTGGGTCATGGAAGATGCTTTATGCCAGAAGTTATATGAATTGGAGCTCGATTGCTTCGTCAGGAAGGCTGTGCTTTTTACCTGATGCTGTGCACAGCGCAGCCCAATCAATGGATTTGATGAAAGCACAAGTAATGCATGCAGCGATCTGCCGGCCTGTACAGCCAGAGAATAAAGTAACGGCATGCCACGCCCGAGTGTGGTTGATTTCCAGCCCAAGCAAGGTGACAACTATGCACTATGTTTTAAAGGATATGCAAATGACATGATATGTGCTGAACGCAAATAAATTAAGGTCCAGAGATTCAGAGCGTGAGGTTGAGAGGGATTGTGCTATTCGTTCTTGCCGGTTTGGCAATACCGATACCGTTGTCTTAGCTTGCGAGATCTTCACTGTGCGGCCGTCCTCGCGCGCTGTGAAAGCCAGCAGAAGCGGACTTCAACGCGGCCGTTGCTGATGCGGTGCTGTTGGTCACAGACTCACTGTGCAAGGCATACAGCGAGGGACTGATGTGGAGGGCTGCTGGTGGCAAAAGCGCGCTAGTGTAAATGAGCGACGGAGAGATCACCTTGCGAAGTAATGGGGCACATGCCAGAACTTGACGGCCTCATTCATAGCTGACGTATTACTAGTTGCCCATGTGCGGTGCATTGACCTGCTGTTTGGGGTCGGAGGCATCAAGTGCCGCAGATGACAAAGATCTGGTGCTAGGAACTTGGGGTGCGCACGATGCATGCATGGGAGTAGCACGACTGCGCGCTGCGAGGCACGTGGTCTCACAGTCACGGCATAGAGCCGGCATTGACTTCAGGTTAATGCCCGGCAGAAGGATGGAGGCAGCTGACAAAGACGACTTTTGATATTGAGCAATGGCCCGGCCCAGGGGTTCAGGTGCTGAGCTATGGACCGGCTGCTGTAAACAAATAAGCTTCAAAGCAAGCTTTACGGTGCGTGACCTGGCCTTCCAATACTCATGTCTGTGCTCACGCCTCTTGCCTGCGGCTTTCTCACAGGCCAGTAGTAATCACATTTACACGTTTTAATTTCACCCGTCTATGAATGTCACTGCTGACTCGGCATGGTTCTTCCGGCATCAACATGTACCTCGGTGATGGGTCACAGGTATTGTGCGCCCTCCACAACAGTGCAGGGTCCCATGCACGCCACGGTCATGTAGCAGTCTCCTTATAATTGTAAAACATCAACCGGTCTTCGTCTTCGTCTAGAGGGACCTTCGTCTTGTGGTTCCGCGCTCACAGGTACCGTACTCCATCCTTGCACCACCTCTACACACGAACACCACCCCTGTACCGCCGGCCTTAGCTTCTGCGCAGCTCCGCAGCCAGCACTGCGGCGGCCAGCTCCTCGTCCAAGCTCTCACTGCTGGAGGAAGATGACAGGCTGCTGTAGGCATTGACCTTGCGGACCAGCGCGTCCATGGTCCGCTCCTTCTTGTACGGCGAGGCCGTCAGACTCATCACCTGATGACGTACACAGTTCCGTAGAAGGCGGCCAGTCAGTCGCGTGTCGTGAGCATGGTGTCGGCAAAGCACGGTGGCGGTCATGGCGACATATTATCAATTTCATAAATGTTGCCGCAGTGCAGTTCAAGGTTTGCTGCAGGCAAGACTGCGCAGCAAGTCAGCTGACTGGGTTCGGTGTTTGCGGGGCGGACCGCGGCGGCGGACTCGGTTGGTGCCTATAAATGATGCGGGCGCGACACTGCCTCATATTCAACCCAACGCCATGCCTTTCACAACACTGGTCAAGACACTAACAGCCGACGCCGCGCATCCATGCGCACCCACGTGCCCACCTGTAATGCATACTCGATCTGGCCGCGCTCACGAGAGAGGAACTTGTCCACTGCTGCACCCAGCCTGCACAGCAAGGAGAAGAAAAGACAGGAGCTGAAACAAAGCCGCGGCTTCTATGCGCAGCACCAGGTACGGCGAAGCTGACTAAATCCGCAGGTCGTACGCGTTTAGTAGTACAAAGGACCCGCTTGACCATCGGCGGATCCGGTGTACGAGTGCCGAAATGTCTTAGTACGGAGCACATCATGGATGCATGGATGATTTGCAGAGAAGTGAGTTTGCTAGCATGTAGAACCCACGATTCAACATCGAATGTCTGGAGTTACGGGGGCATTGCGCAGCGCGCTCAGCAGCATGGCACAGCGCGGCATGTGTGCGCAAACGCTTCCACAGCGCAATCTGCAATTCGCCCAGTTCCACCACGACCCAAGTGCGCACCTGGGGTCGCGAATGTAGTGGCAGGAGTATGTGAGGCTGGGCAGGTAGCCGCGCTGTAACTTGTGCTCGCCCTGAGCGCCCGCCTCCACACGCGGCAGCCGTCGCTGAATGGCCTCCTCCAGCGCCTGTGGGATGCGTGCGCACGTGCATACGTGCGGGCAAGGGGGACGGAAGCAGCCAGGTCATGACCGGCCAGCATGATACATGTTTAACACAATACGCCAGCAGGACAAAAACACCCCCCCGCGTACAAACACGCACGACCGCCGCTGTGCACACCGTAACCCCAACCAACCCAGCAGCAATACGGTAGGCCTCCCGCATGTGCGAACAGTTTGCAGCATTCTACCCACCACACTTTATACTGGTTGGTTTGGGAGAGGGAATGAACTACCCACCAACCCGCCCACACCTGGTAGTAGCACAGCTCGAAGTGCAGGTTCTTCACGTCTCGCCCATCCGCCACGCCCCAGTTGCGGCCGAAGAGCGCGTGGCTGCCCACCTGCGAAGATGAAACGGCACGCAGGGGCGGGCCGCGCCATGGAAGACATCGGCGCACAAGCAAGAAAATGCCTGAGGTGTACGCGCCCAAGGCTAACTGGACACTAGGCACATACTGAGATTCGGTGCAAGTGTCATCAGCGTACGCTGGGACGATGTCCTGCTTGCACGCGTCACTGCACGCACCAGGTTCAGCGCGGCCGCGACCAGGGCGTCGGCCTCGGGAGCCACACCGGGCACGGCAGCATTCACTCCCGCGTCGGTGGCCGCTACCAGCAGCACCTGCAACATCGACACCACAGACACAGGTGGCACGAAAAAGAGTCGAGGTCCTAAGGTCTGAAGGTAATCACCGCGCGCGCCACCAGTGCTCCCATACGTCCCTTGAAGCTCAGTCGCCTGTCCACCAGCCGGACTCAAATGCTATCGCGAATTGCTTGAAGCACCTGCCCCATGCCCTCGGCGCCCATACAGCGCTTGCCCAAGTTCCGCGCTCACGTGATGCACTGGTGATCACCGGAGTAACGCGAGCGTTCTCACACCTGGTCCGGCAGACCCCAGCCCCCAGCCCCCTTCCCCTACTACCCCCCCTCGCTCGCCCCTGGCGTCCCCTCCCTCTGCCGTTTCGTCTCCCGCCTCATGCCGCCGCGGCCCATCCCGCCGACTCTTACTTGATGGCCCTACCCTCTCTGCTTCTGTCTCTTTCTGTCTCAAAGCCGCGCGCGTGTTGCCATAGTTACTAGCCTTGCCTTGCCTTGCCTCTGCTTTTCCTAGTCCTCGACTTCCACTCACAATCGCCGCCTTTGCTACCTACACGTCCGTCGTGCCTTGCTGTCGGACGCTCCTACCTGGCGCTCTTCTGTCCGAGCCCAGGTGAATATTCTAGTATGGGAATTCAGTCGGTAATGGGGACCGCGCACGGCTCGCAAGGCTGACATGGCCCAAGACGGCTCTGGACTCCGTCGCCCACCTGCCGCTCCATTGTCCAAGCCCACCCGGCCAAATACGGTGATGTGCAATAGCTGGCATAGGCGGCTGAGTATCCCATGTGCAGCGCAGTCATGTTCTTCGCAGTTTGTTTCTCACCGGGACTGTTTATACCAGTATATCCCAGCCCCCAGCCTTCACCTGCCTTTGCCCTCTTTATCTCATCAACACTTTACCACTATCAACATCATCTCAACTGGCTTGCCTTATACTGCGTGGTGTTGATCAACCGCGCACCTGGTCCGGGAGCGTTTCCCCCAGCCGCTGGAAGAAGTCGCGGGTGAGGTAGGCGTTGCCCCACTTGCGGTCCACGGTGCCCAGGTAGAACTCGTAGAAGCGGTCCCAGTGCGCCGGCGTCAGCTGGCCGCCGCGCAGCCGGTGCACCGCCAGGCCCGCCTTCTCGATGCTCTTGCGCTCCTAAGTTTGCGGTGTGTGTGTGCGTGTGTGTGTGTGTGTGTGTGTGTGTGTGTGTTAGAGATAACAAGGGAGAGTACTATGAAAGACTTGTGCGTGTGTGTGTGTGTGTGTTTGTGTGTGTGTCAAACAGGGGGAAGAGTGTGTTAGAGATCATAAGGGAGACAACAAATGCAAGACCCAAGAGTGTTAGAAAAGCACAAGGAGAGGAAGGGTCGACACCGAAGAGTGTGTGTGTGTGTGAGTATGATCACGGTTTTGCATAGGGCAGCGCAGCTGATGCTGGCTGGCGAGGTTCGCACCTGGCGGATGCTCTTGCGCTTGGACTGCTTGAGGTCAGCAAGGAAGGCGTCGAATGATTCATAGCCGGGGTTTTCCCAGTGGAACTGGCAAGAGGGAACGTAGACATGGAACCCAGGGGCAGGCGCGGTACTGATGTCTCGGTTTGCTCGACACTTTGCAGACAGCGGGCTGCAGGAGCGGGCTCCTAGACCTACCTGACCGACTGAAGTTCATCAGATGCCGATCGGTACGCACCGCACGTCCCGGCCCTCACTCGCCTTTGTTTGAATGTGCACACACAGTCGGTGCGCTTTTGGACTTCTGCGTCGAACGTTTGCTGTTTGTATTTATGGCTAGCAGCCAGCGCGCACCTGCAGCCCAAGCCGCTGCTTGAAGCCGAGCTCCGCCAGCGCTGCCCACTCCTCCCCGGTGGTGAAGGTAAGGTGCAGGCCCGATATGTCCATCTGATCTGTGGGTTTGCGAGTGTGGGTGTGTGATAAAGACGGGGAAGTATGTTCAACTTAAATGCCTGACGAAGCAGCGCGAACCCGAAGCCCCGACGCTTGGGGCTCAGGGGCGTGGAGTTTTATGCGAGTTGGGGGAGGGGGCACGGGGAGGGGGTGCTATGCGTGTTAAATTGATGACGAGGGAGATGTAGACAGAGGGGGGTAGCCATCCATGGATGGTGTTTAATCAAGGGGGAGGAGCGGGCTAGATGTGGTTGTGTGCAAGGCGCGTAGGGAGCAATACACGGCGTGCTAATGTAATGGAAGACACGGTTTTAATTGCGACCAAGCCACCCCAAGCGTGCCTATCCACCCAACGTCGCACCCTGCCATACCCGCCTACTTGAGCCCACAGCCTCCCGCACGTCCGGGCTGCCCTGAGGTCCTTCACCTACGCCCCTCCCCTAGTGCTCCTAAAACAACTTTCGAGCCCAAAGCCTAGCCCGCGCCGCCCCCCAACAGCCTCCGCCGCACACATTTGCGGCCAACTTCCCAGCCCCCAATGAACACACGAGCGACACGTGCGCTCATACGTCCAAAATACGGTATGTCCAGTTGTTCACACCCAGCACCACCCACCCGCCATGCTGATGAGTGCGCGGCCCAGCGCGCGGACCACCGCCGCCCGGTCCGCTGCGGCCAGCCCGCCGACCACAAGTAGTCGGGAGCCGGTGACGGGGGTGAAGGGCACCGCAGCCTGCAGCTTGGGGTAGTAGCTGCGGAGGAACGAAGGGCAAGGAGGCCCCAGACATGGGTGATAGTGGAGGGGGAGCAGTAGTATTGGCTGCTTTGGTGGCGGTGAGCGGTGGGCGAGCAAGCTGGTGGGGTGGTGGGACAGCTGTGGTAGTGGCAGTGGCCGTGGTGGCGGTGCGGGAGGCCATGTCAAAATGCAGCAGTGCGGGGACCACCCGCGATGCTGGCATGCTCCATTGATGCTCCATTCCGCTGAAATCACGTGTGTATGAGCACCCTCACCGTATGCCCAGTCGTGACGCGAAGTCGGCCCAGGACGAGTCGAACACGTACTCGCCGTACGAGTGGCCCTTTAGGTACATGGGCACACACCCCACCAACCGGCCCGCCCCCGCCCCCGCCCCGTCACCAGCACCACCACCACTGCCGCCACGGCTGCTGGAGGTGGAGGCCGAGGTGGAGGCCGAGGTGGAGGCGGAGGCGCCGCTGGCCTGCCGCTCGCTGTTCGGCCCTGCTGCTGCTTCAGGGCCTCTGGGCTCACCCACAACTCCTTCTGCGGGCAGCTCGCGGACTACGAGATGCTGCGGCAGCCAGCCCGTGCGGGGGCACTGCGGAGGGGATGGGCAGCGGAGGAGTGGGATCCAGGCAGTTTTGCAACGACCGAGGCACTTGGCCGGGTGGTGGTTCACACCGTCGCCGCACGTCTCCCTTTCCCCCTTGTGCTCCAGCCCTTTCTCACGCCGTCTTGCTCCAGCCTTTTGCCCGGCTTTCCTCCGCGCTGCCGCCGCCTAACCTATACCGTACTGGCAGCCTGCCATTCCATACCCAACATCAGCAGTCCCCAGCTGCGTGCCTCCACGGCACTCACTCACCGCCGAGCCGCTCTCCTCCATGGCGTGCAGGAAGCTCCACAGCAGCGTGGGGTTCACCTCGCGGCTGGCCGAGCAGCTGTGCACCACCGCATCCCACTCCTGCTGCGGCACCTGTTCACAAAGGGCAGGGTGCAGGGAAGGATGGCACATGCATCACTTCCAAACACAATATTTTAGTGATGAGGCATGACCTAAATAGCTTCTGATTTTATACCCCTGCTGCTGCTTCATGTCATCCCCCGTGTCATTCCCCCCTTCCTGCTCTGATTCCTGCCCCTTTCGGCCAGTGTTTGTGGGTTGATACGCAGCAGCGTTGCAGCTCAGCACGGCCCCTACCCAGCTCCGCCACCAAGCCCTGCAACATACTGTTCTAAGCTTCTCATCCTGCCTCACCTTGCTGATGCTGTCCACCACCCGCACCTCCAACCGCATTGAGGAACGGCCGGCGCCGCTGCCGCCTGCAGTCCCCGGCACAACATCCGCCCCGGAACTGCTGACGCCGGGCTCATCGCTGGCCGGTGTCTCCGTGCGCGTAATGGTCTCGGTGACCGGGTCCGCCGCCTGCCAAACGGAGCAAGGGTGCGCAGCAACCCGCCGTGGAGCCGGTGGTGGATGGGTGGAAGGGGGCCGTCATGGCGAGGTGCGCAGCGTGTTAGGGTTTGGGTTGGAGCCTAGGAGGGGGCGGTGTTCAAGCTGCCACGCATAACAAAGAGGGCGGCCAAACAAATGAGGCAGCCACAGTATCTTGGTGCGATTGCCTCCACAAGACTATTAAAATGTGGCCGATTTTAAGGAGTCGCTTCAAGAATTCCGCTCACCTTCGGCCTCCAGGCCAGGCGCTGGTTGACAGCGTTAAGCAGTTCGGAAAGCGATGGCAATGCGCGTGCTGCTGTTCGCCCCCGATTGCGGTGCCTGGCAGAGACTAGTGACCTCGCCTGTGAACCGTGGCCCAGCTGCATCGCGCTTGCGCTCATCGCAACTGCGATGTCATTGAGTGAAATGCTATAACTTGTCACTGTTTTGTCATACAACTATGCATTAATGGAACCGAATCCAGCGGAATGACAAGCGTTGGCCCCAACCACACCTAATTTAAACCGAACAGCAATCCTACATCAACACATCGCACATACATCGCCAGGCTCTGAGCCGTCCACCGAGCAAAGTGGTGCCAAGTAGGGTGCCAAGGATCTGCGCGCCGAGAACGTACCACATCTGTATTGTTGCTTCTAAGCGCAGATCCTATTTCATTGGAACCGTATTTGAGTTACTGTTAGGGTTCATCGAGTGCTTCAACCAGTCATCGTGGAGATGCACTGCTCGCCTAGCGCTCAGGAGGCGCTCAGAGGCGCCTTCGTCGTGCTGGTCAGTGTTAGCCCAAACGACACATCTCTGTGGGATGAGGCACTGCTGCGGACGGGCAGGATCATGAGGGGCAGGGCACGGGGTGCCTGTCCCCCTAGCTCTTTTGCATGTAAGGTTTATTGGGCTGGTAATAACCGCCGCCCCTCCCCCCCCACCACCCCCGATCCCGACCTGACCTCTTTTCCCATGTGGCCCATACTTTGCGTACACCCATTGATACGCACAGCCAGCCGTGACGTATGCCAATGTGGGCGAGCTTGCGCTGGACGTGCTGGTCACCTCGCTTGCGCCCGTCACAGCGCTGGGGCCCCTCGAGTCCGCCAACTGCCTGCCAGTGGTGGGCAATGACGCCTTCGACCAGGAGGCCTCTGCTAGCACCAGCAACATAGATGGCGGCGCCATCAGCAGTAGCCGCGCGGCTGGGATCGGCGTGATGACTACCGCCCTAGAGCTGTTTGCCATCCCAGGTAACCAGGAAGGGCGCTAGCAGCAGAAGGCCGGCAACTGGCAAGGGACTTGGGCGTAGCGGTGCCGCAGCACGCTCGGCTAGGTGCACACGGCTGCTTATGCGGCTGCTGCTACTACTGCTATAGCCCGCCTGCGCCTGAACTCTGAGCAGCACCCTCAGCCGCGACGTGCAGCGTCAGCTCCAGCTCAGCCACGCCCCTCATCTTGTAGCCCAAAGCATGCTTCCCAGGCACCATATGCAGTGATGTGTATGTGCCCATGCAACGCCCCACACTCGCTACCAAATGCGGCTCCGACCACGCCTCCCACACTTGCTGGCCGCACGCACGCAGGCAGCCAGCCGCCGCTGGTGTTCCTGCAGCAGCGCGCGCCCGCGGCGCTGGGCCGGCAAGCAGCGTTCGCAGAAGAGCTGGTGACGTGGCTGCGGCAGCGCGGAGCAGCGGGCGTGGTGGTGCTGACAGGGCTGGATGCGCAGCTGCGGCGGGATCGGCAACTGGACAGCTCGCCGTTCAGGTGGGAGGGTGGGCGGACTGGCAGGCGGGCGGGCGTGAGATTTTGTGAGATGGTTGGTCGCTTGCATGGGTGGCAAGGGTGGGTGGTGGTGGTCACACGAATTAGTTGACCATGTGCTTGGTCAGGGGGCAAGCGACGGCCTGATAACAAGGCGAGTCGCCCCCTGTTTGGCGCTCAGCCATATTGTTGGGCGGGCAAGCTGGGAGGTTGATGCGGTATCATCACGCATGGGCTGGGCTGGGAAGGCCTGCCAGGGCTGGTAGACGGGTGGGTTAGCGGCTGGGTGACTCCCGGCTGAGCTGCTCCTGCTGGGGGGATCAATGTGCCGCAGCCGTGCCGACACACTTTGTGTCTTGTCCTCCACCTCTCACACCTGTCGCCATCCCTCGATCCTCGCGCAGGTTCCTAACCAGCAGTGAGCACCTGCGGTCCGCCTGCGCCGCCGCCAGCGCCCTCCACGCCGCCACCGCACCGCCGCCGCTAGACCCCTACACCTACGCCGCCGGCGACCTGGGCGGCGGCCTGGGTGACGCAGCCGCCGCCTCCAGCGCGGCGCTGGCAGCGGCCCCGCTGGCGGAGCTGGAGCCGGAGCTGCGCGCGGAGGAGCTGCAGTTGCACCACAGCCTGCCACCCTGGCCTCTGTTGAGCGAGGCCGACCGGCAGGGGCTGCCGTACGCGCTGCTCGGGTGCTTCGCGGCGGAAGGTGACAACGCGGGGGAGGGCGTGGCGCTGGCGGCACATGCGGTGCGTCTGCTGGAGGCGCTGGCTGGGGGCGGCAGCGAGGGCAAGGGAGAGGGTGATGCGGGGGCCCGGCTCCACGCGGCGGCGAGGGAGGCGGGCGCCCTCCGGACGCCGCGGTCGTGGGTGGGGTTGTACGGGCGGAGCTTCCCCCAGGAAATCTTCTGAAGTTCCATGCCGTCATGAAGATCTATGTTTGAGGCAGGTGTGCACGATGTTGCTATGGGTTGGGGCACGAAAGGATTGCAGGCACGGCGAGGGGTGTTGTTTATGCACATCGGCGTCTTGTGCGGAGGGCAGGTTGGCATCGTGCGCGTCTTGTTGAGTGGGGGCATGTATGATGGGAAGGTGCGACAGCTGTGTGTAGGTGGCACGCGCCCAGACGTGCACACCAAAACAGCTCTAGCACCACCACCACCCACCCCACATTAGGTGGGCGGTAGTGCTAGTAGTGCAGACGTTCCGACAACTAATGTAATCACATGAGCGGTGATCGCGGCAAGGTGCGGCATGGGGGACGCAATGACATCCAGTGCATCCAGCTGCATTGCAAAAACGTGCGGAAAGCCGCAGGTTAAGCGGGGTCACATGAGAGTGCGCGGCTTCGGGGAGTCGCAGGCACGAACTGGACCTTTCGATCGGTCTGCCGGGCGCAGCAGCCGCAGCTGCCCCTGCACGCGCACCCGTTGCCCAGCTTGGCGTGTAGCTGAATAAGGCACAGTGACTGTGGCGGGAAACCTTCACAACTCCACAATAAGCCCGCAAGCTGTCTCCGGCTAGTCATCAAGTCCTTTTACCGGCAATACTGCTACAGTGACTGTGCGCGGGGCCAGTCTTGGCGGCTTCGGCGGTGGTCAGTCTCATCCATTTTCCGCTGCGACTCGCTCTGGGACGAAGCTCTGGGGGCAGGGCTCTTATCTTGTTTTGGGGGGGAAAGCTCAGCCTGAGCTTTAGCAAGCTAAAATGCCCAGAAGTTAGCTCAGGGGGCGGACTTGGGCGGACTCCCGGGCACTTGTGGATAGGCTTTCTGATGGTCAGTGGGGCATCAAGTGGTCAGGGAATCGTCGCATACGCTGACACGCAGCTGTTTGGGCCCCGGAACAGCTGAAAACACTGGCGTCTGATGGTTCTGTGGCCCCCAACCCCGCCGGGGCCAAGCTTCCCCCGCCTCCGTGGACGCGTAACAAAGCTAAAATCTGAGCTTTAAGGGCCAGCCGTAAAGCTCAGAAACCGGCCAAAATGGCCAAATAAAGCTCAACATCTTTAAGGTAATAGCCCTGTCTGGGGGCCTGACGGCACTGCACGGGGCGCGTAGGCAGCTTTTGGGAGTGCTGGAGAGTGAGGACTGCATATCAGCAAAACTACTTGCCAGTCAGCGCATCGCCGGTCAAGTTACAGCGCGTCAGCGGCGTATATGCCTTTGCCTTCTGCTGCCTTGCGGGTCCAGGATTTAGCACTCAACACAACGAGAACAATGCCGGGGCTACCAACTGTCTTGATCTGACCGTGCATGAGTGCAGGACCTCAAGCTTGTGCATGCGCTGGAGAGGAACGAGCTGTGGTGCTGAGGGGGTTGGCCAAACAAGAACGACCAGGCGTGGAGCCAGGTGGAGCATGGCACCGCTGGGTTCCCGGGCGGGACCGTTAGGTGAGGGGCTTTAGGCTCTTGCTCTGGATGGCAGGCGACCTGCTATGTCTAGGTCTAGTAATCGGCGAGAAAGCAAGCCTAGCATCCCTAAACCACCAGGTTACCGACCAGGTGTCTGGGCTCATGATGGGTAGCTTCCGGGGCAGCAGGGACCGCTGGTCGTTTCCCCTGTCACAGGGAGGCTCCCACGGCCCCAAGCCGAGCCAGCCAAAGCTTGACCCGCAAAGCCGCAGCCAAATCCGCCGCCGCCGCCGCAGCGCCGCCTGCTCAGCCCTGGGAAGCCTGTCCTATTGACAGGCAAGTCATGGGAAGATGGAAGCAATGCGACAGCGGCGGAAACGTTTGGGTGCACTCCACCCGGGGCCGGTGGATAACCGCCTGCCGTGTAGGTTTGAATTTAAGCTTAAGAATGCGCCGGAAGGGGGGAGGGAATCACAAGGATATGTAGCGACGTGCAGCAGGTAGGCAGCAGGCTATTGGAGGAGGGGGATAGTTTATTCCGTCACACCAAAGCAAGGGGTTGAGGGATTAACACATTCCTATTCGAGGATGGGTGTGGACGGCACGTAAAATACCGGGGTGCAGGCGGTAAGAAGGTGATGGTGGTGGTGGTGGGCGGGGCCTCGCGAGACTGGAGGACGGGGGGGGGGGGTTAGCCGCGAGTTACGCCGTTGAACGACAGCAGGGGTGACCAGAACGCTAGCCATCCGTCGTTATCCGCTTGCATTTTTATGCTTCGAGGAAATTTTGTAACGCGTTATGCCTTTTGTTGCGGTTTGCCAAACCGCGTTTGAGGAGTATGTGCGCGGGTCCCAAGAGTCTCAGAGTTCGGGGACGGGTGGAAGGCCACTCCGAGTTACGAGTGTGGGCGTGTGGGTGGGTTGGCGTGCCCACCGCCGTAACTATATTCAGCAAAGATTAATAGCAGCAATTTGACTGAGCCACGAGACGAAGCGGCGGCCAGACTTGCCAGGCAGGAGTCTGTCCGACGCGGTTTTGCGATGGCTCGAAAACGCTGCCCTTAGCTTACCGTGGATTTTTCATACAATAAAAGGACCATTTGTTTATGTAGCTATGAGCAGAGGGTGGCAGTAAATGCAAGGGAGACATGGGTTCGCACTGGTTCGAGGACGCGCGCACACGAACTATGAACACCTCCACTCTCCTCACATGGGGGCACTTGAAATGGTTGGGACTCTCCAGCCGGCTTAATCGGCAATTCTGAAGCAAAAATATTGCATACGCTCACAAGCCAAAAGCCCCTCACCCAACGGATTTGCCCGATAACCCCGCGGTGCCGAGCTCCACTCTTGGTCGTTCTTGTTTGGCCAACCCCGCAAGCACCACAGTTCGTGCCCCTCTAGCACTAGCACAAGCTATCTACGCGCTCCGTGCATTGTCGTCAGGCCCCCAGCGCTCCGTCGAGCGAGTCGCAGCGGAAAATGGTTGAGACCGACCACCGCCGAAGCCGCCCAGACTGGTCCCGCGCACAGTCGCTGCGCCTTATTCAGCTACACGTCAAGCTCGGCAACAGGTACGCGCGCAGGGGCTGCTGCGCCCGGCAGACCGATCAAAAGTTCAGTTCGTGCCTGCGACTCCCCGAAGCCGCGCACTCTCATGTGACCCGCTTAACCTGCTGCTTTCCGCACGTTTCTGCAATGCAGCTGGACCGAGATAGCTAAGCAGCTGCCTGGCCGCACTCGTGAGTGAGGAATTGGCAAGGTCGCGGCAGAATCGAATGTGACATGTTTGCGACGGTTGGAGGACTTTCTGTGCGTTCGCCGATAGCCGATAGATCACGCTCAAATCATATGGCCGATTAAGTTGCAGGCTAGGACATAACTGACAGGCACTGCCGAGAACGTTTGACCGCTGCGGCTCTTGACTTTCCCTCTTCGTCCCTCCTGCGTCTTGCCTTGCAGAAAATGATTGCAAGAACTTTTTCTTCGGGTGAGCCTGGTCGGGTTCTGGGGCTCAAGGCGCCCATTGGTGTCATTTCTACTACTCTCGCACAGGTCCAGTCGCTCCACCCACCCACCTTCGACAACAGCGTACTGACCCTGTCCACCACGTGCCCGCCACCTCCCGATGCACACATGCAGAGCTCTGCGTGCCAAACGTGGATATCGTGACAACCTGGTGTACGCCTACGCGCGCGCTCTGCCGCCCGCGTGCGTCTCGGCGTGCGGGTCCTGGGAGCAGGACAAGCGCGGCCCCGACGCCCTGACCCGCGCGGCCGCCTTCAAGGCAGCCATGGCGCAGGTAGCGGCGCAGGAGGCGGCGGAGCGATTGGAGAAGCAGCAACGCGGCCAGCAGGGGCAGGGGCAGGAGGAGGGTGCCTGCGGCTCAAACATGGTCGCAGATGGCGCGGACGCGACGGCGGCGGCGGCGGTGGCTGCAGCTGCAGCTGCTGCGGCCGCCAGCCGCCGCAGCAGCTGTGTCTCTGCTGGTGGTGACGAAGCGGCTCCGGCTCAAGGGCATGAGGGCATGGACATGCAAGAAGATGCTGCTTCCGCGCCCACATGCCCAGCCTCGGCCGCCGCAAGCCCCGTTATGCCTGGTGAGTGCATATCATCAGTTGGCCGTACGTGCGCTGAGGAAAGGGTGGGGGCGGCCTGCGCTATGCATGTCCGGGGCAGATCTTGTAAATAAGCCATGTGTTGTTATACGCGTTCTGAACTGAGCGCCGTTGTTCATATTACTTGGTGGGATTGCTGCGCACATGCCCGTTCCTGTTGAGCTGCATGCAACACACCCGCCCCCGCTCCCCCCCCACCCACGCTCCGCCATTACCAGGTGACGTCAGCGTCCGCCGGCTTTCATCCGTTGGCGAGGTCGAGAAGGTGGCAGCGCCGGCTGGTGGCTGGCGCTCTGTGGCCGCAGAGGCGCCGGTGCCCGCCCGCCCCGCCGCCTCGATGATGGCAATGCCTTCCGGCACAGTCCTCGGCTCCGCCGCCACGATCAGCGCTGGCACGGCTGGCGCCCCCTTGGCCGCAGCTCCAAGCGGCGTGCTTAGCGGCGCGCTGCCTACTTCCGTGAGCGCACCAGACCGTCTGTCCCTGCAGTCGCTGCAGCCGCCGCCACCGGGCTTCGCCGCCGCCCTGCAGCAGCAGCAGCAGCAGCAGCCCGCGGTGGTGGGCAGCGGCGCCGCCAGCCCCTTCTGGCAGCACCAGCACCTGTTGGGCCCGCGCGTGCAGCTGCTGTCGCACGACTCGCTCACGCTGCTGCACCACCAACAGCAGCAGCATCACCACCAGGCGGCGCAGCAGCAGCACTCGCACGTGGTGCTGCACGTGGCGCACCCCTTCCTGCCACCCCACCCGCACCACCCACACCACGTGATTACGGCTGCTACTACTGCGGGTTCTGGCCCCGCCACCTCCGGTGCCTTCCCGCTGCACCACCACCCTCAGCAGGTGGGGCCAGCCGTCGACGGCAGCAGCGGCGGCCCTGTTTTTCTCATGGGTCCCAACGGCCCCATCCAGCTGCTGGACCCCCACCAGCCGCCCCAGCACCAGCAGCTCGTGCTACTGCCGCCCTCTGCCCCTGGTGCGGCTCCGCAGCACGTGCTACTGCCTATGTCTGCCCGGCCGCCGCACGTGATCCACGTCACCGGCGCGCACCCTGCCGCCGCGACTGCGCCGCCGCCTGGCATGGGCGCCTTCATCTTCCACCCGCACCCGCAGCAGCAGCAGCAGCTTCCATCTTCTGCTGCAACTGCTACAGCCTTCGCTGCTGCGCCGCACCCTGCCGTCCACCAGCTCACCCCTGCCGCCTCCGCCGCGCTTTCCCTCAGCGGCAGCTCCGTCCTGGAGGCCACGACCACCACCACTCGCATCACCACCACCACAACGGCGGCAGCCGCTACCAGTGCTGCAGTGGCTGGGGGCATCAAGACCGAGCCTACCGCCGCCACCGCTGCGACTGGCTGGGTTCCTGTGTCGCAGCAGCAGCAGCAGCACGCCGCTGGCTCCGCCGGCGCGGCAAGCGGCGCCACCAGCAGTAGCTGCAGTAGCTCGACCAGCAGCAGCGCCTGCGGCACCTGCAGCACCTGCACTGGCAGTGCGAGCGCCGCAGCTGCTGCTCCCGCCGCGCCTAAGCAGCACGAGCATCTTCTTGGTGAGGAGGACTGGTGTGCTGGCGACGAGGAGTGGGCCGAACTCGGTCGCATCCTGCTGGGCTGAAGCCAAGCTAGCAGCATGCTGCAACCAGTAGATGCAAATGAATGACTTGATGCAGGTTACCGTTGTATCCTAGCCTAACGTCTGCATTCTTTGACAAATAAAAAGTCCGTTTATCTGAGCGTGAGCGTCCTAAGAGCGTGATGTGAGCGCCGCGTGCCACCAGTCATGCTCCACTTAAGCGGTACCGTAACTTAACCAAGCTGGGTCTGGGCATGTTGAAACTGACCCCTATTATACCTAAATCGTGCAACTGGTGTGTGTTGTGTGTGTGTGTGTGTGTGTGTGTGTGTGTGTGTGTGTTGTATGTGTGCGCTGTTGGTATGATGGGCCGAGTAGTGATTTGGGTAGGAATGAAATGAAGGCCCAAGATGAAGGCGAAAAATCGCGGCAACATGAACCGCTGCGGCTGCTTTGAGGCATGGACACGTATTGGGGGTGTACACATTATTTTTCAGCTAATCAAATGCGCATGCTTGCGCAATGCAGCGCGCTAACACGCATACACATACACTAGCACGTATGGGTGCATCAGTAGTACAAAGCTGCATGGCATGCGGGAGCTCGCCGCGTACGTTTATGGGCGGTAGCAGAGGACGATGATGTACCATGGTCGGTGCGTTGCGTAGCCGTGACAAGGGAGAGTGCACAAGCAAGCAGAGAAAACGACATGATTGTGCAAGTGCAAGTCGAAGCCGCGTGCACTGGATACGGAGCATTGCGCATTGCAAACTAAAGCGGCGAGTAGATACGATAGCAACCGGAATAGGGGCTGAGGAAGATCGGACAAACTGGCACGGAGCGTGCATGAGCGAGTGCGTGTTGAGTTCGGTGGCGCGGGTCATGCGCGGCGTCCGGCTCCGCTGCTCAGGCACAATACCTTGGCGCGGAGCGTCAAGGAGTTTTCCGCCGTTCCCACGGAGTTGACTTCTTTTTACGTCAACCACCCGCGAGAACGATACGCATTTTGTTGAGAGCAGGTTGCGAGCCATTTCGGGAGAGAGCGAACGAGAGGCCATAGAGAGCGAAAGAAGAGGGGCCCTGCGAGAGGGCCTGCAGCACGTGAAATGGCGGTTCGGGTATCCCCAAGCACCCGCGAAGATGTCGGTGCATTGTAACGCTACAGAAGCAGTGCGCAACGGCGGACTCCTGCAGCAGTTCACCAATGGTTTCCAGCCAAGAGCAAGCATAGGTTGAGGCCAGGGGTGGTTGAGGCCACACGCTAGCAACTTCAGCAGCAGAGGCATACGTCCTGTTGGCTAATTTCGTCAGGAGACATACAAGGTCGGCCACTGGGGGCCTGAGCTTGCGGCCAGAGCTCATAGGTCCAGAAGGCGGCCTGGAGTGGGCAGCGCCGATTGACCCACCCCCACACGTTGGCATAACGTTACGCTCAAAACACTGCTGGGGGGTAAGCCACTTCCCCCCTTCCTTATCAGCCGCGTCAGCGCTGATGGAGGGCATAGGGCAAGAATGCGACGTCCACAAGAGTGCCCGCAGCCCCACACAACCCACACATGCAAGCAAACAGCTGACGGACTCGGGGCATGTAGACAACAAATTGCGTGCAACTGTACCGACGTCAGTAGCTGGCTGCAAGTTGCTGGCGCGCTTTTGCTGGCGCGCATTCCTCGGCTTGCTCCGGACGCCCGGCCAGGCGACAGCAAGCATTACGCAGACAATGCGACGCCACGCAGCGCGAGAGGTGGAGCCGCAGCGCGCCTGCAGGCAGTTGTCCAGCATCCACGGATGAGCGCCAAAGTCAGGGACAAGCGTATTGCAGATGCAGCGTGCGTGCAGCAAACAGTGGCCGGGCGACAGTGTGGCAAGGAAGGGCAAGAACAGGGCGCGGCAAGGCAGGAGAGGGGGGCGCGAGAGGTACAGGATGGTGGGCAAATCAATATCAATGTCAGGATCAACAGCCAGAAGGTGCATTACTGCTGCGAATCAACCAGCGCGGTCTGCGGCGTTTTCAGGCTCCAGCAGGCTTGTCCCGTGCCACACCAGGGGGGGTTAAGGAAACAAAATGCCAGACCCCATGCCCCGAAACCCCCCGGGAGCCCCCTGGGGGGGGACGACGAGTCCCCCGCGGACAAAACCGTCTCAAAAAGGGGTTATACCCCTTGATTTAATACCAAAGCGGTGCCAATCGACTCCTCTCAGCGTGCTCTATCACACCATGCCATCTGCGGGCCTGTTCCACAACTTCGACACGAGAGGGATTCAATCCACTTGAGATTTCCGGCCAAACTCTGCCACGTAAACGGACCCGTATTCACTCCCAAAGGCATTACTTGTTGCATGAATGCTACGGTGATGCCTTATTGGGTGTTACCAGACCGTTCTGGGTCTCAAGTCCCCCGCCAGTGTCATGCGCATTTGTCGATGTGTGTGACATGTGCCGACATGTCCACGTCTAGGCGTCGAGTTAGGCCTTCCCAGCGTGTAATCGTGTGAGGCGTTGCACCAAAAGCATATGCATCATATACTGCTGCATCTGGGCCCCGTAGGACTGAGTTAGGGCATGTTGGGGCTCCTCCCAGTGGGCTCCTCCCGAAATCCCTGAGGTCGAAACCCCACGGACCCCCGGGGGGGACGACCGACCGTCAACTTTGGGGGCCCAGAACTTCCTCATCAGACACCCCCTGAAAATCCTAAAAGCACGTGCGTTATTATCTCGTTGAGCTCTATCGTTTTAGAGCATGGGGTAAGAAACTTTGTTTTCTACCCCCCCCCCTCTGGCCACACCTTCCTTTCGCATGCAGGGTCGAGCCTGCCCTATGTACACTTCCCGCCTGACTGGCGAAAATCACTCAATATTGAATAATCCATTGTCCCAGACGGTCAGCCTCCTTACCTTGAAGACCATGTCACCTCCTGTCCTTGACGCCTAGTACCGATATATGCTGAAGACTGAGGAAATAGATATGCTGCGCCAGAATACATACCACGCACAGCAAGCCGCCTCATTCCGGCACCTTAAAGAAAGAAAGCGCGTCCAGGCTGGGCTGGGCCGCCAGCGGTGCGCCGGGTTGCCCAGGTGTCGTGTGTCCCAATCCCAAAGAGTCGCTGCATGCCTCACAAACAACCATCCACCCGTTGCTACTGTTACACCTACACTCGTTCTACCTTTACGACTAAAATGCCCGGCCAATATACTCGGTGGCATGCCGACAAGCAGCTGCAAGCAGCTCTGACCGTTCAACGGGAGACGTCCACGCTACCAGAGTCGCTATGCCACCAAGTGGTCCTGACGAAAGTGCCTAACCCATACGCCAGCCATGTGCCGAGCGAGCTGGCGCCGCACCTAGGAACCGGCAAGGCCGGCCCCTGGCCCTATACGTGAGTTGGTGCTCCTGCTTCCGGTTTGCTTCACACAATCCGTCCACCACGGCTTACTTGTCACGCGCGCCTGCCCAGGGCCCGACCTCGCATGCCTCATGCCACAGTCCAGGACGCGCTAGCCGCATGCATGGGGTTACGGGGCATCATCGCGAGCGTTCCTTTATTTGTGCCATGGCGTATGCCTGTAAAGCCATGCCGTCATGCACATTATGCAATCCCCTCGTGTAACCGCATACACACCTGTACTCGACACATGCATTGATGAATGGAGGCCTCCGCCTACCGTTTGTATAGACAATGGTACGCCCGAGTTCTCATAGCGATGAATCCTCAAGCTCTCTGCGTTGAGCTCAAGCGCCCCCATGAATGGAAGATGCGCGTAGTGAACACTACGCGGCGAAGGCTTATTAATGAGCGCATGCCCTTCAATTACGTAACTCTCACCAGCAGCAGCAGCATTTCGAATATGTTGCCCAGCGGTTCTCAATACATTTGTGCATATAAAAATGGACGTCTCCGGGCTGCTAAAACGGCAATCACGCTGGTCATCAGCGGCACCACTGCCCAGCCTCAGAATTTGAGAGCCATTATGGGCTTTATTTCTTTGACCACACGTTTCCGGTATATATGCAGTAATAGCCAAGGCGCCGCCGCCCATCGGTTTATCTCCAGAACCTCAACAAAGGTGTCTCGGCGGCCACGTACACACGTGCTTGTTCAGCATCCATGCATAAGGTTATGGCCACAACGGGCCTAAGCCCGCCCCGCAGAGCCAGTGCCCGCCACCACCACCTCCCCGTTGCCAATCCCGGCGGCACCGCCCACGCGCCCAGCTCCTCCTTCCAGCAGCCTAAACCCGCTTGCACCGCCGCCGCCGCGCTTGGCTCCTCCCGCCTGCGCCCGGCGGAACACGGCCTTCACGTGCGCCCGCACGTCCAGCTCCGGGGGCACGTGGCTCAGCAACGCGCTCTGCCGCATGGCGTCGGCCTTGAGGCGCGCCATGTGCGGCCACAGGATGAGCACGATGTAGGCACAGGTGCCCAGGATGGTCACGATGAGCAGGATCTGATGGGGTGTTACCGCAGAGGCAAGAGTCTAAGGGTTGGACGTGGCTGCTGGGAGGTGGGAAAGACAGGTTCCGGGTGGATCAGCGCGCGGGGTGCTTGGCTGCTTGGTGGAAGAGTGCGCAATTTTATAACGAAACGAAGCCGGGAAGCGCAATGGTGTGAGAGTGGCTGGGCTGGGAGAGCGGACTACGCCTGGTATGTATATGATAATCAAACCACTTAAACCAGCCTCCCCATCCCCAGCAGGCGCTGCGTCCCACCGCCCCGATGCACCACTAGCCCCACCGCCCCCGATGCCCGCCGCCTCGCCGCCTCACTGCCCCGCGCCCCCACCCCAACCAGCTCTTTATCCTCCGCCCCACTCCACCTCAGCTCCAGCCAGCCAGCTCCTCACCGTGTGTATGTCCACCACCTGATTGTAGCGGCTGATCGAGTAGTCCACGAACAGCTGCGCCGCCTGCTGCAGCCCCTCGTACAGGTCGCGGCCGCCCACCGCGTACATGTACATGTAGCTGCGGGCGTGTGTGCGGGTGCCGTGTGCATGGAGCGGAGGCACGTGGAGGCACGTAGAGGCAAGGTTAGATACCGGGAGAGGTTTGCATGATTGGGGTTTTGGGGGGGATGAGTACGGGCGGTGTGATGGGCCCCGCGCTGCGCATATCCAGGCTTGCACCATGTGCGCTAGTGCCCGCACTGGCACCTAAGCGATTAGCTAGCAAGACAGGTCGGGTCTTAGACAAACTCCACACAACTACTGAAAACCTGTCCACCCCCGCTTCTGCTTTCTGTAATGAAGTACCCCCCCCCCCGACCCCCGCCCGTACCGTGTGCTGTTGTACGCCACGTCTGCATCATCGTCCTCGCTCAGCAGCCGCATCTCTGCAAGCATGCGCCGCACCATCACCTGCAGGCAGCACAAGCAGACGCAGCAGCAGTCGCGTCCGTCTGTGCATGAGGCAAGGCCCGGAGAGCGCACGGGAGTACGCGTGTGCGTTTTGCATGTCGCCATCCAGCGCTGGGGGTTCGGCGGGCCCATGGCTGGACAGCAGGAACGTACGTATTTGGCCTGGCAACGGGCCCCGCTGCTGTGAGGATGCTACTAGTCGAGTGCACGCCCCCAGCCCACACGGGGGTCAGACCCCCCCATCGAGACCCCCCAACTTCAAAGTGTCATAACTTTTAAAATGACCTGCGTTAACACAAACTAACTAGATAGGCGGCTTCCCATACATATGAGCGACCATTGCGCTGTGTGCAGCGCGTCGTCAGCTAACTCGCGAAGGCGTCAGCGGTCTGACGCATTTGGAAGGAAATACAAGCTAATTTCACTGTCGATATCAGACTTACGCCTTGAAATTTCACGGGGCCACACCGCAAATTACGTGACGCTGTGTGCTCGGCATTACGCCGCAAATCACCGTCTTCTGTCCGAACCACGGCGCTCGACTGCACAATCCGCAGCAAAGCGAGAGCTAGATGGTCTAGAGCTAGAGCGGAGCCCTAGTCGGAGCCGGAGCCCTAGTCGGAGCCGGAGCCCTGCGCTCGTGGCGCTGCGTGGGCACACGCTCGCCCTGCCACGGGTATCGCCACCTGAGTCTCAATCCTCCCTCCCCCTGGCGGAAGTGGACCCAGACCTCGGCAGCAAGGCGGATTGGCAGCCGCTCTCCTCCGTTCTGCTGCCGCACAGGCCGGGCGTGTACTGGTTGGGGCTGCAGAAGGGTGACAAGGTCGTGGCGCTGTACCACGGCATGGCTAGTTACCTGGATGAGCGGCTAGGGCATCACCGCAAGGCATTCGAGGGGCGGGGGGCGGACATGCCGGCGCTGCACATCGGCATTCAGCTGGCAGCTGTGATGGGCACGGTGGTGGTGCGGTGGGAGGAGACGGGACGGTTCCAGACCGCGGAGTCCCGCGAGCTACGCAGCCGCAACTACCCGTTCAACAGCGTTAAGAACGAGGGGTACCGCATTAAGGCGGGGCTGCTAGTGATGGGCCTAAGCGAGGCCGAGGTACAGACCATCTGGGCAGCGCTTCAGTGATGAACATTCTCATCGGGCATGCGCTGTAACCACCTTGCATCATAATTGTGGATCCCACCAGGTTCAGAGGTGTTAACGCAGGTCATCCTGGGTGGGGCTAGGCTGGCTGTGAAGCATGTGTTTGGGGGGCGCGTGAAGAGGGCCACGGCAGGCAGGACGTACCATACCGTGCATGCTACGATAACAATACAATTATTACACAATATCGTTGGTGGTCAGGGGGAAAGGAATGGGGAAATGGCCATTCGGAGGGTCTTTCATGGCCCGTGTCAAGGGGCCGGCAAGGGGCCGACAGCGAGCGAGGCTAGGGGCTCCAGAGCCTGTCCCGACGGCATGCCCAGAAACCCCTCCAGGCAATAGTTTTAATGTTAAAAACAACTCCTGAGTGGGCCCTGGGCTTAAATCAGCGAAGAATACCAGGCCGATATTCCGAGCATTTCGCCCGAGCTTCGGTCGCTAGAGCCACGCTAGGCGTATGCAGACTGTCGTAAATGCATCATTATCATACTTATGTTTGACGGCAAGGGTACTGGATATGATTTACGGTGGTGTCGTGGTGGTCAAGTCGAGACATTTTGCGCCACCGAGCAAAGTTAAATTGAATCAAACCCTCGTCTATTTATTGAGAGAAAATAAGGATGGTCTATTTTTATCGAGCGCTCGTGCGCTGGCGAGGAAGTTCTACCTGGTCCGGATTTCGGGCCCCCTCCCGACCGGCCGTGACCCCCGTGTGCCCCCAGCCCATACCATGAGCAAAAATACTACGCGATGAACATCGCATGCAGTACGAAGTGGACTACTCACATCCAGTCCGTTGTGTGTGACCTCGTAGTATTGGTCTCCGGGCTTCAGGCAGGTCGTCTGGTCGTAGCGAAAGCAGCGCTTGGCGCGGAAGAACTCGGTGGCGAAGGCCGAAGAGAAGAAGGTGGAGGGTGGCACGGGGTGGTTGAACACGGCCGAGGTCTGGGCATGAGCGGGACCAGGAGTGGGGGCGATGTACCGGTCATGGAAATGTATGGGGCGAAACGGGCAGCGATGGCAGGCGAAAAAAGGAGAAGGGCCCGGGATCCGTGGGAAGCAGCGGGAAGGAGGGTTGGCTGCTACGAGGTTACAAATGCCGCACGACGGGCTTCAGACATGCTTGGTGCAGGGTTTGCTAGGTTTGCACCTCACCACGCCACGCCACGCCACGCGCCTGGCCTGACCTACCTGGGTGATGGGCGTGCCGCCGTACATGAGCGCGTTGTATTCTGCAGGGTTGGGTTGGGGCGGGTCGCATATACACAGGCGCACGTACTCTTCTTTCTTTGCGCAGACACACTGGCAGGCACATTGCCAGGCACATTGGCAGGCATCCAGGTAGATTAAGTGGCAGGCATACCGACAGGCGCACCAGTAGGTGCAGGTGCAGGTGCCTGTCCACACACGCACCCGACTCGAAGTAGCGCAGCTCGGTGGCGAGCATATCGCGCCAGATGTCGCGTGAGGTGTCCTCGTCCTAACGGCATTGCGTGGATGCATTTGCCACTGGCATGTTAGGCGGCTTACTTAGGTGCTCATGCGTTGTGCTCATGCGAGGTTGGTATACTCACAACCGGAAAGGTGCGCAGTCAAAGTTTGCATAGCACCCCGCCACCCCCCTATCCCCAATGACGGCGCCAATCCCCTATCCCCTATCCTCCCTGCTTGCTTGCTCTCTTGCTTGTTGGCCCCTGTACCCACCTGTGACACGTAGCCAAAGGCAATGGCGCGCACGCGCGTGTAGCGGTAAATGATGTGGCTGGCCATGTTGAGCGACGCCAGAGGGCCTTGCATGCCCTCCAGCTGCCGGCAGTCGAAGGAGATAAATGTGGAAGTGCACAGGCAGCAGGAGAGGGCGGCAGCGGGGCGGATGAGGGTTGGGGGGCCTTTGACGGGGGACCTTGAGAGCAGACACTGGGAAAAGTGAAACACAAGCATGGGGATAAAGGTGTACGGATGATCACCACGGGCAGGGACGCCCCCGCTTCATGGCCATGCCAGCAGCTAGATCGCGTCATCACACGAACCCACGCAGGCAGGCAATACCGTCCAAACGCCCGCCCGCTGCACACTCGCACCTGCACAAGGCTGATTGCGTACACGATCACCAGCGCAATGTTCCAGGCAGCGAAGGGCGCCATGAACTTGGCCACGGTGGCGAAGGACGGCTGCAGCGTCTTGCCGTTGATGCGCAGGCCGCCAGTGCGCCCGTGGCTGCTGCGGCTGCTGGCGCCGCGGCGGGCGCTCAGGCGGCCGCTGCCCGTGCCGGATGGGCGGCGGCCTGTGGCGCCGTTGTCGTTGTCATCGAGCACGCCGGCGCTGCTGATCTGCATGTGCGATAGGCAATTATGGTTGGTTGGTTAATTATGGCAGAGGGTTAGAGAAGAGTTGCGCGAAGTGTGGATTCAGCATGCCCCCAGCAAGAGGCCCCAGCATTCAGCCCCGGGACGACCCAAAGGTGCTGCCAGGGTATGTGTGCACGCGCACCAAGCACTCGCACCACACACTGCACGCACCTTCGCACCCGGGCTGGTAGGCTGCTGCGTGCCGCCGTCATCCTCGCTGTCGGATGCCGCCGAGCCATCCACCTCTTTGCGTCCACCAGTAACACCAGCCCCGGCCCCAGCGCCAGTAGCGCCAGCACCCGCCACGATGCCAGAACGCTGTTTCTTGGGGTTACCATCACTGCCGTTGGCAGCAGCGGCGACCTCGCCGCTGTCCGCATGGCGCACGCCCCGAATGCCGCCAGATGCTGGGACCAGCACTGAGCCGTAGGGCGCGGCAGCGTCAGCATCAACAACAGCGCCGGCGTTCTCGTCCCCATCCGCCGTCATTGGCTCTGCCTGCTTCCGCGACCGGCCGGCGGCGGCCGCCTTCATGTCACGCGCATTGGGCCGCCCAGAGGCGCCGCCGGCACCTGGCTGCTGCGGTGTGCCCCTATCGCCGCTGGCTGCATCACCGCCGGCCGCGGCCTCACTGGCGGTATTGCGGGTCGCGGTGCCGGCGGGTGCCTCAGCCGCGGCCCGGTGGTCGTCCTCGTCGTTGTCGCTGCTCTCATCATCGTCATCGTCCTCCAGGATCTGCAGCACAAACATGCCGTCGGCATGCCGGTCGATAGGATCTGATCACGTATGCAGCATAGCACGCCCTTCCTGACACGCCTCCCTGCGTCCTGTACGGTACCTGGCTTGACACCCCCACCTCCGAAACCCGATCACTCCATTGCTACAGCCTGCGTCCCGCGCTCGCTTTCTACCTCTCGCCCACTCAGCACCCTGCACACGCGCACGCACCTTGGCCTCCTTGGTGGCCAGCTGCCGCAGCACGGGCCCGGGCAGCCCCAGCATGGCCAGCACGGCGGCGAGGCGACAGCTCTCCAGGCGCTGCACCAGGTACCACTCGTACACCAGGCAGGACATCTGGATCACCAGCGCCTCCACAACTAGCAGCACGATCAGAGCTGAGGGGTGCGTGTGTGCCGGCCAGGCAGGAAGGTGAGGGGGGGTCGGGAGAGGTCCAGTCAGCGACTCATTCGGGGAGGGGTGGGGGCATGAGAATCTCATCCGTGGCATCATCTCGCAAGTCAGCACACATGTCAGCACGCATGCGCGCATGCGATGCAGCCGATGCTATATGACTCACTCAGCCTCAGCCGGTCAACGGACAGCCAGGCGGCGTTGACCAGCAGGTCCAGGCTCTTGGCGTACACCTCGAATAGCGGGCCGATGCCGTTATCCACCAGGAAGTTGAAGGTACGGTGCAGCCTACGCGTGTGTGTGCGCATGTGCCCATGCAAGAACGTAAGGTTAAGCTGTGTGTGTGTGTGTGTGTGTGTGTGTGTGTGTGTGTGTGTGTGTGTGTGTGTGTGTGTGTGTGTGTGTGTGTGTGTGTGTGTGTGTGTGTGTGTGTGTGTACCAGCCCAAACTAAACCATATCCAATGCATACGGGCGAGTAAGAGGGGGAGGCATGATGGAGGGCCTTGCGAGGGAGGGTGAGGTCGCACTTTATTTTAGAGCCACGCTCAGATGTACTGTAGTCCAAGTCCCGGCCCATGCCTGCCGGGTTAAGTGCCTCCCCTCCCCTCCCCTCCCCTCCCCTCCCCTCCCCTCCCCTCCCCTCCCCTCCCTCCCCTCCCCTCCCCTCCCCTCCCCTCCCCTCCCCTCCCCTCCCCTCCCCTCCCCTCCCCTCCCCCCTCCCCTCCCCTCCCCTCCCCTCCCCTCCCCTCCCCTCCCCTCCCCTCCCCTCCCCTCCCCTCCCCTCCCTCCCCTCCCCTCCCCTCCCCTCCCCTCCCCTCCCCTCCCCCCCCTCCCCTCCCACCTATAGTTCTCCCGGATGACGGGCAGCCAGTAAACCGCCTCGCGCGCCGCCGCAATGAAGCGGTTGCCCAGCACCCACACGCCCGCCGCCGCATGCTGGATCTTGGGTGGAGTGGTGTCCAGGAAGGCTGCGCCGCGCCGCGCAAATCACAAGCAAGCAAAGCAAGCAAGGTGCAGGTGCGTGGTGAGAGGGATGAGATGAAGGGTACCGCAGGCGCATATATGGTGCAGCGAGGTGGGAAGGCGGCGGGCGCTGTGTCGCCATGTCATGAGTGGGCAGCGTCCAACAGTAGTCATGCATGTCTAGCTCATCATGGCCCCGTCCCCTCCTGACCCCGCTTCCCCCTCGCCTGCTGCCTAGGCCTGCCCGCTGCCCGCACACCAGCAGCCCCATCGCACGTCACATTCCACTCACTGTTGTAGGTGGCGGTTGTCTTGGTGGTCCAGATGTTGTGCACATCGTCCATCAGCCTAAACACACACACGCACACAAAGGTACGGCACACAAAAACCCCGCGAATGGCGGCAGTGATGATGACAGGAGACCAGTAGGGGAAATACATTTACTGTACGCACGTGTACGGCTGCAGCAAGCGAAGTGCAGCAAGCTGACGGCATGCCCTCCTAACTTCTTTACACATACATGCTTATGCTTCAAGACTCACATGACGGTGCTTGCGGCGTTGTCGCCCATGTACACATACTGGTGGTGCTGCTCCTGCGGGTTGGGTGGATTCAGGTGGGACAGGTGGGGGGGCGGTTTGTGATGAGTTGTCTGTAGGGACTAGGGAGGAAGGCCGGGGTGCTCGCCGCAATCGACGCTGTGGACACAACCGCACGAGAGGTTGGCTCCATGCTGCTCGTCCCTTGCTTGCACACTGTGCCTATCTTCCTGAAGTTGCCGACGTATCTGGCCTGTGTCCCATCCCGACCTTTATGCCACCTCCTTCCCTGCTCCCTGTAATCTGGCCAGGCCGCGGCCACCCGTGCATGGCCAACTGCACCCCGTCCCGCCCCGCCCCCCCCGGCCCAGCCCGGTCCCCACCCCACCATGAGCGCGATGTTCTCCTTGAGCTTGCCGACCGTGTAGTTGAGGCTGTTAGCGCACACCGACACCTTGGCGGTCACGTTGGGCCGCTCGCAGTAGGCGCCCATCATGGCGCGCACCTGCGTGCAGGCAGACAGGTTGGCAGGCAGGCATGTGGCGGGGCGGGATGGGACGGTGTATGTGGGAGTGTGGGGCGTTGCATGGCATGAGCGGGCGGCGCCACGATGGGGCGGCATGCATGCGGCCGGGGGAAGGAGGCGCACAGCAGTAAAGAGGTGATGAGGGCAGGGGGCGGGAGCGAGCGTGAAATTGGGAGGGTGGCACGTGTCCCACATTCACGCACGCCCTTGTGAGCTCAATTCATTGCTTCCTCGTAACTGTCATCGTGCACCACCCTCACGCACCGCGATCAGCTGCGAGCGGTCCATGGCCAGCGCTTGACGGTGCACCAGGTTCACGTCGTGGTGCTCGCTCTTGATCTCGTTGCTGATCACCAGATATGTTATGACCTACCAGTGAGGTGGGTTGGGCGTACATGCCTGAGGAATTGCAAAGCACTTATGGAATGGCTGATGTTAGATAGCCAGGGCTACGCACGCAGGCCCAGAAGCACACCCCGACCACGCACACAGTCCACTACGATACGGTGCCCGCCGCCCTACGGACTGCTATGTGCATGAGCGCTGGCTGGCCGCTGCATCTTACATGTGTAATTAGCATGAGAGCAAAGATCATGTAGGTGTGGCGCCGCAGCTTGTCCATCGGCTCGGCCAGTATGGGGCCGCACACCAGCTTCTGCAGCGCCTTGAGCAGCCGCCCGCGCCGGCTGTCAATCATTAGCTCGTTGGCGCCGCTCGCGTCCGTCACACCTGCATGCAGCAGCAGCAGCCAGGGTTAGCCACCAGACAGCAAGTTAAACAAGTGACAGCAGTGCGACATGCAGTTTGCGTCATGCCGCGTCTTGCAATCAAGAGCCGTCCACCGGGACAGCTGCTGCTGCGGCGGCAGGGCCCCCTTAGCAAGCAATGCCAGGGGTAACGGCAAACCGGCAGCGAGTGCGCATGACTCACTTGTGAACCCGCTAGCTGCCTGACTGCCAGACGCACTGGACTCGGCCTCACTGCCCTTTTCCCACTCCTCGCCCTGCTTGTCCTCCTTGCCGCCCTTGCCATCGCCAGCAACGGCATAGCCTTCCTCGCTCCCGCCAGCCCCGGCCTGCTGCTGCAGCTGCTGTGTGGACATGGCGGCCACCGCCATCTGCTGCCGACTGGCACCCGTGCCTATCATAGAGCCCAGGCGTCCGAACGGCGGTGGCTGCATGTAGCCACTGCTCGCCATCACCAGGTGCGGCTGCTGCCCCCCGCCGGCGCCGCCCACCAGCGCCGCCTTGGTGAGGCCCTCCACGCCGTCCTCGGGTATAGTAGCCAGCGCCAGCTCCAGACCCAGCCCGCTGGCGGGCACCACGGGCGCCGGCGGAGTGCTGGGCGGAGCCCCGGACGGCTTGCGGCTGGGCGCTGCCGCCGCTGAGGGGTCCGGCAGCGCGCCGCTGGTGTTCTTGGTGAGTGTGCGAACCCACTTCGCCACGAAGTCGGACTTGGACGAGGCCTTGCCATGCAGCTTGGCCTGGTCCTCAGCCTCCAGGTCGCGACTGCCGCCACTGCCGCTGCCACTCCGACCGCCGGCACCGCAGTGCTTCTTCTTGCAGCCACCGCCGCTGCCGCCATCATCGCTGTCGCTGTCCAAGCTCATGCCGCCACTGCCGTCCTCGCTGTGCGGGTGCTCCTCGTCGCTATCCTCCTCGCCCTCTCCTCCCTTTCCGCTAATGTTCCTCTCAGCGGGCGCCGCCGCCGCCTTATCCTTCCCGGTCACAGGGTCGTCGCCGTCATCGTCGCTGGCGCTCAGGCCACCAGTCGGCGCCGCCGGCGCCCGGGTGGGCATGTCGCCTTCTGCGTCCACAGAAGCAGCCGCAGGCTCAGCTGTCTCGATTGCCGCGGCTACGGCCTCTTCGCTTGCAACCGCAGAAGCCCGCTTGCTCTTGGACTTCTGCCTGCTCTTCTGCCGTCGCACATCTGCCGCCCCGCCCATTACGGCGGCGCCGTGGCGATCCCCGGCCTGCTGGCTGCCGGTGGCGCCGCCGTTCTGGCTGGCTCCGTCCAGGTGCAGCACGCGCATCAGGTTGGCGTGAGCCCCGGCAAAGGTCGTGTCAGGGTGCAACGTCAGCGTGATTTTGGGGCGGCCGCCAGGGCCCAGCACGGACACGCCTTGCGTCAGGATGCGCATGGTGCCTGCAACGAAAGCGTCGGGGTGTTGGCCAGCGGAGAAAACGTGCTGGCGAGCGGCGCGGAAAAGAGGTGCGCCGAGTTTCAGCACAATACACACCATGCAACCATGTTCACCCAGCAGGCAACCTAGCGCCTACCCGTGTCAGGGTGGGGGCCGATGAAGGGCATTACGGGACTGACGGTGCCGCGCGCGGCAGCCGCGCCCTTGAGCGCCGGCCGCTGCTTGGCTCCGTGGTGGCCCTTGCGCCCAAACTGGTCCACCAGCTGCTCCCAGCTAACGTCGGTGGGCATGTCCAGGAACCTGGATCATGAAATGGTGGCGAGCACGTATAGCAGTGAGGCAGACAGATACATGCATAGTGTGAATACGGCTCGTGTTGTGTGTGGCTTGCATGCGCGGCTGGGCGGCATGCTACTGGGGTTGCGTATACATGGGCGGGTACAGGCTACGGCGTTTCGTGCCCATCATCAAACTAGCCATATCGTGATGCGTCCCAGCCGGTATCTAGCCCGCTATCTAGCGTAATGCCGTCAGTGCCACACACTGACACTCGTACTCACTTCTGAATGGGCTTGCGCATCATGGCGCTGGCGGGCAGCCCAACGATGAGCCCCGTCATGGGCGACGCGCGCCGCACCACCAGCCGCTCGTCCAGCTCCACCACGCCCGTCAGCAGATCGCGCCGCCACAGCGTCACCTGTACCCCGCCGTCATAGCCAACGCACGGTGGGAATTGTCATTGTGTCATGGAAACCATCTTTCATTACTTTCTTCATTGAGACCATGTCATGGAAAATATTTGAGAACGCCCCGCCCCCTGCTGGAAATAAAATACGTCAGTAGCGTGCATCGACAAATAGCTCCCTTACGCACAGTGACGAGTGTGGCGCCCTCGCCTTCGCTGTCACCACCAGTCTCGCTACCGCCGCCGGCACTGCCAGCCTCCGCGTCATGAAGCTCCACCTGCAGCAGCCGCAGCGGCACACGGTCAGCAGCAGGAATGCAAATGCGGACCAAAGGGCACACCGCGGAGCCCTATGTTTTTATGCATAGGCAGGCAATGCAGTAATTGCAGGACCACGGGCTCACCTGCAGGCAGGCGGACCTTGAGGCGCCTGCGGCGCTCTTGGACCCGCTCACGGCTCCAGACACAGCGGGCAGACGCGGTGCCGCTTCAGTGGGCGGCAGGCGCACACGCACACGCCACGAGGTTCCTAATTGGGGAAATATTGAATCAGGAAAGAACCGACGATGTCAGGGATTGGCTTGCTGGGGATGGAGCGGTGGGCTGAGTGAGGCTATGCCCAATAGCGGCTGAGACATTCCTTGTATAGCACGCACCCGGCATCTCCTGCTCCTTGTCTAGCAGCGCCAGCATCAGCAGCTGCAGCTGGCTCTCGCCATTGCGCTCGCGCCACTACATAAAAGGGATCGGGGTAAGGGAGGCCGCATGACGCAGTCGGAGTGGTGATGAGGCAAGCAAGTTCTGGGTCAACGAGGGAAACAGGCGCGGTTGGTTGTCATGTCATCAGCAGGTCGGTCGGAGCCCAGACATGTATGCACAGCCCTGCCTTCACCTAAATGACGCCAGCTCAACAACACCAACAATCTCACCTCGCCGAAGATGTCGACGGTGTCACATAGGCTGCGGCCCACCAGCTCCGAGCCCGCGAAGTCAAAGAGCTCCGACTCGGGGCGCGACACGGCGCGGATGCGGCCGCGGATGTCCGCCGTCAGCACCCAACGCTTCTCTTCCAGCTGCTCCTCCATACTCACCTTCTCGATCTGGGTAGACATGCGTTTATCAGAAGACACAAAGGGCAGGGCAGCGAGTTAAGGCACGGGTGGGGCACATCAAAGCTCACGAAATGTGGCTCGGATTCTGTGCACCTCAGCCATCCGACCATGAAACCAAGTGCATGCTCACGTACAGCACTTCCGCCAGTGCCCGCCGCCGGGTGTTTGCATTTGATGTCCACCAGCAGCGAGCCCAATGATTACCATGACCCATCTACTGCGCACCTGCACCACGTGGAGCGACGCGATGTTGGCGTCGAAGCCGCCGCTGCCCGTAGCGGCGCTGACTTTGATGCGCACCGGCACTGCGCTTCCAGCCTCGTTCTGCAGGTGCACCACCTTGCCGGCGCAACAACTGGTGGGCGGCGCCTGGTGCGGCGGGTTCTGCACGCAGCCAACAGCAGGGTCACGCCACACAGGTAGGCACACGCGCACCCATTAATACATCAACAACATGTGCTGTGAATAAGGTTGCGCAAACAATGTATAGGCGGCAAATCGAAGTCCCCTTCGCCTCGCCCAACTCCCCCCCCCACGCACCCCGCGCCCCGCCCTTCGCCAACGGCCCCAAACTCTATCTACCCCGTCCGCGCCGTCCTGGGCGTCGAGGGTACCCTGCCCGCCCCCTCCCGCCCCCGCCTTTGCGGCCGCCCGTTCCGCCCACCTGTATCCATTTGGCGTGTAGAGTGCTGTAGGGCGGCGGCAGCAGCTGGTCCAGCCTCATGGTGGCCAGCTTCCGCGCGGGGTAGCCCAGCAGCGCGCTGACGCTGGTGGAGGCGAAGCGCAGGCGCATGTGGCGGTCCACCACCATGATGTTGCTGGCGGCCTCGTCTATGCGCGTGCAGTTGAGTACGTAGATGCGCTGACCGTCCGTGCCTGGACATGGGGGCATTGATTGCATACGGTACATGGAACGGGCCGCGGCAGCGGCGTAGTCATCAGCCCTAAACGTACCCCTTCATCTCCTTGCCATCCAGCAATGCTGGCCTCAAATCCCGGCAGTTATAAACTGCCAGCCAGCATGCAACCAGCTGCTCACCTGCCATGCCCACAATGACGTTGACGGGCACCGCCTACAGTGTTGCATGCGCAGGACGCAGGCACGTGCAGGGCGGGGCGGATGAGTTGTGCGGTGGGATGGAAGGTCAAAGCCATATGCAAGGTACCGTCCAGACACATATTCGAACAGGTTACAGGTTCAGAGGGGCCTTCTGAACTGAGCTTCGGACGGGGTTTCAGACCGGGTTCGGACCAGGTTCGGACCAGGTTCGGACTGTGTTTCGGACACATACTTCGGACCAGGTTCGGACCAGATTCGAACCAGGTTCGGACAGTGGGCTTTCCCCGAGTGCATATGCATTCTCCGCCGACACCACGGTGCGACGGTACACCCTCCCGCCATCACCCCCGCTTCCATGCGCATTCCTCGAGCGCCGCCTTGCTCACATCCATGTACCGGTGTCGCAACATGAGGCTGGCGCGAATGGCCCCGGACGCCAGCTGCGACTCGGTGGCGGCGCGGCACTGCTCCAGCAGCTGCTGCACCTCCACCGCCGCAGTCAGCGAGATTCCCTCCAGCGTGCAGCCCACCTGCGGTGGGCGGGGACGGCGGTATACGAGGCGCGGCGCGCGTTTCATCCGGAATGGCGTCACTAACAACGTCACAACCACACGCGCACACATGCATTCAGGCAAGCGCACTTGACCCCGCCCAAACAATCGCGTGTACCGCTCCACAACGTGCCGGCCAATCACATTCAGGCCAGGCCCTCATCCACATCGAAGCCTGCTGACTCCTTGCCAACTTCCACTACTGTACTTGCACCCGCCCGCATATATCCGCCTCAAACCAAGCACCCCCCCCACACACACACGCACACACACACACACACACACACACACACACACACACACACACACACACAAACAAACAAGCAAGTAAGCGCACCAGCTCGCTCTCCACGATGCCGCACATGCTCGCAAACTGGGTGTCTCCGCAAAGGAAGACGCCGTTGGGTGCGATCCAGGCGCGCACGTTGAGGCTGTTGGCGGGCATGGGGCGCGCCACACCCAGGAACACGCTGTAAGGAGAGTCAAGAATGAAGCTGTAAGTACACAATCAAGGCCCAGATCAGGGGAGGAGCAGAAAGAGGAAGGTGCGGCAATATGCCCACGCGCACCACTGCCGTCATGTATCACCTGCTACTGCTGCCTCTGCCCATGTGGAATAATCCTCACCTGTCGGTGCCGGTGCCGCTCATCTTGGTGACGCACAGCGCCAGCGGGAACACGTAGCGCTCCTTGTGCAGCCCCACCACCTCGCGCACCGTGTCCAGGATGTGCGGCTCGCCGCCGTTGACGTAGCGGGACATGTAGCTGGGGTGGCGCTGGCTGAAAGGCTGCGGCATGAGTAGGCTCACGTTCATGCCCTCCAGCTCGTTCTTGGCTGCGCGGGCAAATCGAAACGAGATGTTGGAAGAAGGCAACAGGCCAAGATCGTTTCTTTCTGGGCTTCGCGTGCGGGAATCGTGTGAACAATCACCGGTCTGAGCCACGAGGTGTAGGGAGCACCAACAGCAAGCACACGAAGGCTGCTGCTCACCGTATCCGAACACGGCGTTCACGGCCTGGCTGCACATCATGATGGTTCCCTCGGCGTTGATCACGATCACAGCGTCGTCCTCCATGGACATGGACGTCAAGAACTCGGGCTTGTCGGCAGCCGACTGGATGGCCGACAGGTCCTGCACTCGTGCAAGCGTGCATACGGGTAGGAAAGCGAACCTCAGGCGCGGGGCGGCGCGCGGTTGGGTGCGGCTAGCTGTGGTTGTGGTATACGCTAAGCAAGGGTGGTGGGCGCGCAATGCATGAGGCTGATAAAGGCGCACGCACGCACCAGGTTCAGGATGGCGTCGCCGCCGCCGTTGCGCGAGGCCTCGCCGTACACGCGCGCCGCCGCCACGGGATCGTGCTTCACGTCCTCCAGGAACTTGCCATAGCAGCGCAGCAGCTTGCCGTTGGCGGGGTAACGCTCCAGCACCCTGAAAACAATCAACGCGAACAATCGGCGCAATCTTACCCTTGCCAGCAGATGCACTAGATCGGGGCCGATAACCGTGGGCGATAACAGTGTGCTGCCTGCTCCCTTGCTGCGCGCTACCGGCCTTTCCCAACACTACGTACCTGCGGCGCCATTCATGCATGGCCCCCTACCTTGTTCTGCCTCCATCCGCATGGACTGCCTCCCCCCCCCCCCCCCCACACACACACCTGCACCCACCTCTTGTACACCTGGTGCGCCCGCTGGCTGGCCACCTCCAGCTCCTCCAGCGCCTTGTCCACCTCGCCCACCCGCAGCACACTGCGCATCATCAGCTGCCACAGCTCCGCCTGCAGCAGCAGCACCTCCTTGTGCACACGCAGCACCGCCCTGCATCAGTGGCGCAAGGCACGTGCGACGGTTGCGGACGTGTATGTGTTAGATGAAACGAGAGCCAGCAGTTAGTATGCCCAAAATTCGCCTCTCGCCTGGCCCTCATGTCCCATCCTCCCTCCCTCCTCTCAAAAGAGTGATGAGCGCATAAGATAGGTACTCAACTGCTTCGCGCGCCCCCGCCCGCGCCTCCCTGTTCGCTCCTCCCACCCACCTGAAGTTGCGTCTGAACTCGATGTAGGCCTGCAGGTCCATGCCACCGTCCTGGCTGTCCTTGAGCTTTTTGCTGGCCTCGCCCGTGCAGAAGATCTGGAGATCATGGTGGTGGTGGTCGTGGTGGTCGTGGTGGGCACAGGGCGGTCATCGTTCGCGCAGGCGTAGCTAGCAGGCGCGCAAGGAATATGAGCGGGTTACAACTCAAGCGCATGCACCCACCTAACCCACTTGCGGCCCCGAAATACAACAACACTACCAGCAGTTCACCAGCAGCAGCATTCACGCACCTGGTAGCGTTCCAGCAGCGTGGGCGAGTGCTTGCTGGCCAGCTGCAGCTGCGTGCGCGCCGCGGGGCCGTCCCGCTTCACCTCCAGCAGGAAGTTGGCGTACAGGATGAGCAGGGTAGGGTTATTGCTGTAAACAGACATGCCGGCCTGTGGAGGCGTGTAAGGAAGATGGCTCAAAATGCAAGGTATGCAGCGGGCAAAAGTGACGGTGCGCATGCAAACATGCATGCACTCCGCCGCCTCGATCTCCCAACTTCCTGCCCAGATTGACGCCTGCAGCGGTGATCACGCACCCGGATGACCTTCTCCCCCAGTGCCGCCGCCTCCTCCACCACGTCGCCGTCCACGTTGTACCGCCGCATCACCCGCGCCAGCACCTCCACTTCCATGACGTCCTCAAATTTGTGGATCTTGGACACCTGCGTACCATACGTACGGACGTTGCATGGGTTGGGTGACGCATGATGCGGGGGTAGCGGCGGGGGGTCACATTGATTGATTGACACCAGCCAGAGCCAGCAGTAGTTGTTAACGGCTGCGCCCGCCATATCTCTCCCCTGTGCATCCGGCCCGGCCCGGCCCGGCCCGGCCCGGCCCACCTTGACGCCCGGTTCCAGCGCCTCGAACTTGGCGGCGGAGCGCAGCGCCAGCCGCGCGCGCAACCAGCACAGCACGCTGGCGCCCACCACTACCGGGAAGATGCCGTACAGCACCCACTGCACTTACCAGTCAGACAGGCGGTTTGTGTGAGCACGGTCTCGTGGCGCAGAGGTTAATAATATTAGGCAGGATACTTGTGGGGGGACCAGCAGCAGGCAGCTTGCCATTGCATGTGGCATCTAAGCACGCACGCACGCATGCGTTCTTACGCACCAGCGTCACGTCGCGGCGGTGAGACAGGCTTTTGTCGTGGCCAAACACGATGTACACCAGGAGCAGCACCGTGTACAGCGTTGCAAACCACATGCCCGTCCATACACCGTTCACGTAGGTGCGGTAGAAGGGCACCTGCGCATGCAGTGGGACGGCGGTGCTTGGCCGGGCCAGGTCAGGCTGCATGACTGATCGTCATTCCTACCAAACGGACGGCATGATGACACATGAATGGTGATGGGTCCTCATCATAGAGCCGGGTACTGCGGTCGTTTGTACCGGTGCTGCCGTCACTAGGTGGCATATGCATCCATGCATGGATAACAGCAAAGGATATGAGCAGGGTATAGTGGCCATCCAGCAGCCCAGCACTCTTGCAGTCACGCATGCGGGCAATACACGCACCCGTCTGACGTTCCAGTACACGATCAAGCCGACGGCTAGCGCCACACACAGGGCCTGCGGCTTGGGCCACGACTGCATGTCGTCCGCCACGATCTACCAGCAAGCAAGCAATCACGCAAGCAGGATGGATGCGCGTCAAGACAGGGCTTGGCTGGGGTTAGTTTGCAACATGAAACCATACATGCACAGTTTGCTGCTGTGTGAACCTCGCCAACTGGAAAGCGCAGACATAAGCGTCATCATGCACTTGTGTCAGTAGCAGCACTGCTGGCCGCCCGCCCACGCACCCGCCCCAGCAATCACCCACCACGTAGAAGGCCTTGGCGGTCAGGATGCGCAGGCGCGTGATGGCTGCGGGCGACGCCAGGTAGCCCTTGGACACAGGGTTGAGGTCGGAGGAGGCGATCACCCTGTGCACACGTGTGTATGCGGTACGTGCGGTCGCCTAAAGGACACCTGACGACATGATAGATGGCATCAGGAGATGAGCGCATCAGCGCGGGCATACATCCAGCAGTAAGGATGGGTGCATTAGGTGCATGGGCGGCACTAGCGGCACACAACGCAAGCACCAGATAGGTTACGCAGGCGTGGCGGCCTGCTGAATAGCTAACAGAGCGAGTGAGGCGGGGACTCCGGGATGAAGCCCCCGCGTGCGCATGTAGGCAGGATAGGCAAGCTAGCAGAACAGTTCGTGCTCACTGCAGTAGTAGATAGATAGATAGCTCACATGAGCGCCGTGACGCAGAAGAACACGATAGCGGTGATGACAGCCACGGCCATGTGCAGGATGTGGGGCATTTTGAGACACTCCACTCCAGTAAAGTAAACATGATCCTGTTTATGGATGATCGATACAATTGCGTGCGTCGATAGGACAGGAACATTGGGGCATTGGATGGCTTAGATAGGTGGCTGGTGTGCACGAGGCAGCTTCGTACCCCAAGAGCTCGCTCCAACACAAAAAAACTTGATAACCGCATGCAAATAAACAGTCACAATGGATAGGATACCAACCTTAACAGGGGCGGTGAAGTTGCAGTTGGCGGTGAAGACGAAGTAGTCGAAGAATGACACATACTTCACGGGGAAGAAATGCGCGGGGAGATCTGGGTCACGCATGTTGGGATGGATGTAATAGCGTTTCGTTCGACGCCTCGCTTATAAAGCGCCTAAAGCTATGGGGTACATTCATGTGCAGCAGCATGTGCAGTCATCGACCACCAGCTGTCCATCCAAGTGCTCTTGCCTTCTACGCCCAGCCACCACCCCGGCTCACCGCAATAACCGCGGGTCCACGCTCCCCCACCAACACGTCCATTCCCTTCCCTACCAAACTAAACACGCGCTGATGCCCACGCGTCCTTCCCCCACATGAAGGCCCCACCGACCAGCATCATGAAGACCAGGTCAAACAGCACGTGCAGGAACACGGTGGCGTGCTTGAGCCACTTGCTCTGCTCCTGACGCCGCATTGCCAGCGTCAGCCACACCAGCCCCAGCACCGCCAGGTAGACCACCGCAACCATCACGTACATCACCTGTAATCACGTTTCCGGTATTTCGTTCGCCATTCAGGTGTGTGTGTGTGTGGCTACGTGCCTAAGAGAGTACCGGGAGAGACATGTGCATCCATGGCTGAGAGTGCGTATGCTCATGCCAAATCTGCCGCCTTTCTCCGGCTTGAAGCGAGCCTACGTAGGAGGCTCGCGTACAATTCAAGCGCCACCACATGAATTCGACAGCCAATACTCGTCAACTACCCAGATTCACAGGGGTTGTACGACGTTATACGCACGGAGTCAATTGCCTTCATGGCCGCGCACTACCTACCTGGCAGCAGGGCATGCGTACGGTACCCATGCATGCTGGCCACCCGCACGCACCAGAATGTAGGTATCGTAGCCATACAGTCGCATGATGGGGCTGCGCCACACCGCCCAGCGCACAATCTCCCACACTGCAGGTGGGGCGGACAGGTTGAAGTAAGGAAGGTCAGAGACAGCAGCATGTAAACCGGGTGGCGGTAGTGGGGGTGTACAGGTTACGGGCCTAGCCCGTTCCCTCACCTCCTCCCACTCCCTTAACTTACACCACTCGCCCCTGGCAGGGATAAACATTTCTATTTCTATCTTTCTTCAGGAAGCGTTGATTGATTGGGTCCATGCAAATTGTGCGTGAGCACGATAAGTGTTCCCCTGTGTCAGGGAAAAGGGGCTGAGCCCCTCCACAGTCTGAGGCCGAACTACCTCATCGCCCGGACATAGCCGGGGTCGGTTTGAACAGGCACCGAGCCAAACCTAGGTGCCCAACAGTCCCGGCACCACAGCAGGAGGCTGCCAGCACGCAGTGCAGGAGTCAACAGCAGCCGCACTACTTATCATACCACTGCTGCCGACAACACCACAGGCCTTGCTCGCCCCGCTGCGGACCGCTACCTAGACACCAGTCAGCTCCTCAGCCCGCGCGCTTGCGCCGCTTTTTGGGCGGCGCCGCGCTCTCCTCCTCCACGGGGCCTTTCCCGCCCCCTCCGCTACCAACATGTGCACCGTCACCGCCGCTGCTGCTGGGCCTCGTGTCGCCGCTGCTGCTGGGCCCCGGTGTTGGGGGGGGGGGTTGGTTGGTGCAGCGGTCTTGGTGATGACAGGAGTGAGTGACAGGAGCAGCACGCCAGGAACTCATACCGATGGCCGTCGGTGTTGTCGCGCCGACCAGCAGCTCCAGCTCCACAGTAGCCCGTTTGCTGATGCCTAAATCTAAAGAATGCGTATATTTTCGAGTAGCGCGTGTGCGCGTAGAAGCTATTGTAGTGTGAAGTTGTGGAAAGCCTTAGCCGTCGGACGCGCGCGCGCTCTGGATACCGCGAGTATGACGCTGCTGACCTTTCCTACTCGGCATCGGCCCGTTGAGCGTGGAGCAGCAGATCGACCCCCAGCTACAACTGCTCCGCGCAGACAGCTGGTTGGTCACCATCGCCGCAGACGACGAGCTCCCAGCGGAGCTCGAAGGGAAGCTGGAGGAGGCCGGCGGACAGTCCATCACGTGGGTGGTGCAGTACGATAGCGGGACCCTACAGCTGGGGGTAGCGCGCTTTGACATGGACAGCTACGAGAAGAACCCGGCCGTGGTGAAGGCCAAAGCAATGCTCGTAGACTGGCGGGAGCGGCGGGAGCGGTGCAGGCAGGCGGAAGTGGAGGAGGAGGACGAGAAGGAGAAGAAAAAGGAGGAGGAGAAGGGCGGCCGCGGCGGGAAGGGTGGCGGCGACAAACCGCCGTCGCCGCCGCCGCCACCACCGCCGCCGCCGCCGCCGCAACCGCTGCCGGACCAGGAGGACACACAGCTGCAGCAGCAGCAGCAGCAGCACGAGGAGCAGCTACGGAAGGAGCGGTACGCAGCCCACCTGCGCGAACAGGAGGAGATGGAGGAGCAGATCCGGGATGCGCTGAAGCAGGCGACGCCTCCCAAGCAGGAGGGACACGGCAAGGACGCTAGCGGTGACGAAAATATGGGAGACGGGGGCGGGGAGGACGCGGAAGAGGGCGAGGTGGCAGGCGGCAAGAACGGCGGGGATGGAGCTGCCCCGCGGCCGCCAAACGGCATGCCCCTACACGGGGTCAACGTGGACCCAAGCAAAACCGCCAACGGTGCTGCGGCAAAAACGGATACGGCCACCGCTAAGGGCAGCGCCGTGCAGTCGGACAAACCCGACAGCCGCAGCACCCCGCTGGCGGCAAGCCTGCCCCACAAAATCAGCAGCAGCAACAACAACAGCAGCAACAGCAACAGCAACAGCGACAGCAAGGAGCGGCCGCCAACGACCAACACCAGCACTAACGCCGGTTCTGCTGCCGATGGTAACGCGCAGGACGGTAGCGAGGGTGGAGGCGATCGGGTGGTGGAGGACGACCGCCACCGCCGCGGTGCCATAGCCAAAGCAGCCGCAACGGTGGCGGAGAACGCAAGGGCCAAGCAGCGGGCGAAAGGACCGGCGACGGAAGGGGAGGTGGACGAGACCACCAGCCTACCTGCTGCGGTCCCTGACCTGCTGCAGCAGGTAACCCCGCTGCCGCAACGCGGCAGCCAGCGCCGTAGAATGAACGGCAACACACCGCCGCCGGTCAACCTAGCCGGCGCAACCAGCAACCGCAACAGTGACGACAGCAGCAGCAACGGCTATGCATCCGTGGACGACGAGGAGGGCGACCCCCCTGCCCCCTCGCTCAAGCTCATGGATGAGGACCAACCTTCGCCCTTTGGGGCATAATGCGTAAGCGCAGACAGGGCGGCCGTGTATTGTTGCGACCACTACGTATAGCGACGCACAATGTACGCGGCCTACTCTCGCACCGAGGGGGCACCCCTGATGCGAAGCGTCTGATTGCGCTGATGAAATCTTGGGAAATAGCACAGCTGGATATTATCTGCCTACAGGAGACACGGGTCACGGCGGATCTTATTGACACAGCCAGGAAACAGCTCTTTATTGCAGCAACAGCAATCAGAGGCAGTGAGTATCTCTCGTTCTGGGGACCAGCCAGCACGGGGCCGAATGGAAGTCCGGCTGGGGGAGTTGCCATCCTCGTCAGGAGCTCTCTAGCAGAACAGCTCACGGCAACTGAAACTGTGGAGGCCAGATCAGATGACGGACGCCTGGTACAGCTACCGCTAGAATGGGGGGGACACAGCTTCAACCTGGTATGCGCATATCTTCCATCAGGCAGTGCAGCGGGACAGCGCAATTTTATCCAGCAGCAGCTAGCTCCCCTCGCCAGCAATGGGAAACATAACATTATCTGCGCGGACTTTAATTTTGTCATGCAGCCACAGCTTGACTGCACGAACCCCGACGCCCGGTCAGCAGACAGCGTAACAGCCAACCAGCTTGCATCAGCGTACCCGGGCCTGGTAGACGTCTTCAGACAGCTGCATCCGACTCTACGCTCGTATACATATTTTTATCGAACCAGGAATATTGCTGGAGCATCACGCCTGGACCGAATTATGGCATCAGCAGCCATCAGCGAGAATATAACTTCATGTCGGGTGGAGAATGGTGCCCCATCTGACCACCGTATGGTAATTTGTCGTCTAGCGCCCTCGTCATCAGCGGCAGTACAGCAACAGCCTGGTAAAGGGCTACGGCGATGTAAGCTATATTTTATGGACCACGGCGACCTTCGTCAGAGGTTTATGGACTGGTTTGATGAAAATGCGACCACTATGCCGTCCAACCCAACAGCAATAATTGACTGGTGGCCATTGTTTAAATCATCAATGGTTACTACAATTTACCATCTTAATAAGGAATCAATTCGACGGCATCATGCAGCAACAGAACAGCTAACACAGGCCAACATAGCGGCAGCTCAGGCATTTGCAGCAGTTGAACGGGCTGCCACTAGAGGACAGCAAGTCCACGACCTAGCGCATAACGCAGTGTCAGCACGTACAGCAGCAGCTCACGCAGCGGTGGAGGCCAGCGTATCTACAGAAAGACGCACCCGACACACATGGCTACGGATGGGAGAGCAACCGAACCCAATTATGACTAAACTCCTACGCCCACCGGCCACATCCAGGCGTATTCATGCTCTAAAATGCGGTAATGGAGCCACAACGTCTGACCCAGTTAAGTTAGCACAGGAGATGATTACCTTCTGGAGCGGCATCAGTAACACAGCAACGACCAACTCGGAGGCCCGCGCAACTGTCCTACAGGCCCTGCGGGCAGCGGGGCGCCGCTGCCCCCCGGGCGTAGCTCCAGAGATGGGTAGCCCTGTTGTGACGAGGGAGGAGGTGGCCAAGGCGCTGAAAGCAGCACCAGCCGGAAGGGCGCCTGGCGCGGATGGCATCCCAGCTGACCTTTACAAACGTTTTGACAACAAATTTGCACCAATACTAGCATCAGTCTTTTCAGCAGCAGCCCAGCAGCAGCGACTACCAAAGGGTTTCCTGGACGGAGTGATATGTTGCCTGCACAAAGCTGGAGACCCAACTGTGACAGCGAACTACAGACCTATCACACTGCTTGACACAGACTACCGCACCCTAGCACGGGTTCTTGCTACTAGGCTGTCGAAGGCCTTCAGCCAGACCATCAGCCCAGAACAGACAGCTTTCCTCCCGCTAAGACGGATTGCCGATAATATTGCGTTGCTGCAACTGGCACCACACGTCCTCAGGGGGTCAAATGAATCTGGAGTGGTAGCTTTCTTGGATTTCCATAAAGCATACGACACAGTCAACCGGGAATTTATGTTGGAATGCTTGGAAGCACTTGGTGTTGGTGACGGCTTCCTGGAATGGGTGCGCTTGTTACACGACGGTACACGCTCCGCAGCATTGGTCAATGGTCACCTCTCGCAATTTATTGAATTCACAACCGGTGTTCGACAGGGCTGCCCGCTAGCGCCACTACTATACCTAGCAATTGCTCAAGCCCTTCTCGCATGGCTCTCAAGCCAAGGCTTTGGCATTGACATACATAAACTGAAAGCATCCCAATATGCAGACGACTACTCGCAGTTTCTACGTAACCTGGCGGAGATACCGGCCTTTATCAATGCTATGGAGCAGTTTGGAAAGGCTTCAGGCCAACGCCTTAACGTAACTAAATCAGAAACTATTATTATTGGTGCTACGGACACCACAGCAGGGGCAGAACAGCCTCAGTCATCTCTACGAATGGTTGAATCGGCAAAAACACTGGGCGTGCACTTCAACAACAACAAGGGCCCCACGCCAGTGCAGAGCTTGGCACCCTCGCTGGATAAGGCTAATGCATGTATGAATCGCATTGCAGGAATGTCGCTCTCGACGTTTGGCAGGGCGGCAGCGGTTTCTGGTTACGCCTTAAGTAAAGCGCTATATAAATTGGAGTTCGAAGGCATACCATCGGATGGATCACTGGAAAAAATTATTAGTAACGCCACAGCCCTGGTAGACCGAGGAATCTCACCAGCCGCATACAGCAATAACCCACACGCCCGGCTACCGGGAGTCAGCAACGCGATTCTAAGTCTACCAATCAAATGTGGCGGTTTCGGCATGTTGCCAATGCTGCAACACGTGCGGGCTCGCCATGCAGTGCTAGGGATTCGAGGCGTAGCGGGAGGTGGTTGCACCCTCCTAAAATTTAACCCACCTTGGGCGCTCAACTTGAAATATGCAGTACGCCTTCACCACCCGGCGGCGCAACCCCTGGCGCTCTTGACGGCACGCAAGCACCCCACGACAGGGAAGCCGACGGTTATGGGGAAAATAATTGATACGGACTGTGCATTAATTGAGAGAGTATGCTTGGCTATTACACACCTACCGGAACCAACAATTATTGATGCCAGCAGGCTTACAGCAGAACCGTGGGTGTCAGAGGCACCACTATGGGGCAACCCCATTCTAAAATGCAGGCAGCGGAACGGCAATGAGGTGACACTGGAGAACGGGTTCTCGGATGTAGTTCAATTAGGCTCAATTAATACAGTTGGCGACGCAGTGAGGGCCTTGGACTCTTTTGCACGGATGAAGGAGAAACTAGGGGGCCTGAGAACCACAGACAGAGCTCCGCCTCGGATACGGAGCGAATGTACACGAATATATAAGGAAGATGTGATCGACACGGGCCTTTTCGGAGGACAGGGAATAGAAATGATGCCTAGGGCTTTGAGGAACGGGATAGACGCGTTGAGACGCCTGGAAAGCCTCATTGGCCACCTACCGGAGGGATGGGAAGAGGCAGCAAGGCAGGCAGGAAATGCAAATGCCGTAGAAAGGTATGCAGTTATGATTGACCACATCGTTGGGTGCCTGGGGTGGAAGTTGAGCAACATACCAATACCGCTGGCGACAGTAACAGTGAAGCAAGCTACGTACCTACAGATGAATGAAGCGTTTGATAAATTAAAAGTGAAACACGAAGAGTTTATTCGAGAGGCGAAGGACATGGGCAATACAGAGGTGGTGGCAACGGAAGACAGAAATTACATCTCGAGCACATACAAGCGGCTATGGAAAATTAAGTGGGAAGCCGACCAGAAAGAAGCGTATTGGAGACTAGCGGTCGGCGGCTTCTCGGGCTTCTCCATGCACCGAGGACAAGGCCATAATTGCCCGTGTGGAAGGGCAGATGCGTGCTCCGACCGCGTACACCACTTCAGTACGTGCACAATTGCGAAGGCGTTGAGGACACATATACAAGATTCTGCGGACATTGGTGATGAGGATAGCCTGTTTGAAATAGTTGTGGAACGTAGAAACCTGTGGCTACTGGCACCGCCTCACCAAACAATTCAACAGGCAATTTGGGATGTCGTATGCTTGGCGGCGATTTCGGCCATGGACTACGGAAGGAGACTGCTTTTTGCGTCTAGGAATGAGCAAGGATACGTAGGGAACGGGGCGACACTGGCTAGAGTTAAAACACAAGTGATAGCAGACTTTTGGGCAAGACTGCAATCGTACGTGAGCCTGGGCATCAAGCCAAGGGGGTGGGATAAAACCCCACCAGGTCACCCTTGGATTGAAAGAAGGGAGGATGGCAGCATGAGACTGAACAAACCAGCGTATATTACATTTGAGGAGGATTTGGATGAGTGAAGTGGTGGAGCTCCCATGGGAGCAAGGCCTACTAGCCCAAGGCCCAGAGTAGGCTGTCGGCGTTGCAGGTGGCACGCCCCTGAGGTCTAGAGCAGGGTGTTCGTACTAGTTCCAGTACGCTTTCGCTGGCTCGCGAACTGCGTCAGCAGGTCCCTCCTGTAACCAATGCAATCTTTCCTAAGCCCGAGCTGACTCACCTACGCGCACGAGCGCGCGGGCGCCACGCGTGATCGGCGCCGTTTATGCGAGCAGTGCAACCAATGGAGCGGGGCCGGTCAGCGTGGCGCAGGAGCACTAGGGGCGTGGCGGGGCTCCTGGGAGCTCCCACCACCACGCCGTCGCCGGGGGCGAAGCATGCAGCCCCCGAAACGACCGACGTGTGTAGGGGTTATGACGACCTAGGGGCGGGTGGCGGGGGCTGCGGGCGCCGCAGGGTTGCAAAGAAGGTAGTGATACGGGCGTACAAGTCGAGGCCAGCACGGCGTTGCAGGCCAAACAACTGCGGCCACCTGTCAAGCTGTTCGCCCCCCCCCCTGGAACGCTTCGCTGGGGGGGCTCAGCCCAAAAAGCTCCAACGTGCCTATCTGTTACTTTGCCATAGGTATGGCGCTATGCTAGGACTTTCCGACGAAAGGCAAGTCCATGGATGAATGGATGTTCGCTTCTCGCACCGACGTTTCTGGGCCACCGAAATTTAGCGTTCAATACCCGTTCACACGAGCTGTAACGTGGTACTCGCGGTATACGCCAGTATTGAGTTTGGTGCCGACGCAGACACGCAGACACGCACGGACAGGGACAGGGTCCTGGGGGCCTTCGCCCAGGGTTTTTCACATCTCACTTTCAGGATTACGCCACACGATTACGCCCCTAGTACTCCTGATTTTTTAAGATTACGCATTGAAATAGCATTTTCCTGCATGTTCCGTCTGCATTGTCCGTACTAAGAGCGTTGCGAGAATATGCTGTCAACGGAACACGAAAAATGGTCGCACGTACCTGAGTTTTTGGTGTTGATCACCCATGCAGCCATGCTGGGATTGAATACGACTGCAGGGCACGCACGGGAGAAGGCAGGCTCAGCAGGGTGACGTGGCACCGACAGGAGCCTACACCCGGGCCGTATGTAAGTACCGCATGCAGCATGCACGTACTCACCAATGAACGCCATCTGAGGAGGCGTATCCGCACATGCGCGTATAACAATATATAAGAGAAACGTCATATTACGTTATGCCTTTGTACGTATGTAACGTATGCGGGGCTAGTGGGGCAGCAGGTGGACCGCCGCAATTCAAATGCAGGGGCGGGGGGCGGCAGCGGCTTGATCAAGTCTTTTCTGATGATCCGTTGAGGTCCAGTCCATCCACACGCTATAAAGAACCAAGTGAGCTGATGTATACGTCAATGGTGCACTTACCAGACCTTCCAGCAAGATCTTCAGGACGGCAGACTTCCAGCTACTGCGGATGCGTGAAAGCGCCAGTGCATGCGATGCATGCATTGTTCAAGAGCATATTATGCGGGCGTGGCACACGGCCCCGCACGAGGCGACCATGACCAAGCAACCGTTGCTAACAGCATGCAAGCCATATATACCTGAGGGCTGATTGGCGGACCAGAGTGTACATGCCTGCAGAAGACGTGCCCGCGTGCGTGTATGTACGCGCACAGAACACAGCAGCAATCATCGTTCATCATCATAACTGCTTGCATTCCATGGCCACTAGCTATCTAGCATGGCTCCTGCCTTGTACTTGCAGCCCAGCGCGTGAGACAAGCCCTCCGGACTGGAGAGTCCTCGTCCGCCAGCAGGCCGCATACAAAAGGTTACGCAGGCGCGCAACCGCTTTCTCTATTCTCCTGGCGGCTACCTCCGTATACCTCCCTACGAGGCTTCATGCAGTCATGCAGGCTATGCAGGCTACGTTAGGTACGCTGCTCGATCGCTTACGCACATGAGTACACTCCCTCAATGAAGCTCTTCTTCTGCTCCAGTAGGTCCTGCTCCTCCTCATTTCCTTGCCTGCACCCAGGGATAAGGGGTGTACAGCAGGGGCGTACATGGGGATGAGCTAGGGGTTACGCCAGGATGACCCTGGGTTTGATGCTGGACTTGGTCGTTGCCCGTCGGCGATGCTGCTGCTGCTGGCGTGGCGCGGCCCTGGTGCGCTACGCGCGACCTTCATAGCATCTCAATCATCAAGTTTGGTCTCGCCGGATGGCCGCTTCGAGTGCTGGAACTGAAGGCCGCACCGCTCACGTTTCCCACACCTCAAAACCATTACCCGGGCGGGTGGGAAGTTCTCGGTTTGATGACCATATGGCTGCTGAAAACTTGGAACTAGAGGCTCTTATGCTTCCAGAGAACGCGCGCCCGACCGCTGCCCGTCCTGCTTGCAAGCCTCGTCAGACACTGGACACAAACTAGTACCGTCGAACAGGCCGGCAGATGCCTTTTACAACCTTCCCAGCAGTTTACACAAGACGAGATGTATCTTTATACTTACTTCTCACGGCGCAGAGCTTTGAGGTCTGACTTGCGCGAGCTGCCTTGTGAGCTCGTGCCGTCCGTTCCACTGGCGCCGCTGCGCTGAGAGCCAGCACCGTCGTCATCTCTTGGAGCCATCTTCTTTCCTTAATGCCCAAAAATTAGCTGCATGGCGCCGGAATGAAATCTTACTGTCCTCTTAAACTCTTGAACACAGTATGTGTGGGTTTCAGGATTTGGTAGTATGTCTAAACAGATGAAAGAGACGCTGCGATATGCAGTATGATTTCATTTGCATCATGCCATTGCGACCAGCCAGTCTGCGATGTGTCCGAATCGATTCGCTTTTTTCGATGGCGCAGCCGACCGCCAGCAGACATACAGAATTGCACGAGCCATACCTGGCGCATACAGTATGAATACTGTATGTGGTTTGTCGCCCATAAATGCAGCACCTTGGGAACCAAGTTGTCGAGGGGCGACGGCTGCCCAGCCTTTGTACCCTGTTCGCCTGCCTGCCCCCCAAACCCCTGGAACTGGCATGGGGCAAAAATGCGAGGTCCTAGTAGTGTCCGAAGCCCCCCACATATCCGCAAGTACAATCAAGCAAGGCATTTGGCGCATAAGCAGAAGAAACGCGCTGCCATTGTACCGACGTCAGTTGCTGGAGCGTTTTTGCTGGCGCGCATTCCGGGCGCCCGGCGGCCAGGCGAAAGCACGACCACACAGACAATGCGACGCCACGCAGCGTGAGAGCCGGAGCCGCAGCGCACCTGCAGGCAGGTGTCATGCGTCCACGGATAAGCGCCGAAGTTGAACGCAAGCGTAATGCGAAGACAGCGTGCAGCAAGCAGTGTCCGGGCGACAGTGTGACAAGCGAGCAAGGGCAAGAACAAGGAGCGGCAGGGCAGGAGAGGGGCCCCAATGTACGGAATGGCGGGCAGGGCGAATGCGGTGCAGCACGCCAACAACACAGCCGGAGGTGAGGAAGCGTAGCTGATGAGGCGGTGTAATGCTGACACTTCGGGAGGGGGCCTAGGGACGCGCTCTACGGTCGGCGGGGTGTGCGGCAGTTTTTCGTCCAGCTTCGAGTGGGCGCTGGCTCGTATCTTCCGGGAAGAGGCCCGGGAGCATGTGAAAAATTGCACCCAAGTCCCATCTTTCCCACGGCGCCTCAGGACCCGAAAAGTGCCATTTTTGGGCTCAGCCCCCCCAGCGAAGTGTCCCGGAGGGGGGGGGGGGCGAAGCCCCCCCAAAACACCGTGCCAAAACACCCCTGTCCGTGCGTGCGTGCGTGCGTGCGTGGCTGGCTGGCTGGCTGCGTCAGCAAAAAGGGCCATTTTAGGCGAAGGACCCAGGAGCTTGCCGACTGGCCGCAGCGTAAAATAAGTTTTGAAGAAGGGGCAAGTGTGGGAGCGGGAGGCGCCTGTTGAGAGGGGGTCAGGGCCAGGGTTCGTGTGTCGTTCCGCGTTATTCGTGTTGCGGTCCTAGCCTTTTCTCTGCTGTAATTTCTCTGGCGTTCGCTTTTGTTTGTTGATATAGCTCGGAGGTCCTATTTGCTGTTCCTCCTCTGAGCTTGAGCTCGTAGCAGTTTAGGTGGCTGCGTGCGCGCGCTGGCGCTCTCTTCTGTGTCTTGCTTGGATGTACGTGTGATCGGTAAGCTGTCGAGGCCACTGGGCGCGAAATTTTGTAGTGCACGCAGGTCTCGGCGCCAGGAGATCGCAGCTCGGTGCGAGCAGCAGCCAGCGCGAGCCAGCCCAGAGCAGTTCAGGGCTTGATCAAGAAAGCAGAGGGGGCAGGAACTCGGACCGTCATGGCGTAGCAGGGTCGAGGGCAGAACTCTGCGGCCGCAGACCCAGGTGGAGTCTGGGTGACGAACTCTCCCAGGTGGAGTCTGGGTGACGAACTCTCCCAGGTGGAGTCTGGGTGACGAACTCCCCCGCACTGGGTGACTGGCGCCCCAGGTGGAGTCTGGGTGACGAACTCCCCCGGCAGGAAGTCGCCCGGGTGACAAACGCCCCCAGCTCAGCATCTGGGTGAACAACTGCCGACCCTTGACGGAGGACCCGATGGGAAGACGCGGCCGCAGACCACCAGCACAGCAAGCAGGCGGGGCGGGGGTCGCAACAGCTGGGGCGGCGTAGTGCTGGCGGCAGCGGTGCGCACGGCTGCAACCTCTTGAATGCGGGATTTGTGGGGGGGCCTGGCCACGTAGCTGCGGCGGTGCTCACTGCCGCAGCTCTGGCGCGTGGCCAGGGGGAAGGCGGACCAAGGGGGCTGACGGCGCGCGCGTTGGCAGCTGCGGCGGTGCTTACTGCCGCAGCTGGGACTGGAGCTCCCCGGCTCGTTGGGCACGCACACAGTTGCTAGGACTGGCGGCGCACAGGAGCAGCAATGCAGTACGCAGGATGTGGGGTGGGGGGTTACGCCAGCAGACGGCATGGTGGACGGGCGTATGCTCCCCGCCATGGTTTTTCCCGTCTGCTGGGGGGGTGTGGCTTGTGTGTGTGTGTGTGTGTGTGTGTGTGTGTGTGTGTGTGTGTGTGTGTGCGTGAGCAGTTTGCTGTAGTTGGTAGTTTCCTGACGATTGGAGGGAATGGGTGAGGGGGGTGGTTGCTGCCCGGGGTGTGGACTGAGTATCCAAACCGGGCAGACCAAGTGTGAAGCAGCAGCCTGGTTGCTGCTTGCCTACGGCCGGTAAGCTTGAGCGCAAGCGGCCTCAAGTCTTCGGACCGTCGGGCATTATCCCCCTTTATGAATTGCCCTCCCCCGGACAGTGTGTGGTGTGGTTGTGTGTGCGTGTGTGATTGCTTGTGGTATGTTTGTTTTCTAACCGGTGTTGCTCAACACCATCGTGCAGCTCGGTGGTCCGCCGCTCTGCGAAAGACACGCCCCTATCTCAAAAGTTCAATACTGGCACAAACCGCGACTGCCACTTACTAGAAATTGAATATTGTATATTCCATGTAAATAGGCGGCAGGGAAAACTTGGGCGGAGAGAGAAGTGCCTTCGCGCATCCGCGGACAAATGGCTTTCGCGAGGTCGCGAGGATAGTCACGGACGCCCACGTTAATAGGGCCTATGATACAAACTATATTGACGGCATGCGACGCGGGGAACTAAAGCGCGAGTTTGTGACAACTTGCGGAGCCATGTCTGTCGCCCCTCCGACGAGCCTCGAGGTCGCTCCCACCCCGCGCCTAGCCCGAGGAATGTCGGGCATCGGGGAGGTCAGGAGCGCTGTAGAGGGCTACAAGTGTTTGGGATTGGCAGCAAGGGGACCCTTGACTCGCGTGGATGGCGTGTGGGATTTACGCACGCGTGCTTTGTGCTGGCTGAGTCCTTAGACCCAAGCTGCGCATCGTCCGCATGGGCCTTCCGCTCATTGCCTTGAAGCAGCCACCCACCCCATGACTGTATTGGGGCTCAGCCCATTTTCCAGCTGTACAAAGCTGACATCCCTTGTCCGTGCCGAGCCGCATGGGTACGGCGGTCGCGCTGCCAAAGTCCGGCGCTTTGTAGCCGACAGGTTAAACAAGACGCTATGCACTTAAGGTGAATAGACTACAAGGCATACGGGAATGGCAGCGCGTTTGAATTTCCGACCGGAGTTCCGACAGCCTTTGCTCACGTATCGAATCCTACTTGACGAGGCCATACTAGGTATACACATTGCATAATTGAATACATTTGCCGGAAGAACAGCCTAATTCAGGCCGACCCTAGCGACCCGGTGTTGGGCGACCACCCACCCGGCCATTGCTTGTATGGGCGTCCTATCGCTCCCCCGACATGCTCATTGAGTATTATGTCCTACCAGGTGTATGCAGACAAGACAGGCCAACAGCTGCGTGGTGCATTGATTACGCCAGGGCCCGGCCATGATGCACCATCGTTTGTTCAGCTGACTCAAAAACGTCGTCCGTCTCGCAATGCAATCAATAGGTAACTAACACTAAGGCCTAAATCATTTGGTGCGCGCTTGCGAGCGGCTTGGGAAAACACTGTCGGTATAGCTACGTCCTCGGTGCCTGTGCTCAAGCGCGCACCAGGTGATTTAGGCCCAATTGTTAAACATCTATTGATTGCATTGCAAGACGGACGACGTTTTTGAGTCAGCTGGACAAACGATGGTGCATCATGCCCGGGCGCCAGCAGGATCGACAGCAAAGCAACTCAATAAATAGATATTAGACAATGGAGCCTAAATCATTTGGTGCGTGCTTGCGAGCGGCTTGGGAAAACACTGTCGCTAAAGTTGCGTCCGTGGCGCCTGTTCTCAAGCGCGCACCAAGTGATTTAGGCCTTATTGTTAGTTACCTATTGATTGCGTTGCGAGACGGACGATGTTTTTAAGTCAGCTTGACAAACGATGGTGCATCATGCCTGGGCCCCGGCGTGATCAATGCAGTACGCACCTGTTGGCCTGTCTTGTCTGCATACATCTGGTAGGACAATTTACGCAATGAGCATGTCGGGGGAGCGATAGGGCGTCCATACAAGCAATGGCCGGGTGGGTGGTCGCCCAACACCGGGTCGCCAGAGTCTGTCTGAATTAGGCTGTTCTTCCAGCAAATGTATTCAATTATGCCGGCCAGCCCCCAACCCCCTCGTCGCCGCCCCCCGGAGATGAGGACACCGGTATCCGGCCGATCCTGGGGCTGCATCACCTTGCCTGCATGCACGTAACCCCCACCCGGCCGGCGCTGCCTCCCTGTGCGGCCGCCGGTTCCTGACGGGTGTGGGGAACCGCAATGCGGTCCGCACCCGTCGCTGTCCTGCTATTGCTTACTGTCCATCGTGCCCGTCCTTGCACGGCTCCGCATTCGCATGGCCCATGCCGCATGACGTACGACCGGGATTGCGCCGTGCAACGCGCGCGTTGCTCTTTTTCTGTTGGCCGCCCCGCGTCAGTACTTTACTCCTTCCTTGCATGACTTCTTTCTCAGTACCTTTCCTTAGTTTTAGGTCAGCACCCGCCGCCCCGCAGCGCAGCCTCAGCCCAGCACCGCACAGTCTCGCTGATTCCTTGCCTGTTCTTTGAGCGCTTTGTTGCCTTGCCTGCTGCTTCGTGGCTTCCGTGGTTTTTCCTTTACGCTTCTTTCTCTCTTCCCTCGCATGTCGTGCTGGGCACCGGTGGCGCTGGCGATTTTCAGGTTGGTCACACCTCGAGCTCGGCTGCGCCAGCCCAGCGCGCCCTCAGCACAGCAGTCCGAACCGTATAGCTTACAGCCTCCTGGCGGTATTCGGCCGGCTCATGTCAGCGGTTACCGTCTCTCGGAGGTAATGTGGCCGCGCACTACGCCTTACCGCTCACCCTCTTCTCATGCTGCTTGCGAGACACGACATCAACATCGGGTGGCGTGCTTTCGCTTTTGTTTCGCAATTTAGCGCATGTGTATACATAGTATGGCCTCAGCCCAAAAACTTTGGAGAAATTGTAAACGGCCCCGCTGGCAGCCCCCTGTTCGCGCAGCACCTGGCCTGCATACGTTACATACCTGTCTCGAACATATCTCCACCTGCACTTGTGCCGTGCTTCTCTGCAGCTCTCCTCATGCCTTTCATCACTTTCCATGTGCACCGGCTGCCCCCTGACCTATTCCCTTAGCTGCTCGCCGCTTTGCCACCCGCTTCCCACGAGACGGACCCGTTAATCCCCTTCCCCACGCCTGCTTCCCCGCTTCCCTGCTTCCCCACTTCCCGTCGACATGCCCATACACCATGGACGTGAAGCACACTGCGCGACCGCTGCAACTTACATGTCGTCCTGCAACCGGGCCTGCCCAATGCAAGAAATGTATACTCTGCACGTCCCCCCACAAAATGCACGTTCCCCCAACCCAAACTCGTCCCACCCCCCGCATACATGTTATGGTGAGCTGTGAGCACCTCACCCTTGCAGCTCACCATCATTCTGTACACCGCTGTAAGCGGTGATACGCGCCACACGACCTATAACCCCCGGAAGGGATATCACACAGCACCCGGAGGGAGCGTGGCATGCGTGTGGGTTTCACACACGTCGGATGCGTACGTCCAATAGTGCTTATCAGCACTGCACGCACGGAGTCCAACAAGTCTACTTACAGGCGTATTCCTACGCCACCTGACTCACGGTTCTCCAGGGCTCATATCTTCATCTTTCCGGAAAGAAACTGGCCCGAAATATGCCCCCCGGAAATAAGTCGCCGGACGTTTTGGGGGGCCCATCTTTCACGTACCGGACAGATTCACGGCCCCAAATCTTCCTCAATTACCCCGCCCCCCCAACGCTAGAAAATGGCACTTTTGGGGCTCTGAGGTGCCTTGGGAAAGATGGTGGAAGCGTGCCTTCTTTCCGGTCCACCAGCCACCCCCAGGGGAAGATATGAGCCCTGCGGTTATCATATAGTTCTCTGTTTCTCATAGGAATTCCCATTACCATCCCATTAGCGGACCTCTAGCCAACTTCCCTCTCGGTAAGCACCTAGTATGATCCTGGCAAGCTACTGATAGCTTACAACCGCTGATGTCACCCTACGGCCATCAAGCTCATCAAAAGAATTGACAGCCACCATCCGCACGTCCAGTGCGTGCCACAATTCCAGCAGGCTGAGTAAGGCCTCACTCGAACAAATGCTTCCTCACCATGTTTCCCTATGCCAGACACCTGCCTGCCCCGGAACACTCATATAGCTATGTCGCAGCGCGCGGGGCTCCAAAGTAGCCGTGCGTGGCAGTCTTGACTTCCTTCTTGGGCTCCTCCTGCTTAACGAAGCGGCCCTTGGCCATGGCCGCAGCCTGCAGCAGGCACAACCACCAGCATCCGAGTCATAACAGTTGCTAAGCATTCAATTGGGCCTGGACCACCGTGTCCCTCTCATTATGCATGACGCAGCGGCACCACCTCCCAACATGGAGATCAGCCACACCGCGCACCAATAAACCCCAAGCCCAACAAACCGCATCACCGCATGGCCTCGGTTCTCACCTTCAGCCAGTTGGCCTTGACCGCCTCCTTGCGCTCCTCTTGTTCTTTGAGCGCCAGCTCCTCGGACGTCAGTTTGGGCTGCGCCGTCACCTGCTGCGCCGCCGGCACCTGCTGCGCCGCCGCCACCGCTTGCTGCTGCGGTGGCGCGGGCTCCTCGTTCAAGTCCCGGCCACCGCGCTGCACCACGATGCGATTCGTGGCGATGCCCTCCAAGTCGCGCATAACCCGCTGCACTATGTCGATCTGCTTGGCCATCTGGGGTTAGAAAGAGGCAGCAAGAATCGAGGAAAGCATCAAGGTATGGAGCGTGCTACAAAAAAGAGGACGCAAGTCATTCAAATGGTAAGTCAGGCCTTCACAACAAGAAGCCTAGAGATGCTGGCTCACCCGGATGATGGTCTGTTCATACATGCGCAGCCGCTCCTCCACGTCGTTCGAAATGAGCTGCAACGCATCAACGGCGGCGGACATGAGAGGGCGGGTTTAGTCCGTCACACACAACATAGGACGACGAGCGAACGGCAAGAGCCCATGGCAAGGCGCACACGGCTCACCTGCATGTGCCGGTCTACATGCAGCACCACCTGCTTGACCTTGGCATCCACGATCGCGACCGCCTGGTCCAATGCATAGCAAGCCAAGGCGCCTTGGCGTCAGTCACGGTAATCCAGTTGGTGCCGCACTATTCAGCAAATGATGGATACCCTTCACAAACCTCAACTGTCATGGACTAGAAAACGGATGCCACCTCACCTGGTGCGCAATCATGGCGGCCTTCTGTTGCTCCGCCTTCTCCTGCGCCGCCTGCTCCTCGAAGCTGTTTAGCAGCGCCCAGGCGCCGTTCAGGCCACCGCCACCCCCGCCACCGCCTCCACCGCCCATCTGCTGCTGGCGCGGCATACCGCCGCCCATACCATAGGCGGCCGCCGCTGCCGCCACGCCGGAGTTGTCTGGCATGAAACCCGCGGCCTCCATGTTAAACTGTGGCATGGCGCGCATGGCGGGCTTGGCGAAGGCGCTGCGCAGCGTCTCCTCAAGCGAGCCCGACACTGCAGTGCAGGGGAGGGCAGTCCGGCGGGCGGCTAAAAATGAGGACAGAAGCATGACGACAAGGTGATTGCAGATGCACAGGAGTATGGCACGCGCACGCATGGTAGCACCGCCTCCCGACTGCATTACGCACCTCCACCCGTCGCCGCAAGCGCGCTGGCCACCGCGTTGGGCGCCATCTGCGCCGCCACGCCGGGCGCGTGCGGGGACTGAGTCATGGCGTTCAGCACATTGGTCTGGTTCTGCGTGGGCATGGCACACACGGGCAGATAACAACTAGGTTAGAGTCAGCTGCAGTTAGGAATGTGACAGCGTGTGAAGCCCTACAGAGCCGATGCAAATGCCTGGATGTTTCCACCTGATTCCGATACGCCCACCTGCACGGACAGGTCCACAATGGATTTTTCCAGCTGCGCGTGGGCCTGCGCGGTGGACTGCTTGTGCGCCTGTGGGGAGGAAAGGAAGGCCGCGGTAGGCTCGTGCGTGAAGAGGCCGCTACACAGCTATAAAGTTGACGCATCCAGACTGTCACACGTGTTTGTTGTCCTGGCCCTGCTTACCGAGAGGCCTTTGTGCAGTGAAACCACGTCCTGCGGAACACATCAAGGCATAGACGGTGCGGCAATGCTGAGGCACCTGTACCCATTTAGTAATCCACGCAGACACATAGGCAACATTCCAGAAGTCTGACGACAGCCGCCTCACCATGGCGATCTGGGTCAGGTTGTTCTTGAGCTGCTGCATGGCCTGGTCCTGGCCCATCATTGCCTCGGACATGGCCGAAGTGCCGCCCGGCACGATGGTGTTTACGTGCTCGCGTAGCCGCACCTATGACGCGGTTGGAAGAAACATGATGTAATACGACATCACTTGCATCCTTCTCTGCGCCGTCTGCGCACTTACATGCTCCCATGTGCCTCTCATCCCGGAGTATAAACAAGTCCACAACCTCTTCATGCCCGCTCACACCCACCAGGTTGGCTGCCAGGTTGGCGAGCTCCTTGCGCAGCTGCGACATGTCTGACTCCCACTCTGCTGCGCCGCCGCCTGGCACCAGCTTGTTGCCCACAGCCGGCCGCGCAGCGGCGCCCGCCACCGGCGCCACCCCGGCAGGAGGCGTCGGCGCGGGCCCAGCAGGCGGCATGATCTTCTGTGGCGCTGGCTTGGCCGCACCGTTCTTGGGCTTGCCAGGCCCCGACTTCTCGTCATCCGACGGCTCGTTATCTTCCTGGATGAAGTCCTCATCTGACACCTTTGCGGGTGGCGCAGGCGCCGCAGGCGCGGCGGCGGCCACAACCGCACCTGCACGTGCCGCCGCGGCGGGGCTGCTTGTCGGATTGGTTGTGGCAGCCGCCTTTGCCGTCGCTTGCTGCAGCGCAGCAACGGGCGCGGGCGGCGGAGCTGCGACTGCCGGAGGTGAGGGCGGTGGCGCGGCGGCCACAGCTGCAAGCTGCTGCTGCGTGGTCAGCTGTGCTCTACTAAGGGTGGACACCTGAGTCTGCAACTGACTGATGAGCGTCATTAGCTGGTTCTCCCGCGCCTCCATCTGCAGATAAGCAAGGAAGGGTCACAGCGGGGCACCTATTGTACAGACACAGCAGGTACCACCTCAGGTGCCGCTACGCCAAGAACTATGCTGCAGGCACGTAATGCGGCAGTTTGAACAAGCGCCGTATCCGGCTTCGCACCTTCTCCAATCGCATCTCCAGCTGCGCCTGACGCTCCAGCATGCCAGGCGGGGGGCCCATGGTGGGCACGTTGCTCTGCAAGGGCGGTGGCTCTAGACGTTTGTACACATCGCCCAAAGCATCGGCCATTTGTGCGGGCCCAGTGATGCAAGCAACATGCAACGCCGTCCTTCATCACATGCTCATGCTCGTGTCCGAACATGCCTTTCCCCATTTTCCACCGCAATTCGGGCTCACCATCGGAGCAAGCAGCCCGCTCCCGCCGGCTCCTCCACCCGGGGTGCCCGCCACCGATCGCCGCATGCTCATGGGGCTCTGTGCGCGAACTGGCCCCAGCCCGCCCGGGCTTGCTCCCAGCGAGGGCGAGTTGGGCGCCTGGCTCGAGCCAGAGTTGCTGGGCAGCCCCGGCAACTGCATGATTTTGTTAGGGCCCAGCTGCGGCAGCGTCACGCCGCTGCCGCCAACACTATTGCTGCTGCCCAGCGCGCCGCCGGCGGCTGCGGCGGCTGCAGCGGAGGAGCGTGGTGTCGTGGGCCGCGGAGCCTGCGCAGTATGAGGAGCCATGGGGGAGTAACACGTCGGGAGCACCACAAGCCGCGCATTGACCTAATCCAGAGCGTATTGGGTACAGCCAAACAAACGTATAGCATCAAGCTAGCTAGTTGCATGGTCGTGTTGCCTGTTTTAGGCTTACCAGGTCATGGCCTGACAGGGCCACCCCGTCCGACACCCGTGGGCCAGTACGCGTCCCGTTCCGGACCAATGTGCGATCCACCTGCTGGGCGGGGGTGCGGGATAGTTGTCACTCGCTATATTTCGTGCAACTACTTGGTGCCATGGCAAGGCAGCAGGGCCTTAGATTTAGATAACTAAGGATAAGCTTACGTAAGCTTATTTATAACTTAGACATTAGACAGAGGCCCCCCGACGACCATAGTCAACGCACGGTCAAACTAATGTTGCTATATAGCATTATATAAGCTTATCTAACGTTATCTAAGGTTTAGACTGGGGCCATGCGGTACGCCGCCCACGTGCCAGGGCCCCGCCAATGGCCCCGCTCGGCTTTTCAGCTCGCACCACTTAGCCACGCATTGTGCCTACCACTCCAGCACTCCTAGCTGGGCGCAAACGCCACCGAAAGTGGACTCCTTGGACCCGAGGCATTGTCCCAGGCCCAGCCGCGCCTGCAGCTGACGGCGGAGGGCATGCCGTACATTACGGAGACGCTCGTGGAGTGAGCAAAGCGGCCGCCGCTGCGGAGCACGGACAGGAGGCTGCAGCGGAGAGGAGGCTGAGCCAGCTTGAGCATTCACGCATTCTTGCATTATATATGGGGGCTTGACGTAGACTGCGTGGGGCGCATGGGGTCTTGGTTGGGGTGAACTAGGGCAGGACGGGACTGAAGGGCTGGGCTGTGCAGAATGTGCGCCCGAGGCTTGGGGCACATTGGGCCCGTTGAATGAGGTTGAGAGCGGCTGCGGCGGCGTTGACGTGCATGGGTTCGGGGACCGTCTGGCGCTGGAGTGCAGTGGGGTTGAGCAGCACAGGCTTTCGGACTGTTGATTACAGAAGGGGACGGAGAGAGCAACACTATTTTGCAGCAAAAACGGCTCAGCCCATGACCCACTTCTCCTCGGGACACCCCCCGTCTAAGGTGGGCCTGCCTAACTTAATAAGCATAAACAAGCATAAATAAGCTTATCTAAGGGTTATGTCCGCCCGGCTATCTGAGGTTTTGGCCAACACTGCAAGGCAGCCCCCTTTCCCCACAGCCAATGCCGGGCAATGCTGGATTGCCACCTGTGCAGCCTGGCCCAACCCAGAGCCGCTACGTACCCTTTTTCCGATCGTGTCAGCCTACAACCACCGGCTCACGCTTCACCTTCCCAGACGTACCACACGCGCAGGCACGCACCTCTCCGCGCTCTCCCCTCAGCATGCCCAGCTCCGCCATGAGGTCGTCCAGCGTGTTGGTCACCATGCCGCTGGCCATGGGCAGTGGCTCGCGCGGTGGGCCCTGCTGCCGGCTAGACGTCATGGGCCTCTCCATGAGCATGCGCTCAATCTCGCTGCCGAACGCGTCGCCATCCTGCAGAGAAAGTGAAGGTATTGGCCGGCGCGGGGGAGGCTTGGCGTCCGGCAGGTAGGCAGACCAGGTTGGCCGGCAGCGTGTTATCGGGTGTTCAGGAGAAGGGCGCAACTGATTTTCTTTGCACAACAGAACGTATGAAGTGAGGTTGCGACGGGGCCTTATATTTGTGCGCGTGTGATGAGTAGGCTTTCCGCCTGCCCCCGGTACTGCCGAGTCTAGCAGCGCAGCAGTTGGCACCCCAGAGCGGCACTGCCCAAGGCTTAACTTGAGATTGCTACGCGCTGCCAGCCTGTCGCACTGTGACATCATAGCTTCCCGGAATGATTCAGCAGCGTGGTAGCGGTCCCTTGCGCGGCCGCACTTCACCAGCAACGCATGTATGTGGCCCGAACCCCCGCAAACCGAGGCAATACCAACCATGTTTAAATGTCCTTGGCCCACCTTTTTTGCCATGGTTTGAACAGGGCTGCTGACTGCAGCCCCGCTACGCTCCGCGGGGCGCTAGAAGCTCAGAGGCTTGAAGCGAGCTCTTGACTAACGTGCGTCTTCTTTAGATAGCTGTAGGTGCATCATCATGTGTTGATAATGATATAAGGACAATATCCTCAGCGGAGGCGACATTCGAGTTGGAACGTTGCAGAAGACAAGCTGGAGGGCCTGCTAGTGCTGTAACAAACCTTACGTGACATAGGCGTAATGTCGCCATGGCATTTAGCAAGAGGCCTGACTTATCAATCTCCCATCTTCCACATGTGTTCATGTGTGTTTTTGCCCCTTGTTTTCTCACTTGTTTCGAGGCTTGAAAATTGCTTACGCAGCCAGCATGCTTACAACGTACAGATGATATGCACATAAGACTGAGACATTGACCGCAAAATGGCCACGTTGGTTTCAAACTACGTCATAAGCTTCAATCTAGCTTAGTATCAATATTTGCCGAGCGAGAGGAAAGGTCGGGCACACGATCTCCCTCCGGGCACAGGCACGGCGGGGCGCAACTACCTTCCCCGCCGGGTGACCTGGTACCGTGCCCAGTCATGGCAGTTCTCAAGATTTCTGTCGGCGTGGCTCTGTTGGCCATCATGCTCCAGTACTTTGGTGCGCGACGAGCGTGCAGGGCCCACCTCTTCCAGTTCGCAGGCAAACCAAGCCGCGACCACCTCCTCCCCACTCTGCAGGTGTCACGCCACCCATCCCCGGTCTGGAGTTCCTTTCCCCGCGCCTGAGCGGCAATGGAATGGGCGCCGGCAGCATCAACACTGCAAAGCTATTGACGGACCTGAACAGTGACGTGCGGCCGCAGCCCCTACAGGGGGCCGCGCCACAAGGCGTATCGGACCCGCAGGATGAGATGCACCCGCTGGCCGCCCTGCAGCGCTCCGCCTCTGCGGCCCTTTCCGTCATGTACCTGGCGTCCATGCCGGGGCTGCGGGACCAGGTCAAGGCAGCGCCTGGTGAGAGCGGTGGCCGCCCCGCGCAGCAAAGCTGTGCATGTTGTTGGCTGATTTTGTCAAGTGGTCTGGGTTTGGAGCAGCGCTTGCCTGGCAGCACGCCCGGCATTGCTAATGCTATCTAGTATCCACTACAAAGATATGCCTCAACCCGTGTCATCAATCGCTGAACAGGCGTTATTGAGTCGCTGGCACGGCGGGTGCTAACTGTTGACCTAGAGCTTGCCAAGCAGGTGGTGCTGCAGCAACAAGCTGCACTGCAGAAGGCCCAGCAGAGGGCTAAGCTGGGACCGGCCGCAGGGGCAGCTGCTGCTGCGCAGCCCCCGCCTGAGCTTGTATCGGTGGGGCTGCTGGCGCTGGCCAAGCTGGCGGCTGGAGACCCGGCGCTGGCAGGCTGGCTGTTGGGAGACAGTGGCCGCGGTGCTGGCGCGGGTGTGGCGCGGGCGCGGCTGGCGGAGGGGTTGGTGCTTTCATGTGTGGACCGAGTGATGCGCTCAGGTAAGAAACTAGTGCTCTCATGCAAGGGTCGTCGTAAAGGTTTAGAGCTTATGTGTGGTGCGGCCGTGTGTGACAAGCTGCTGTCTGAGTATGTGCGCCTTGCAAGCTCATCCCTGTGGCCGACCTGCCGTGCCGCGACCCGCTGTCCTGCTTCCCCGCAGGTGTACCATCTTGGCAGGCTGCCGCCGCGGTACTGCTGCACTCGCTCGCGGGGCCTGGCCAGTTGGCCCAGCGTGCGGTGCAGGGCTGGGTGGCGGAGCGCACCGAGGGCCTCATCGATGTGGGCATGGGCTTGCTGGAGACTGGTGTGTGCACGCGTGCACGCCTCGGCCTTCAAAGACCGAATTCCTGGATGCACAGGGCAGAGATGGTTCTGTAGGGGAGGGGGCGGCGGGCAGGTGTTTGCATGTGTGGAATATGTCAATGTGCGGTGAAGAAGTGGTAGCCACACTTGTATCATTAGTGTGGCGTGTACCTATTTGTCCTCCCAGGCGCCTTCATGAACAGCACGGACGCATTGTCGTCCGGCTCCCAACTGCTGGAGCTGGTAGCAAGGGAGCCGGCCGGCCGTCAACAGCTGGTGGCCAGCGGCGCTCAGCCGGTTATACTGCAGGTGGCGTACCGCAGCGAGGCTGGGAGGTCGCGCAGTCGTGACTGTGCCAATACTGTATGTCTTACGGACCTGGGCTCCTGGGCATTCAATCCTGCTTGTCCCTTGACATGCTGGAGTCACAATTTGCCGTACGTGTGCGCTCTCGGGCTGTAGGTGTTGCTGACGTACGCCGGAACCAACGGCACCAGCACGGCGGTGGGCGACACGGTGCGGCTGCTGCGGCAGCTGATGGTGGTACCGGCTGGCAGCGCCAGCGGCAGCGACGATGATGGGCCAGGAACACCAGCTGCTGAGCTGCTGCGGAACGTCACAAATGCAGGTGCGGTGCTACTGGGGAACCCTGACATGTACGGCTTTTCGTGTGTACATCTCGAGCCCCCTCTGATCCCTCCGTGTTTATTTCTGTAACGTACGCAGGCCTTGTGGCGCCGTTGGTGCGGGAAGTGCGCCTGGGCAACCGTGCAAGCCTTGCCCCCTCCCTGGCACTGCTGCTTGACATCATGAAGGCCGAACCCCCGGCTGGCACTGGTAGCCGCAGTGGCGGCGGTCGTAACAGTGACAGCGACAGCCGCAGTAGCACAGTACCCGATTCGGCACACGAAGCAGTGGGCACGGGACTGCTGTCACTGTGCGCACAGCTCCTCTTTCAGGTGTGTTGCTTGTAAACGGAAACGGAGAAAAATTCATGTGTGTGTGTGTGTGTGTGTGTGTGTGTGTGTGTGTGTGTGTGTGTGTGTGTGTGTGTGTGTGTGTGTGTGTGTGTGTGTGTTGGTAAACGGAAACGGAGAGAATTCCCCGCAATCGCTCGCAGTTACTGACGGATACGTACCAAATACTTCTTGGACGGTACCGCGTAGCCCCGGTAGTCATACTTACCCGCAGATAATAACCTGGAACCCGTCGGGCGTTCGCGAAGCAGACCGACCCCGACATGCACCCATATGCTTGTGACATGCGCCTCAAAACGTTTACCCGGCACGCCTAATTCCCTGATTCCCGCCCACTGTCCGTAGTCTCACCTACAGGCGGCAGATGAAGCATAGGCAAAGGGCGGCAGCGCGAAAGTGTCACGGGCATGGCAAAGGAAAAGAGGCGGCTATGCGAACGGCGTGCAGCAAGCAAGCTAAGAGACACGCAGCCCGCCCAATCCCAACCCAGGAAACTGCTCTCCGCCCTAGTGAAGGAGAGGGCGAGGCAGGGCAAGCGGCGCGCTTAAGACAACTCGGCGGAATGGGGCGCAGTGGCGGGCGCGGTTGCAGAGTTGCGGAACGTGCCAAAACCCCACGCAAAAACCCCCGAAATCCCGGGTGGCGTCGCCCAACCCGATAAGCCGCAGTGACCCCGCTGACCGCCGCTGTGTGTGTGTGTGTGTGTGTGTGTGTGTGTGTGTGTGTGTGTGTGTGTGTGTGTGTGTGTGTGTGTGTGTGTGTGTGTGTGTGTGTGTGTGTGTGTGTGTGTTAGAGATCACAAGGGGAAAACAAGCAAATGTGTGTGTGTGTGTGTGTGTAACAACGGGTTTACAGGCGGCCTGACGAGTCTCGTGATTGAGTACTCGGGACAGCCAGCGACAGCGAGGCACTTTGGCCGCACGCTGCCGCTATCACGCGCCTGCCCAGAGCGCAACCAAGCTCTGGAGTCCACCGGGGGGACGCTCCAACGAACCTGGACCACGCCAGTAACCTCAGAAGGGTTACTGCTGGTACTGCAACGCAGGGCCCAGCGGGCTTATAAACCTCTAGGCTGGAGGGCCAGCACCGCAGCAACACGAGTATCGGACAGACGACACACCGCGCGCGACAGCACAGCAACAGGTGGCTACGGGGCTGAGTCCAGCGACCCTGCAGCCTTTCACAGCCTCGACAGCAACCTAGCCAGCACTCGACGCCAAAGCAGACTATGCCAAAGGGCAGCCACAAACGCGTCGGACTACCAGGCCGGTCTTGGCCGAAAAACGCCCGGGGTGCTCCGGCACCCAACCCACCCTCAGCTGGCGCACACTCCCCTTGACCCTCCCAACCCTTCCCAACCCTTCTGGTCCCTCGATTCAGCCGCTATGTCCGCGGCTCATTGCTATGGCGATTCTTCTACTCGATAAGGCTGATCCCGGTCACTCCTCCAGTTCCAGCTCCATAGCTTGTGGAAGCGCGCAGAGCAGCATCCCGTCCACCACCGCTAGGATCGGGTGGGTGGCGTCAACACCTTCCCAGCCCTTTCGGGGCACACCGTGTTGCGCGAACTGCAGCAGCCGCGACCAAAAGTCCGCGACTGCGCGAGCGCACGCAAGCTCGATGGGGTTGACGCCTGGCTGCGGCGGCGTCAGCTGTGTGGGCGGGACCTCATCTGGGTCAGCGTCCGCCCCCGCTGCTGCCGCCGCCACTGCATCGGTGGGTGCTGCCGCCGCTGCCGCCGCTGCCGCCGCTGCCGCCGCTGCCGCCGCTGCCGCCGCTGCCGCCGCTGCCGCCGCTGCCGCCGCTGCCGCCGCTGCCGCCGCTTGGTCTCCCTGGGCTGCTGCAGCGCGCGTCATCCCGCGCAGCCGCACCCGGCCGTGTCTTGCCGCCATCACCACCACATCCCACACGCACCGCTGGATGCCTGAGGGCGCCTGTACTAGCCACAGCTGGCCTTGGCTGACGGGCTGGGGCCCCGGGGCGTGCGCGTTGATCTGTGCCACCACCGCCTTTGCCACTGCGCAGCCCCAGAAGTGGTGCTGCCGCGGTGCAGGCGGGGTGGCGGCGGCTGGCCCCGTTGTGGTGCTGCCTTGGCCGTAGTGCCCACAGCCGCACGGTTCGCGTCGAGCCGTGGACTTGTGAGTGTTGCCCGGCAGCAGCACGGCGTCGATGGCCAGCCGCCACAAAGTCTCAAAATGGCGCCGCTCCCACCGGACGTGCTGCCACAGGCGTGCAAGGGTGCCCCGAAAGGCGCCAAGCGCCGCTGCTGCAGCTTCAGGCAGGTCCTCACGCCGCGCCTCTGAGCGGGCCGGCAGGCCGAGGGCCGCTTGCTCATAGTCCTCGTGGAGTCCGGCACGCCGTGCCGCTATGCTGTCCAGCTGCAGGGCTGTGGCCATGCGGACGGTCAGCTTGTCCAGGGAAATCTTGACAGACTCGGTGCCGGGCAGCACCCATCCCATGCACGGCATGATGATGGTGCTGATGACGGAGAAGGTGAAGGGGGCGGGGGGCGGGGCGGGGCCGGGGCCCGCAAGCTGTGCGGCGTGGGCCCGTGCGGCGTTCATCCACGCCGATGGGATGTCATCAACCAGGCCCTGGAGGGCGGCGAGCGTGGGGCCGCGGCGACGCTGGCGTGTGTCTGTTGGACCCAGGTGGGCTCTCAGCCACCCTGCCCAGTCGACGACGGCGGCTGTGTCGACCAGGCGTGCGTCGTACGCTCGTACCAGGTCGCCAATCGTGAGCAGCCGCGCACAGGCATGTAGTGCCCTGTGGCGGTAGTCAAGGCCGCGGCCCTGCGTGCACTGCACGGCGCTGGCAAGGGTAGCTTCTGGCGCCGGCTCCTCCTCTGCCTCCAGGTCTGGGTCTGCCTCGCCACCTTCAGCCGGGGGCGGCGTGCAGAGGAGCAGGTTGCCCCACAGGGGTGCCGTGTGGCACCAGGCCCAAGGCTCTGGTGCGGGTTCCAGCGCCTGCACCAGTGGGATGGGTGGTGGTGGTGGAGGAACGCGGCATACGCGGCACACCAGGGCTGGGGCAGCACGGTGGCGGGGGCGGCATCGTGGGCGGCAATGCGGGCGGCCCACGTGGCGTGCCGGCCGCACACGTGCTGTGTGAGGGGCAGGGTTCCGAAGCCGCCGGCGGTGGGGTGTCCGTACAGCAGCTCGGTTGGGATGCCCGTCAGGCGTTGCTCCGTGGCCTCTGGAGCTAGGCGCCGGTCCACCACGCGTGCAACGAGCCACTCCAGTTCCCGTGCCACGCCGTCAGGCATGCCGCTGTGTTCCATGTGCCAAATGACCATAGAGGTGCAGTAGGCGGACGCGATGTTCGTACGGCCAAAGGCACAGAGCCCCAGGTGGGCGACGCACTGCAAGCACCGCTTGGCTTCCCGCAGGCGGGCGGTCCAGTGCAGCCGTAGGCGGGCAGGGTCGTTGCTGAACGGCATGCTGAGCGCGGTGGCAGCCGCCACCACCTTCAGCCCGCAGACGCGGTCCTGTGCGGCCGCATCTGGCACAGCGGCGCCAGGGGCTGCCGCGGGGTCGGCTCCGGGCATGGCACCTGGGTGGGCGGCGGCTGGGGTGGGTGCGGCGTGTATGGTGGCGGCCGCCAGGGCCGTGGGTGCGGGGGCCGTACCGGCGGCGGGGGGCCCGGCAGCCGCAGCTGGTGCTGCGGCCGTGGCGGTAGTGGCGGCGCCCTCAGCAGTGGCGCCACCCTCGGCCGCAGCGCCCAGCGCAGCTGTGGCTGGTAGGTAGCCGACCTGCAGCAGCTCCACCTTGGTGAGGTTGAGGTGCTGCCCTGATGCGCGGCTGAAGGTGTCCATGGCCGCCAGGAAGCTGGGCCCGGCCGCGTCACTCTCCAGGAGCACCTTGGTGTCGTCAGCAAACTGTGCTGCCGTAGTCAGGTCGGTGCTGTTGGGGTGCAGGCGGATGCCCACCTGCTGGCGCTGCAACCAGTACAGCAGCGCCTGGGCTATGAAGAGATGCAGCAGTGGTGCCAGCGGGCAGCCCTGCCGGACCCCCGCCACCATGGCGACTGGTGCTGACCAGTGGCCATTGACGACAGCTTGCGCTGTGGTGTGCTGTAAGAGGGTGCTGACCCACCTGCGCAGCTGCGGCCCGGCCCCCATTGCCTCCATGTCGGATAGGTGGAAGGTGCGGTTAATTGTTTCATACGCCTTGGCAAAGTCCACAAAGGCGATGATGGCCGTGCGCTGCTGCTGCTTCAGCAGGTGCGGCAGTACCGCAGTAGCTGGATGTTGGCACCAATGAGGCGTCCGGGTAGGAAGGCGGTCTGCTCCAGCGATACCACCTTTCCCAGCGCGGGCGCCAGCCGGTTGGCCAGCACCTTCGCCAGGATGCGGTAGGCGGTGCTGAGTAGGGTGATGGGGCAGTAGTTGCCCGGCTCCGTGACGTCACCCTTCTTGTACAGCACGGAGATGACCACGTGCAGAAAGCCCTCAGGCGCCTGGCCTGTTTTGCCGACTGCACTGAAGAGGGTGGCGAGGACTGGGCTGAGGGGACCCCGAAAGGCCTTGTACAGGTCGATGGACAGGCCGTCCTTGCAGGGCGCCTTGCCCGGCTCCATCCTGCCCAGCGCCGTCTGCACCTCGCCCGCCGAGACCTCCACGGCGCCCACTGACGTGTCCGCGTCCACGGGTAGGCTGATGCCGGACTCTTGCAGGGCTGCGAGCACGGTCTCCTGCGCCTCCGCTGTGGTGTCGGGTGTGCGGCTGATGTCCCGCCAGAAGTTGGTGACAACCTGGGGTATCTTGGGGGTTGCTGACGAGCGCGCCAGAGGCACGGTCTTTCAGCGCGACAGGGGCGGGGCCGTGCGATTCCGTGAGGGATTGCAGGAGGGCAGTGAGCCCGCGGCTGGGCCGCTCCCCGTTCTGCAGCTGCTGCAGGCGCCGCTTGTGCACCTCATCCCTGGCGTCGGCGCGGAGGGCCTGGGCCAGGTCGGCCATGGTGGTGGCGAGGGCTGCTTAGGGCGTCTGGGCTCGTCGGCTGCGCTGTGACTGCCGCCTCCGCCTGTTTTGCCACGGCCTGCTGCTGTACCATGCGGGCGCCGGGGCTCAGGCGCCGCGCCCGGGCAGTCCGGTTCAGGGCGTGGCAACAGGTAGTCCACCGCTGCTGGAAGCTCCGCCACCACGCCAGGATGGAGTCTGGGGGGTCCTGCGGCTGCGGGGCTGACTCGCATTCCCCTGTGATCCACTCCCGCATCTGCACCTTCAGGTCCCGGTGGTTCAAGAAGTGCAGGCGCACTCTGCGCAGGCCGCGCCCTGTCTTCTCCGCTTGCTTCATAACTAGCTCAGCGAAGGCGATCTGATGGTCTGGGTGCGAGGCGGGAGATGGCAGCCTACACCACATAGTCGGCTGCGGCGGGGCTGATGTAGATGCGGTCAAGGCGGGAACACCTAGGCTGTGGGGCCTTGTAGCAGAACGTGAACGCCTGCTTGGTGGGGTGGCAGTGTCGGAAGGAGTCCACCAAGCCGCCCGCCGCTGCTCGGAAGAGCTGTGTGATGGCTGCGTCAGCCGGTCGCACGCTGGTGGCGTCCAGGGCGGGCTCCTCCACGAAATTAAAGTCCCCGGCCAGCACCAGCGTGTCGCCAGCAGCCTCGGCTGCGGTGGCTGCTGGCGCAAGGCACAGGTCAAAAAGGGCGGCACGTGTGGCAGCCGCGTGGTAACTGCTGGCCGTGGGGAGGTACACATTGCACACGTGCAGCGTGTGTCCACCCCACTGCAGTGTACAGAAGGCGCTGTGTCCTGGCGGCGCCGCTGGCGCCACATGGAGCGCCTTGGTGTGTGTGTGTGTGTGTGTGTGTGTGTGTGTGTGTGTGTGTGTGTGTGTGTGTGTGTGTGTACTTCATTCCAGAAACCAGAAGCAAAACAACCAAGTGAACCCAAATGGGGGGGAGGTAGGAGTAGTTCATTCCGGAGACCAAAGCAACCATTGCAAGTCGAAGAACCAATGTCAGGAGCAGCGGGTGACCGGGCCCAGCAAGGGACGTGGCGTTTGGGACGAGCAATACCCAAGCATGAACGCATGTGAGCGGGCACGACGTGCCCAGAAATAGAATGCGCAGAGGAAAGGGATATAATCATGTTCTTGGCGATAATCTTCGGTCTTGTTCATCTAGTCGTCGTTGGCATTGTGGGTCGTCGGCGCAGAAGAAGTAACTCTGTTCGGTGTTCTTGTGTCACCCAGGCTCACCGTGCAAACAGACCCATCCCAACCGAGCCTAATGCACAGACCACACGTAATACCCGTCTGCGACCACACGTACACGTACACGTCTTTGCATGTAGCCCAGACAGACTAAAGACCAGCTTGCTGCTGCTTTGACAGAGTTTGGCACAATTGGTGCGCAGTAACACGGGGGCATGGTTGATATTGTGTCGCTGTGAGCTCTTGTGTAGTTGGAGTACGTTTACAATGTATTGGAACTGCAAAAATATGCGGTGCAGAAGAGGCACCTGCCGGCCGAATTGGGGCACCCGTATTCGGACATGATTCCACTTTCGGACACACCCTACTTGGGCCCAAGCTGCCGTCTGAACAACCGCGTTTGAACCGGTTCAGACCGGGTTCGGACCAGGTTCGGACAGAAATGCCCGGTTTTGGACGCCCTGTGTTTCCCCGAGTGACAATAGAATGCCGGGCAGCGTCCGCAATAAGCCCGGCAGGAGCATCCAGAGTAGCACGGACATGCAGGGAGGGTAGGCGAGCAGGGTGTGTGACAGGAAGAATTGAACCGGCAACGAGCTTAGTTCATATGACCTAGTGCGCGTGAGCCTGGGTGACTTGTGCCCCGTCATGGTGTGCGCAAGCTAAGTAGCAGCGAGCACGGTTGCATGGGCACTGCAGGCCGATGGCGTCTCAGTTGAAAGGGCCAGCAGGGTGGGTGTCGAGTGGCTGGCACTGGGAGGGTAGTTTATTCCAGAAACTAAAGCGATCATTTAGGGGGGGAGGGTTAGGGGGGTAGCCGTCCATAGGATGGTGTGTATCAAAATTTTAGCGACAAATGGGGGGGGGTATAATTACCAGCCCAAACTACTGGGGGGTAGCCATCCATGGAGTCACAACATCTACCCATGTTAAAACCGTTCGGCCCACGTTCTTCTGTAGCCCGCCCCCTTGGCAAAACCTCGGGCTTCCACGCCCTGAGAAAGCTCAGGCTAAGCATTCCACCCAAATTAAGATATGAGCCCTGCAGGGGATACGCACGTTTCGGGCCGTTTACTTCTGGAATGAACCAAAGGGAGGCCTTGCACAGATACATGGACACGGGCACTTGTGTGCAAGTAATTCTTTTAGCCTGTGGGTCCTATAATGTGTTACGGACTTTTTCACCTTTGCCATTCATGCCCCAAAGCAGGTGGGTTAAATCCCCTAAGTGTGGCCCAACCTGCCTTGCTACAGGCGGAAGGTAGCTCTGACCCAGAGGCATTGGTGGCTTCCTCGGAGATCGTGCGCCACACGCTCCATAACTGCAAGGAGGCCAAGCGGCCAGCACCCTACCGGGCAGACCTGGACGGGGAGGAGGAGGCACACCAGCATGGGGCTGCTGACAAGGCAATGCCAGGAGGGACGTCTCAGTTGGGCAGCGGTAGCGGCAAGCGCCAAGGGGGCGGCGCGTACCCAAGCACCGCCCAGGGGCGGGAGCAACTGGCGACGGACCTGCTGCAGATAATGCGGTGAGCTGCCTGTGCACCCTGACATTTATGGCATGGAAACTTGTTTTGATCGACTATTTGTGTTTCAGTGCGGACCAAAAATGCAGGACGCAGTTACACTGCTGTATTCTGGCCTGTCCTGAGGTGGCATGATTTCCTAGTGATGATGTGAAATGGCTCCCCACCACCAGAAGCAATGCAATACGCAACATGCCACATGGTCGCGCACAGGGATACCACGTACCCCGACCTGCACAACGCGGTGCTGGAGGCCTGCCGCGACGTGGCGCCCGTGCGCGCCGCCGCCGAGGCGCTGGTGGCTGCGGGCGTGGTGCCGCAGGTGGCACACATCCTCATGCACAACGTGTCGCAGAGCCATGAGCAGGGTAGGCGCATGGGGGGAAGAGGGCATATAGATACCTCTTGCCGCTTGATTTCCAAGTGGAAAGGTTCATAGTTCACTTAGTTCAATGGCAGTTATGACCAATGATGGCACACCAACATGGCCTTGCCCGCCAGGGCCCAACCATGGTTCCCCACCTAACCCCTAGCCCTTGATCATCCCCTGCATCAAGGAGTGGATCTTGCTAGCACGGCCTGGATCCTGCAGAGCCAGCGCTCCGCAGCCGCATTGCTGGCACTGCTGGCGCTGCAAACCCCGCTGCGGCAGCAGGTGGTAGAGCAGGGCGGCCTCAAGGGCCTCGCTGCGGCGCTGGTGCTCAACTCGGGCCAGCCCGGGCTCATGGCGCAAGTGCGCGTCACCGCTGCAGCAGCGCTGGTTCCTCTTCTAGGTGGGCTTACCTACCAACTCGTTTGGGTTGTGCGCTGTGCCTTTCTATGTCATGCCCATGCATGCCGGTCCCTATTGCTTTCCTGTCGTTTGCAACCAGCTGGCCCTGGGTCTTGTGCAAGGCAGGCTCCTTCCCTGTGCTTCCATTTCTTTTGCTGCCCACGGTTGATTGTCTATATACATGTACACTTTTGTGGCGGCAAAGGTAACCACTATTCGTACACTGTGCGGCTCTTTCACTGCTGCCCTCTGATCCACTCGTGCAGGGTTTTAGTTGGTTTGGTTTGGTTTCATGAAACTAAAGACATCACACCCCACACGTACACCATGCCGTTGCCTACCGCCCTGCTGCAGGCAAGGACGGGCGCTACCTGGAGCTGGCAGTGCACCTGGGCGTCTTGGAGCCGTGCGTGAAGATGTACTACGCCACCAGCGAGCAGGAGCAGCGTGTGGCGCGGCGGGTGCTCAAGCTAATGGGCCAGGATGCCTCAGTGGCGGCCATGTATGAGCGTGTGGGCATTAAGCTGTGATTCAGCTTTGGAGGGGCAAGCGCTGCACTACATCGACCTGATACCGAACTCAGCGGTGAACTTGTTGTGCTTAATGGATTGGCCGGATTGGTTTGCATACAGTGCACTTGGTGCTAGACACAACTGGCATGCGGGCGGTGCCTGAATGATGCTTGACCCCGAAATACTGGACATTTTTTGGTAAAGAGAACCCGAAAAGAAAAGTCGACGTAAGATGTTTGTGAGGAAGGGATAGCAGGTAGGATTAGGAAACAAGTAAAGTAAAGTCCCTCGCTTGCTCGCTCACCGCCTGCCGGGTCACACTTCCAATATGCGTAATGTGTGTGTGTGGAGTGCCAGGGTGCAGGGCCGGCGCGGCGCGGTGGGCCATGTTGTGTAGCAGCTTCTACTGAGCCGCTATACATCAACGATCTGCTTCGCAATCTCGACAACTATCTGTACTGACTTTTATATATCACGCCTGGCGATATGTACCGGTAACAGGCCATGTTCAAGATCGAGTGCTGCCAACCCGCAAGCCACGGCGGCGTCTGTGGACTCTTGATGAGCGTGCAGCGTATGATGCTGCGGCTCCGCATGAACGGGGGGCTGCTTGGCCGCGGGTGCCGTCGTTCTTGGCGCCGGAAGCGGAGGTGGTGGCCCACCCTGAGCGCTGCCGGGTGGCGGGGATCTGCCTGGTAGACTACACCCCCGCGTCCCGCGTCAAAAAAATACAAAAACACCGTGCATGAGGTGCGGCAGGCCAGGGGGGTAGAATCTTCCGAAACCGCATACCCCATGCTTCAAATGGATAGAGCTCAACGAGAGCGTTCAGAATCCGCTTTCAGAATAAAAAATGGGGTATTGGGTGCAAAGTTATGGGCCTCCAAAGTTTTGGGTCGGTCGGTCGGTCCAGGGTCCCCCAAGGTTTTGTCACGGTTTGTGCAAAACTTTGTCCCACGAGCCCCGAACGCTTCTGTAAGCCTGCGCGTGCCACTGCAACAAACTGTAGCAATGTTTGCAGCGATGGAGGACACTGCAGGAAGCAATGACGTGAAAAGTTGTTATGTCGGCATGTCACGGCGGCATGTCACCCAGCCACATGTCACCCAGCCACAGTCCATTCGCGGTAAACCCCAGTCCAATCGCGGTAAACCAACCGAGAGCATAATATTGTTGCGTGTCGCTATGCGCTTAGCCTGTTTCATTGTTGGCTGGGCTGGGTCAGGCCAGGTCAGGCCCAGGAACATTTCCATGGATAGGATTTTGCACGTGTCGAAGTTACGTGCACGACCGGCAAATCGCACAGCATGATAGAGCACATCAAGAGCAGCCGATTGGAACCACTCCGGCATTAAATGGATGGGTAAAACTCCCTGAAACACACGGTTTTGTCCATGGGGGTCGGTCGGTTGGTCGGTCAGGGGGTCCGGGAGGTTTTGTGGCCTGGGGTCAAAAAAGTTTGTTCCTACCCCCCCCCCCCCCCCCCCCTGGGCGGGCCGTCACCAAGGCCAACCCCGCAGCACCACCTGCCCCCTCGCTGCCCGGCAGCCATGCCCAGCCCTGCAGCAGTCGCCGCAGCAGCCGCACAGCCAGGTGGCTCGGCCATCCTGCCGGCAGCAACGTCACGGCTGGCTGAGAAGGAAGCGTAGTGGCAGCGTGCAGCTACCCAGCTGACGGCGTCTCAGGCGCAGCACTTCCGACACAACCCAGTCGCCCTGGAGCCCTTCTGGCCCGTTCTGCTTCTGCTTCTGTTTGTGCTTCCTTGGTTCTGCTGGGGTGTTGCTTAAGCAAGCGACTTGCGGGGGTGGGGTGGTTTTGGGCGGGAAGAGTCCTGCTGTCTGTTGTGCAAATACCGTGGGTGCACTTATGTTTGCAGTGCAATAGTGCGTTTTTTCTATACTTCTTCCTTACAGAGTTGGACGGAGGCAGACGCACTGCCCCCTTGCTGCTTGCTGCCCCATCAGAAGCAAGGAAGCACACACACGTGCATCCAGGTGCTGCTTCCAATTGGGCGTGGGTAGCGTGGGTCTATAGCGACGTGCTGCCCTATGGCAGCCTTTTGCCTCCTTGGCCCCTGAGGAGCCTCCTTACCCCCTCCCCAGCCCCAAACACACTTCGCGGGTCTGGCATTTTCGGCGTTTCCATTAGGTCATACATGCTATACATGCTATATGTTAACATACTGCTTGCCCGGCACACTGATAGAAGTGCCCCGAAAGTCGACATGACAATGTGGTCGCGTGTACTGGAGAACCTGCCCTCCTCAGGCATGTCAGCGAGCCGCAAGGGGCTTAAAGTACTAAAAGTACTAGTAGGTTAGTTTAGTAGCCGCGGGGCTGGCTGTGCACGCAGGGACGCCGCAGGGGCGCTGTCCATCACTTTCCACATTTTTTTTTGATACTTCTTCCTTACAGAGTTGGACATTACATCGGTCCACAAACATTTCTCACTATGCACGTCCACGTCACACGACACGCCCACGCCCGCTACCGCAGCTATAACGTCACCCCCACGCGCCAGCTACGCCAACAAGCAAGTACTCACACACACAGCATCCAACATGTGCATCGGGGGATGCAATATTTGGGCATGCGAGCCGCATGCAGCAACCCTAGCTAGCTCTAGGGCCAGCCACAGGCAGCTTTGTATGGTGATGGGGCAGCAACCTCCTTCACCTCACCGAGACATTTCGTCTCCGTCGCTCCGTAGGCCTCAGCCGCTTATGGGATCGTTTATGCAGGACTTCCGAGGTATAATCACGGTTATGGCGGCAGCTATTGTGGAGTCAGCGACAACCTGGATTTCGGCATTCTAACTTCTCGGCGAGCACGCAGCGGTGCTAGCTCGCCTGAGCAGTTTACTTGATGATGTTTGAATACTCATCGCGTCTTATTGGTGGCCTTGAGCTCGTCTTGGACAAGCTCGGCGACACTTTCACTTTCAGCATTTGAACACCTTCACGAGGAGCACCATTCGCCAGCCTGGTTTGGTTTGGTTCGATAGTTCACTCTGTGTAGGTGTTCCGTGGATGGCGGGAGCCATTTATATGGCCACGGGGCAGCAACCCCCGTCATCCCCCCAGGCAGGGCCCTGGTTACCAAAACCCATCCGCGCCTGCAGTGGTGTGTAGACCCCCCCCTGTTGTACAGGGAGTTTCAGGGGTGTAGGATTGGAGCTCTGGGCCTGCCAACTGGAGAGCTCTGGACAAGATTCAAGACCCGTCAAGCTGAGCTCTGGGCCTGCCAACTGGAGAGCTCTGGACAAGATTCAAGACCAGTCAAGCTGAGCTCTGGGCCTGCCAACTGGAGAGCTCTGGACAAGATTCCAGACCCGTCAAGCTGAGCTCTGGGCCTGCCAACTGGAGAGCTCTGGACAAGATTCAAGACCCGTCAAGCTGAGCTCTGGGCCTGCCAACCGGAGAGCTCTGGACAAGATTCAAGACCAGTCAAGCTGAGCTCTGGGCCTGCCAACTGGAGAGCTCTGGACAAGATTCCAGACCCGTCAAGCTGAGCTCTGGGCCTGCCAACTGGAGAGCTCTGGACAAGATTCAAGACCCGTCAAGCTGAGCTCTGGGCCTGCCAACTGGAGAGCTCTGGACAAGATCCAAGACCCATCGAGCTGAGCTCTGGGCCTCCCAACTGGAGAACTCTGGACAAGACTCAAGATTATCAAGAGGAGCTCTGGGCCTGGCAACTGGAGAGCTCTGTTGTCTGTCTTTGTTTGTTCTGCTGGGCAGGAGGGAGAGGGGATGGTGCGTGTTGCTGCCGCTTGTGGTGTTGTGTGGTGCTGCCGCTTGGGGTGTAGAGCGGTTCAACCGCTTGGTGTGTGGAGCGGTGCGGCTGCTAGGTGTCTAGGTGTGTGTAGCGGCGCTGCCGCCAGGTGTGTGGTGCGGCACAGCAGCCGCTTGGTAGCGAAGGCGGCACTGCCGCTTGGTGTGTGAAGCGGCGCTGCCGCAGGTGAGCCTCCCTTTTCTTTTCTTTTCTTTTCTTTTCTTTTCTTCTCTTTTGCCCTGTCGGAGTTCTGGTCTTCAGGACCAGGCTGTTTTGGGTCCCTGTGCCCTGCAGTAGGGTTCTGGCCCGCTCCCCTACCAAAACACCCCCCCCTAAACCAACGGTCTATTGTCGGTCTACCACTGGTTTGTGCCAGCATACCGACAGGGGCTACCGATTGGAACCGAGGCCTACATTCGGTCGACCTAAGTCTTTTACCGCCTAATCCTCGGTTTGGTTGCCTACCGAAGGTTGACGTTCGGTAAGGCAGAAGCCCTTCAGACCGGCACTAACCAAAGACGGAACCGAACCACATGGTAACCGACCACTTGACCAGTCTGTAACATGTCGGTAACTGATTGGTTGCTTAGTGGTCACCGACCACTTGACCAGTCCGTAACATGTCGGTAACTGATTGGTTGCTGAGTGGTCACCAACACTCTGACCCGTTAGAGGGATGGCTCGAGACCGCTACAGGACCATTGTTGCAGAATAGCTGTGAACACCTCGGGCGGTGTTCCTGTGACAGGAACATTTGGAATGCCCCTGCAGACGTCTTCATTGTTCTGCAGGCATGTTGTGTGACAGATATAATCTAACCTGGCGGTTGTTACTGCCCACCTCCCCCCCCCCCCCCCCACCCACCCGGCCGTTGTATAACGGCCTCTCCTGTCCTTATTCATTCCCAGTGTCCTCACAACCCCATGTCCTTGTTCTTAATGCGTATGATGCCCATAAATCAGCACTGACTGGGGGGTTTTCAAAAGGGGATAGGATTAGGCGGGTTTAACTTCGTTTCAGCAGGCTTGGCTGTCTTCTAGCAGTCTAAGCAGTTGGCCTAGATGGCCTTCACTGTTACCGCAGAACTGGGCTGAGTTAGTGGCGGCTGTGCTAGCTGTGCCGGGGTCTCAAATGATCAGTTTGATCAGTCAATGAAGGGGACTCAGTGGGGGACTCCATCCAGTTACTTCAGTGTTGTTGTCTCTCCACGGGGGTGGCAATTTTTCCTAACCGGCTACCTCCCCTTGCCTTCACAGCAGTAAGTAAAAATACCGAGGCTAGCTCCAGAGTGACCACACCATCGAGGCTAGCTTCAGAGTAACCACACCACACTAACTAACCACACTGCAGGCTATCTAGGCTATCCACTCAGGCTATCACTTCTATTACTGTTTACACTATCACGATCTGGGGTAGGAACCCCAGCTACCCCAGCTACCTCATACGAGTCAATATTCAAGCTTGAAGTTAATACCGAAGTGGTGCCAACGGACTCCTCTTCACGTGCTCTCATCGTGCAATACCCGCCTGCTCCTCAATTTCCACATTTGCGGGATTTCCACCCATGGGTTTCCCCAGTTCCAGCCGAGGCCACCAAAGCGCCACATATTCAACCCCAAAAGGCCGCCACTAATGCTGATATGCACAAGGTAGTGTGGGTATGAGGATCCTTGAGCACGCCCGCTATCGAGCCCCCCGCCAAGTGAGCCTGCGCCAATGCGTGGGACATGTGCCGACATGTCCACGCCCAGACGTGGGAATGAACCTTCCCGAGCTGCATTCATCGTGGCTATGGCACCTAATACACGTATCTATTACGTGCTGCTTCCTTTGGCGTACTTCGGGCTGAGTATGGGCCGTTTGGGGCTCCTCCCGAATCCCGGAGGCAGGTCACTCGGGAGTGTGCACTCCAGACGCCCGAGAATTTCCTGCCCAGATACCCCCTGAAACAATCAAAAGCACGTGTGGTCTACATATGGCACTGTCAGTGTACTTGCATCACCACAGAGTTGTAGAGTGCATGGTCTGGCCCTTCCCCCGCCCTCGCTCCCCCATCCACACACCGCCACAGGCAGTTGCCCTCAACTGTCCGAAATGTTGCTTTCCGTTTCGCGTCCGTTGCTGTGGGCTGTGCCTGCCCCACATACCGATGCACCCACTGAGGCCGCGAGCATCCCTTGTCTCGGTGCTGCAGTGGAGTGGCAAGACGTGTCTGTGGCTGCCCGTAGGCATAGTCTGCCCTGGAGTCGCTCGAGAGCTGTCTGGGTTGAGGTCGAGGTTGTGCCAGGCTGCGGGGTCGTTGGACTCAGCCCCGCAGCCACCTGTCCCTGTGCTGTTGCATGTCGTGTGCTGTCTGTGGGCGTGTCTTTCTTGCTGTTTTCTTTTGTCTCTCTGGCTAGCGCTTTAGGCTCCGCCCGCTGGGCCCCGCGGTGTTATGGCCAGGAGGGACCCTTCTGAGGTTGCTAGCGTGGTCAGGGGTTGGGCGTCTCCTCCGGTGGACTAAGAGCAGGTGTGCGCTCTGGCCAGGAGGTGATGAGCGTGGTAGGGCAGTGACGAAGCCTGGTGAGCCTCGCTGTCGCCGGTTGTCTTGAGTACTCAATCACGAGACTCAAGGCGGCAAGGGGACTAGGTAGGACGTAGGCGCCTCCCTTGGTTAGCCCCCAACCAACACACACACTGTCTAGGGTGGACCTGGCTGTATTCACAGCGCCAGGTCAGCGGCACGGGCTAGGGCACTGGAGGGGTGAGCTGCAGCAGGTGCATGATGAGCTGCAGCAATTGCAGTCATATGCGAAGCTAGAGACAGGTGTCACAGGCAGGGAGGGCAGGAGGAGCGAGCGCCCGGCCGGTGCTGGCCCATTATTGTGGCATAGCGGGTTCCCACTATTCCCACCATTTCATAATTATTATGGCCCATACTAGACTGTAGCCAAGCAGTGAACGTAGCCACGTCGTCGCGAGACATGTTTGTTGAAATGTTGTATTCACCTCCCCTGTGCAATACATGAGAACCGAAGTCCACTAGATTTGTGGGCGTCATGCTCACTCTCTTGGAGGGTCGGATTGTGACGATAATCTGCTGTCAGGGAAGCAAAGACGCGTCGGGATTTCCTTTGCCTAATTCGGGGCGGAGCCCCGACGATCGACTAGTAGTCGCGCGGCGCCCTGACTAGTCGGGGCGGCACCCTGGCGGTGATCATAAAGACGCGTTGGATTCCCTTCGTCTAATCTGGGCAGCACCCTGACTAGTCAGGGCGGGCGCCCTGACCAGTCAGGGCGGCGCCCTGACCGGTCAGGGCGGCGCCCTGACCCGCCCTGACAGGTCAGGGCAGCGCCCTGACCGGTCAGGGCGCCTCAGAGTACTGTTGTATCTGCAAGATCAAATGATCCATGCAGACATAATTTTATATATGCAGCGAAGTTTGTTGATCCTGCAGAGCGATTTCGGTCTTGAACAAATTTGCCCTACAGGATACTCAAGTTGCCTGCAGACTTCATATTAAATTACAGACTTGATTATACATCTGCATAGAAATTTTTTAGTCTGAGGCCCTGACCAGTCAGGGCGCCGCCGCCCTGACCGGTCAGGGCGGCACCCTGACCGCGCCCTGACCGGTCAGGGCGGCGCCCTGACCGGTCAGGGCGCCCGCCCTGACTCGTCAGGGTGCTGCCCAGATTCAATGAAGGAAATCCCAACGCGTCTTTATGATCACGGATTACAAGAAGGGGACAGTGTACACATTGTTCGGGGTCGTGGTTATGAGGTAGGCATGGCTCACTTCACGATATGCTATTATTCAAGATTCCGTGAACAATTAATATTATGCGCTGGAAGCTAGCGACCGCGTTCGGTTGGAGCGAGCGCGCTTACTTGCAAGTCGCTAGCGTTGCTGCGCAGTAGTATAGTTTTGCGGTGCTGCTTAGGTGTTTGTTCCATCGCGCTATGGCACGGACCCTCGCGAGCAAGCTCCTGATCATCTGCAAGATGTCGCTCGTGGGACACAGCGCCATCACGATGTTCCTGGTGTAGTGCAAGTGTTAAGTCGTGTAGCGTTTGGATGCTGGCCCGGCAACATATGCTTGCAAGTGTTCCGCACGGCGCGTGTGTCGTGACCCTTTGGTACCCCTGCACACTTTCCAGCCCTTGGCGCATCTTTCCAGCCCGTGCCCGCATCTTTCCCCGGGGCCCTCCACCCTGGTAATCGCCCACTGACAATGTGACAGTTCTGAGTGGGCCAGGTGGTCGGAGAAGGCCATCACGCACCTCCTTGAACCGCAAATCAAGCCTGCACGAACAAACCACAAATAAAGCCCTCAGGCCCCCGCCCCCCTCAGGTGGCCCCCCTCCCCGTTCACCTGCTCCCGTTCTGTGTTAAGCACGTCATGTCAAATCATTTCCTGGGAACGGTGTTCGGACAGTTGAGGGCAACTGCCTGTGTGTGTGTGGGCGGGAAGGTAATTCCAAGCCCAAAACGGGGGGGAGGCGGGGGAGAGGCAGACCATCCACCCTACAACTCTGTGGTGTTGCAAGTACACTGACTGTGTTGCAAGCAGAGTGCTGCCAGACCTGAACGGGCGTGTGGAACTGCACTGCAGGGTCGCACGCCGCCAAGGCTCACCCAAGGCTCACCTCAAGTGCCTGCGCATCCCCAAGACCGGCACCTGGTATGCTGCTGGCAGCGGGTTCGGCTGCCGCAGAGGATGAGAGGAGGTAGGCCTTGTTTATGAGGTGGTGCTGCGCGTGAATTTGGGGCCGAGTGGGGCCCTGGTGCGAGGGCATGGCGTGATGCCCAGGTCGGGCAGCCTTGGGGTGTGGGCGGGGGCGCCCAATGGGTGTTTGGACCCAACCGGTTGTTTGTACGGTTGAGGGCAGGGCACGGTGACCCACACATATCCCGAGGTCCCAATCCTGAGAGCGGCTTGGATGCAGAGCGCTGCCGGTCCTGAACTAAAAGGCATGAGAGCTTGAACTACTTCCAGAGCCAAGCATTCCCCATCGAAAAGCAAAGACCTGGGTCCCAAGGGCTTGCCTCGGGCTCGTCCGGGTACACTGCAGGCATCACAGCACCGTCCAGCGTTGGCGGGGGCCACACCCACTTGGGTGAGCAGTGGGTGTAGGTCCTTTCGAATGGTTCCTGCGAAACCCAGGCTGATGACGCTTCGTCTGGTGTACAGTACTGCAGTTTCCATCCTGTGGCTGTGAGTTTCGCAGCAAGGGCTTGGTGTTGTTGGGTTTTCTCGTGTTGCTTGGCGGTGTGGTTGGTGTCGGAGGAGTACCCGGCCTTAATGATGTGGACGGTGTGGTGTTCGCCTGGTGTTACTGTAAAACTGGGGGCGCGGGAGGCGGCGAGTGTGATGGATGGGATGAACAGGATGTCGGGTTGGTAGTGGAAGTGGCGTCCGGGGGTTTGGTTGGCCTCATCGGGCAGCAGCCATGCGGGGAGGTGGGTGTCGGCGGCATAGTTTGGCAGGTCAGCGTGGGACGTGGCGCCCATGATCATGTAGCTGCCTCTGTTGCTGCCCCGCAAGATAGCGTGTGTGATGGTTTGAGCCGCGATGTTGTGTCGTTTTATGTACATGGCGTGGAGCTCTGTGTTGTGGCATCCGCCGAGAATATGCCCACCCAAGTCGGGGCCACCTCAGAGGGGGCAAGGGGCGGGGTGTTGGGGTTGGTGAGGGGGGCGCGGTGGAATAGGGCCGCTAGCTTGTTGTTCCACAGTTGGCCATAGAGGGAGTCCATGACGTGCTTGGCTTTTGCGGTGCCGGCCAGACTGGAGGTTCGTGTGCTGGATGTGATGTCCAGGTCCGGTGTAGGGGGTCTTGCGGGTGTGGCCGAGGGTAATGTGGGGGCCACTGGTGTGCCGATGCCTTACTTGATTGAGGTCGTGCGCGTAATGGCCCTCTGTGGAGTCCGCAGGCTCTCCTTCAGATCGTTGTGTGAACTGTGTTTTAGCCAGAAATACTTGCTACATGCGTTGTTTGATTCCACGGTCAGCCACTCGGCACCAGGCATGCGTACACCCTTGGCGGTTTTTCACCGCCACTTCATCTGCTCGGTCGTTGTATGTGACCCCTGAGTGCGCCTTGATTTTGAGGAGGTGGATGGGGAGGCTTTGTACGAGGAATAGGAATACCAGGGGGGGGGGGGGGTAGGAACAAACTTTTTTGACCCCAGGCCACAAAACCTCCCGGACCCCCTGACCGACCGACCGACCGACCCCCATGGATAAAACCGTGTGTTTCAGAGGGTTTTACCCCTCCATTTAATGCCGGAGTGGTCCCAATCGGCTGCTCTTGATGTGCTCTATCACGCTGTGCGATTTGCCGATCGTGCACGTGATTTCGACATGTGCAAAATTCTATCCATGGAAATGTCCCCGGGTCTGACCTGGCCTGACCCACCCCAGCCAACAATGAAACAGGCTAAGCGCATAGCGACACGCAACAATATTATGCTCTCGGTTGGTTTACCGCGATTGGACTGGGGTTTACCGCGAATGGACTGTGGCTGGGTGACATGTGGCTGGGTGACATGCCGTGGTGACATGCCGACATGTCAACAACTTTTCACGTCATTGCTTCCTGCAGTGTCCTCCATCGCTGCAAACATTGCTACAGTGTGTTGCAGTAGCACGCGCAGGCTTACAGAAGCGTTCGGGGCTCGTGGGACAAAGTTTTGCACAAATCGTGACAAAACCTTGGGGGACCCTGGACCGACCGACCGACCCAAAACTTTGGAGGCCCATAACTTTGCACCCAATACCCCATTTTTATTCTGAAAGCGGATTCTGAACGCTATCGTTGAGCTCTATCCATTTTAAGCATGGGATATGTTTCGGAAGATTCTACCCCCCCCTGGGAATACTGTCGACAGACTATTGAGACCAGGGGAGGTAGGATCTTCCTGGTAGGATCTCCCCTGATTGAGACCCAGGGGGGGTAGGATCTTCCGAAACATACCCCATGGTCCAAAATTAAAGAGCTTCACGAGAGCGTTTAGAATCCGCTTTTAAACCTGAAAATGGTTTTCTCGGTGCAAAGATATGGGGCCTCAAAGTTGGGGGATGGACCCCCCCCACAGGTCTCCACGGTTTTGCGGGCGGATTTGCTAGATTTCGTCTTTGGGCCTCAAACGCTGACCAATGCACACAGAAGCTATCCATAAGTAATGGGAAAGGTGTTTCAGGCCCGGGGGCACGTGCCTGCGTCGCCAGGCATGGGTTTACGTGCGTCTTCAGCTGTGGGTCGTGACATGTCATCGTGACATGTCTCCGGCCTGCCACACCCAGCACCCTCCAGAACAGCGCAAAAGGCATCCAAGGACGCCGCAACCCAAATTTGTAATTGCATGAGGTTACACATGCATTTTGGTGGCCAGTTTTGGGTGGGCCCGGTCACCCCTGGTCAGACGCATTAAAGCATTGGAATCCCGGCCTGACCCAAACTTAGCCTCTAGGTTCCCTAGAGGCATTTCCACAACTGAGGGACACAACATTGAACAACCCTGGACGGGTATGTGACCCTCGCCGTTGAGGGTCGGGCTTTGACATGGGGTTTGGCACAGTGTTTGGCACATCGGTAGTGGTTTGCCTCCCGGGTGAAGTCGCGTTTGCTATGTTTCCGCGTGGCGGGTCCTCCCACTGACAGAAGTCGTTCACGAGCTAACTTACGTTCATTGCTGTTTGCGACGTTGTGGTGACGTATGCCGGCTGGTCACGTTTTGCGGATTGCCTTCCTGCTTCACCTTACGCGACCGCTTTGTGAGCAGTGGCCTGCCTGACAAGTCATGAGGTGCTGTCGCTTGCGCAGCCCGTCCTAATGGCTTTTCCCGGAATTGTAGAATGCGACATCCTTTTTTGCCCCGCGACAGTACTTCGTAAATTATTGGGGTAAGCTGTCGCGGGAGCTTAGCAGAAGGAGTTTAGCGAAAGACAGCAGCCGCCGGAGTTTAGCAGATGGAGTTTGGCGAAAGACAGCAGCCGGAAAGGCTCGGAACTTGCGAGTTGGGGCCAGGTGGGCATACGTGGGATATTCAGGCTATAGGCGTAAGCGGACCTGCAGGTGAGCAAGTGTGTGTGGGGGGACCGACAATACCTGATTGGTCGAAAGGGTGGGTTGGCCGGGGGCCGCGGGCAGACGCTCGGGCGCGCCGTGTGTGCGGGGGCAAGGCGGTGCCTTGCCAGCCGCTGTAGCCGGGGGCGCCACAGCCACGTCGGGGTGGCGCTTTCGGAGTGTTGTGCGGGGAGTCGCGGCTGTCATGCCGGGCTGGCCCAAGACGGTGCCCGAAGTCGTTTGCACGGGACCGTGTGTGCGGGGAGCCGTGGCTGCCATGCCCGGTTTGCCCATGTGCGGGAGGCCGTGGCTGCCACGCCCGGCTTGCCCAAGACGGTGCCCGTTAGGGACCGTGTCCTGGCCGCGTGACTGTGGGCGTGCCTAGAGCGTGGCTCGGACGCACACGGTCACGTGTTGCCTTTCGTTGTCCGCAATCTCTGGCGGCCTGGAGCGAGGCTCGGCGCCGGGATGTGCGTGCCTCACGACTTTCAGTGGCCCTGACGTAGGTGATTCCGGCTGGCTGCCGAACTAAGCGCGCCGGTGAAGGAGCATGAGGCGGTGTTAAGTCTCGGCCACCGTTGGCCGAGAGGAACGGGCCATGCCGGCGACCGATGCTGGCCTGCCGGGACAGCGCGCCGCCTGGCATCGGCATCGGTCAGTGGCGCGGGCGTGGGCAGCAGCACTCAGCCGCGCGGGCGTGGGAAGCAGTGCGGAGCAGATGCCGCTGCAGGTGAAAACGTCTGCTTCCTGTCATTCGGATGCCCCGTCGTGTTGAGATGCCGGCAGCATCGCAGCAGCAAGCCTAGTACAGCGTGGCAGCGGCGGCCAGCGGCGGCGCGCGCGCAGCGCCAGACTGGCGGCGCGGCACTTTGCGGTTACTTGGCAGCAGCCTCGTCAGCCTCGTATAGCGGCAGGTGCCCGCGCCTTAGCGTGAGGGACCACTGGCGTCCGCAGGCGTTGATACAGCAGCTTTAGCGCGGAGGGGGCAGCATGCACTGCTATGACAGCAGTGGCGGTTTGGCGTGCGAGTGAGGTCCCGCGTCGACCATAGCGTTACGGTGGCAGTGGTGCAAGCGATTCAGCAGCAGTCGCGGGCTGGCTTCAGAGGCTCGCTCCCAGCAGCGTGGGAGTGCGGGCCGCGGCGGAATGCGACGCCTGACCGGCGGTCAGCGGCGGCTGCGGGCGTACACGCACAGTGACACCGCCTGCAGACTCCATGCAGCAGGCGGGCTTAAACGTGCTCTGACGTGCTCAGGAGCCGTGTCCGCGGGGTCCCAAGGGCGACAAGTCTCGAGGGCAGCAGCACCTGCCGTGGCACGGAGAGCCTTGCGCTTCGGCAGCACGCTGCAGCGTGGCGCGGGCGTTGCACCAAACGGTAGCAGTAGGGGCAGCAGCGATAGCAGCGACAGCAGCGATTCTGCGCGGGAAGCAGCTTTCTCTCAGTGGAGATACCGCAGACTTCATGCCGCCAGGTGACCATAGGCCAATCTGTTAGGTGTTGCGTGTGTGCTGCACGTGGAGGAGTGATGCGGGGACATGTTGGGGCCCAGGGCGCCAGTAGAGCAAGCTAGACAAGGGGGGCCAGGGCGTATGGCTGGCATGCTGAGGCTGTTGTGGGCCGGGGGGGGGGGCCTGGCCGTTAACGCTGCCTAGTCCGCGCTATCAGACTGCTCACAGGCTCTCCAGGTGCATTTGGGCGTGCTCAAGCGTGCTCTGGCATGCACTCAAGTGTCTTCTGGCATGCCAAGCTATGGTGTGCGCAAGTGAGGCGTACTCTAATGCTCATCGGGCGCACAGCCGGCAAACGCAGCATATGGTGCACTCAGATGTGGATGGTTCTTGCGTATGGCAGTCTTAGGGCACGGCCATCAGTGAGGAAGCTTGCAAGCGCCTGTGGGTGCAGCGGCATCTAGGTGGCGGCAGGTTTTGCGCTTTCCCGGGTTCCCGTTTTCCCTGCCGCCTGATGCTTGCTGGGTACCATAATCGAGTGTACATGCGTAGTGTAGGCAAACCGTTGTGCCTACGACGATCGGGAAACCCGGGCTTGCTAAGAGTCACGACAGGCACATGCTGTGGGCGCGCGCTATAATTAAGGGGTTTGCCCTCCGCCTTTGCCGGAGTGTGGATAGCGCGCGCAAGGCGGAGCCCGCGAGCTGCCTGTGGCTGGCCCTAGAGCTAGCTAGGGTTGCTGCATGCGGCTCGCATGCCCAAATATTGCATCCCCCGATGCACATGTTGGATGCTGCGTGTGTGGGTACTTGCTTGTTGGCGTAGCTGGCGCGTGGGGGGTGACGTTATAGCTGCCGTAGCGGGCGTGGGCGTGTCGTGTGACGTGGACGTGCATATTGAGAAATGTTTGTGGACCGATGTAATGTGGAATTAGCCTCTAGGTTCCCTAGAGGCATTTCCACAACTGAGGGACACAACATTGAACAACCCTGGACGGGTATGTGACCCTCGCCGTTGAGGGTCGGGCTTTGACATGGGGTTTGGCACAGTGTTTGGCACATCGGTAGTGGTTTGCCTCCCGGGTGAAGTCGCGTTTGCTATGTTTCCGCGTGGCGGGTCCTCCCACTGACAGAAGTCGTTCACGAGCTAACTTACGTTCATTGCTGTTTGCGACGTTGTGGTGACGTATGCCGGCTGGTCACGTTTTGCGGATTGCCTTCCTGCTTCACCTTACGCGACCGCTTTGTGAGCAGTGGCCTGCCTGACAAGTCATGAGGTGCTGTCGCTTGCGCAGCCCGTCCTAATGGCTTTTCCCCACCCACCCACCCTTTACGTGAAGTTGCTTCGGGGGTTTGCCCTCCGCCTTTGCCGGAGTGTGGATAGCGCGCGCAAGGCGGAGCCCGCGAGCTGCCTGCGGCTGGCCCTAGAGCTAGCTAGGGTTGCTGCATGCGGCTCGCATGCCCACATGAGGCGGTGTCCCAGTAACTACACAGCGCAATAGAGCTCACTGGAAGGAGTGCTAAAGACATGCGCTAAATTGCGAAATGAAAGCGAAAGCACGCCACCCGATGTTGATGTCGTGTCTCGCAAGCAGCATGAGACAAGGGTGAGCGGTAAGGCGTAGTGCGCGGCCACATTACCTCCGAGAGACGGTAACCGCTGACATGAGCCGGCCCAAGACCGCCAGGAGGCTGTAAGCTGTACGGTTCGGACTGCTGGGCTGAGGGCACGCTGGGCTGGCGCAGCCTTGCTCGAGGTGTGACCAACCTGAAAATCGCCAGCGCCACCGGTGCCCAGCACGACATGCGAGGGAAGAGAGAAAGAATTGTAAAGGAAAAACCACGGAAGGCACGAAGCAGCAGGCAAGGCAACAACGCGCTCAAAGAACAGGCGAGGAATCAGCGAGACTGTGCGGTGCTGGGCTGAGGCTGCGCTGCGGGGCGGCGGGTGCTGACCTAAAACTAAGGAAAGGCCATGAGAATGAGGTCATGCAAGGAAGGATTAAAGTACTGACGCGGGGCAGCCAACAGAAAAAGAGCAACGCGCGCGTTGCACGGCGCAATCCCGGTCGTACGTCATGCGGCATGGGCCATGTGAATGCGGAGCCGTGCAAGGACGGGCACGATGGACAGTAAGCAATAGCAGGACAGTGACGGGTGCGGACCGCCTTGCGGTTCCCCACACCCGTCAGGAACCGGCGGCCGCACAGGGAGGCAGCGCCGGCCGGGTGGGGGTTACATGCATGCAGGCAAGGTGATGCAGCCCCAGGATCGGCCAGATACCGGTGTCATCTCCGTGGGGCGGCGACGAGGGGGTTGGGGGCTGGACGGCGCACACGCTCGCAAATACTCCCATTTGTGGGTGTGCGGCCGGCCAGCCTGCGGGCCGCCGCGGGGGCGACGGCGCGTAGGCACAGTGTGCCGCTGCGGGGGCGACGGCGCGTAGACGCAAGGCGCCGCCGCGGGGGCGACGGCGCCAACCGGCGATCGCGGCCACGGGGGCGGCGGCGCGTAGGCGTAGAGCGCCGCCGCCAGGGGCGGCGATGCCGCGCCAAGTGTGCTGCCATGGGGCGGCAGCGCGGCGGCCGAGGAAGCAGTGCATTGACACCAACCCAACCAAAATTAGACGAGTTTGAAGGGCTGTACGAGAGGGGGGGAGACAGGGGGGACTATCCCCCGGGGGGACCCCCCTGGGATTTTGCGGCATGGGGTCTGGAGTTTTGTGGCTACCCCCCCCCCCCCGCCCCCCCCGCTGTCGAGACGCATCAATACAAGAGCAACCAAGCAAGGTGGATGGAGGTAGTTGATGTGGCTGTAAACATGGTGTAGATGGTGTGTTTGCGCGGGTGTGTCAAGAAGGCGTATTTAGCGTATTCAGTTGGGTTCAGTGAGGTTAGTGTAGTTAGTGCCTTTAGTGCCATCAAGGTAGCCAAGGGTGCTCTCACGAATTCAAGAATGGTAGGCTAGTGTAGCTAATGCGGCTGGGGACAGAGGAAGACTGTAAACAGAGCCGGCATGGTTCAAATAGCATGAATGGGCGTGAATGTTCGTGAAGGGGCGTAAAGGTGATTACAACCACCGGTTGCAGCAGCTTTACTTGATCAATTTGGCCCCCTCAATAAGTAACCCTGACAGGGACATTTAGGAGCCTCAGATACATTGTCAGCCTCAGGGAAACGTCGGTATCGGTTCACAGCTATTCCGTCCTGAGAGCCGGGGCCATCCCTCTAGACCCGTCTGTAACATGTCGGTAACTGATTGGTTGGTGAATGGTAGCCCAGAAAGGACCGGTTCGGTTACACTTCGGTGAACCTGCTTTCAACCGCCCAGCCCTCGCCCCGCCCAGCCCTCGCCTCGCCCCGCCCAGCCCTCACCCCGCCCAGCCCTCGCCCCGCCCCGCCCAGCCCTCGCCCCGCCCAGCCCCCGCCCCGCCCCGCCCAGCCCTCGCCCCGCCCAGCCCTCGCCCCGCCCAGCCCTCGCGCCCAGCCCCCTTGCCTCGCCCCGCCCAGCCCCCGCCCCGCCCAGCCAGGGCTCTTATCTTGTTTTGGGGGGAAAGCTCAGCCTGAGCTTTAGCAAGCTAAAATGCCCAGAAGTTAGCTCAGGGGGCGGACTTGGGCGGACTCCCGGGCATTTGTGGATAGGCTTTCTGATGGTCAGTGGGGCATCAAGTGGTCAGGGAATCGTCGCATACGCTGACACGCAGCTGTTTGGGCCCCGGAACAGCTGAAAACACTGGCGTCTGATGGTTCTGTGGCCCCCAACCCCACCGGGGCCAAGCTTTCCCCGCCTCCGTGGACGCGTAACAAAGCTAAAATCTGAGCTTTAAGGGCCAGCCGTAAAGCTCAGAAATCGGCCAAAATTACCAAATAAAGCTCAATATCTTTAAGGTAATAGCCCTGCGCCCAGCCCTCGTCCTTGCCCAGCTCCCACGCAGGCCCGATCCTGCACTTTGCCTGGCCCAACCACCATGTCACTTCCAGTCCGGCTAGGCAGATCGTTCAACCTTGTAGCTATGCACCTCAGCGTTGGTCGTGTTCATGCTTGGACCTAGGTGCATGCGCTAGCCCGATCACCAAAACATGTGCTTTGACCAACATTAACACACCGACTTCACATTCTTCTCCTGCCACACATATTAATCAGCCATCCTTAGTGGCGTTCTGCAGTTGGTTGGCAGTCACGCCAACAGAAGCGGCTGTCTTCTCCTCCCAGCTGGTGAAGATGCCCTCCACCGGCCATGCCACCTGCAGTCGTCAGTCGGCACACGATTAGGGCAGTTAGGGTAGGTTTTACGTAGGTAGGGTAGGTACCCTTTTGCAAAGGATCCAGCCCGCTTCGAACCCCTTCGTACCGTCTTAGCGTTCGTGTAGCTGAAGGTCTTCAGGCCCAGCTCAGCAGCTCATCCCGGCCATCCCGGCCCGCTTCCCAGCCATCCCGGCCCGCACCCGCTCGTCCCCCCCCCGGCCAACCACGTCGCCAAGACTGAAGATTTGAGGTCAAGACTCAAGACGCCCGACTGCACCCAGGCTCGCGCGCTTCCACAGTACCGGGACGTAGCTCGCTTTGCGATTTAGCCTTGTTGAGCTGCTCCAATATGTCCACAGCTATCAACCTGTACTCCTAGCCTCTTCTCCTGAGCTATTCCTTTCAGGTACACTGGACGAACATGCTGTCAAGGGCCCGCACGACGTGCAACCTCGCGAATGGGGCGCCAGCGCGTGTGGGAGCCGCCCGCGGCCCGCGCCTGGCACCACCCCACCCTCACCCCTCCACTCACTAACTATACCCCTCACGCCGTCACTAACCTTTTTTTTTGAGGATTCATCCTTACAGGATTGAACGGAAGCAGACGCACTGCCTCCCAACCGCTGGGCAAAGAGACCCGAAGCAGCCTGGTCTTAGAGACCAGAATCCCGACAGGGCAAGAAGAGAAGAGAAGAACCTGCTTGCTTGACCTGTTTACTTTGGTTTGGCTTAGCTTGGGCTGGTGTTTACAACCTCCCTCCCTGCCTCATGGGTGTGTCATGCTTCGCCGCCCCCCCCCCCCCCCCCCCCCGACCGCGAACTAACGCCCGCTACTGCCCCGCCCGCCGGCCCCCAAGTAACGCCGATGCGGCCCCCTTATAGGCCCGGCTGGCGCTCCGGCCAGCCCTCTTTCCACCCAGGCTCGCGCGCACTAGTTTAGGCTTTAGGCTTTAGGATTAGGTTCAGTCTCCTCCCGCTCTTGTGCTTTACTTACGCAACACTGCCCTGCAACCCTCCCGCATGTACGCCTCCGTGGCCGGCGCTCACATCACGGCGCCGGCATTGCTCTGGTATCAAGCAGGTGAGTATCGCGATTGTATCGCGAAATTTAGATAACGGGGTGGTTCTGTACACGCGCGAGCCTGGGTGCCATCCATGACTACCGACAACACCGACGACAAGACTGAAGATTCAAGGCTCAAGGGCGCCCGAGACCTAAAGGTTAAGGCCATACCACCTCCGCGCTCTGGGTTGGGCTGGTTGGTTTGGGTTCTCTTGGTCGTTTCGCTTTTGGTTTCTGGAATGAACTACCCCCCCCACACCCTCTCCTCGCCCCCCAGCCATCCCATCCCCACCCCCCGCTCTCACCCGGCCGCCCACATGCATGGCGTCTAAAGACACCATGTGTTATCAATCCTACTTCCCCCTATAATAACACTCACTCACCGAATTGTGCTAAGCGCCAGTCCAGGATGGCCAGACATCCTGCGAGCCACTGCGAGCAAGTCGGGAAAATCAAAGCACTCGGAAGTCGATTAGGCATTCATAAGGACTGTGTGTGCCCGTGACTGAGCGGGTCCGCAATACCATCATTGTGACGGGCGACCGGTTAACAACCGGACGCGGCGAGATATGGGAGGACAAATGCTTCAGCTGTGATTTGAATTGTGAGGAATATCAGCACCCAGGCTGGGGAGCAGGGAACGACGCGAAAGAACAGTCCGCGATTGACTGAGCCTTGACAGCACAATAACTCATTAGCACGCACCGCTTATGTGAAGCATATAGGTTGTCAATGCATAAGAGAAAGCCCACAAGGGGCTTACAGTAGTAGTATGGTAGCTTAGTAGCTGCGGTGCCGGCTTTGTGCGCTTGGAAGCCGCGGGGGGCGCTCTCCAAGATGTAGGATGGCCAGTGCAGGGTTGCACGTGGCGTGCTTGAAGGCCTGACGCTTTTAATTAACAGAGCATACCTATTTCGGGAGGTATGGCTCACAAGACACGAAGAATTCAGCGCGTATGCGAAACGGGCCGGGGGGCATTGGCCAATGCCCCCCGGCCCGTTTCGCCTATGGGCCCCCTCGAGGTGTGCTCTTGGTATATATTGCTTTGTACATATACCCTCTACTGCTATACAGATTAATTTTACAGCCAGGCCGCCTACAGAGCGCCCCCTCCCGATGGACGAATTCCAGTGTTATTCTTGGCCCCAAACACGGTCTGGCGCGTGTGTAGAACTGTAAAACTCTCGCAAATTGCGGCCTGGCTGGGGATCCCTGAATATCGGTTGGGCCAAGCGTTGCCAGGGTCCGTGCGGCCCCTGGCCCCTCCCGCCCTGCCCCTGCCTGGCTGTCCGAAACCCCTGGTCCGAAGGTCATTCGGACCAGGTTCGGACCAGGTTCGGACCAGGTTCGGACCACGCACAGCCACGTTCGGACCGCCCCGGTTTCCCCGAGTGAAGGGGGCCGCATGTCTTGACCACCGCCATGGTAATCAAGTCCGTGGGCTGCATCTTCTCGTGCTGCAATGGACAGTGTTTGGCATGGCGGGCATTGATGTCAGTACAGGGATGATCACACAAGAAAGATCCGGCCCTATTCACGCATTCCACTTATGCTCGCTAGGGTGCTCACCAAACTCGCCCTGGATGCGCCTTTCCTTGATGCTCACCAGTGTGCTCTTCGGCATGCCAACCGCCACCACGCCCAACCGCCACCACGCCCACGTTCTCCTGCTTCCCCCATAAGCCGCACAAGAGGAAGCCCTTGGACACGTCCGCATTGGCGAGGTCCAGCACGTGCTGGTTGTCGCCGCCAGCAGCAGACTTGCCTTGCTGGGCTTGCTGGTCCTGCAGTGGTTGCCGCTGCGCCTCTGGGGCACGGTCCTCGGGCTCGGCCGCTTGCTCGGCAGCGGCCCCGGCCACCGGCGCGGCCGTGGTCGCGGCGGCCGTGCCCGCGGCGGCCGTGGTCGCTCCCGTGGCGGCCACGTCCGCTGCCATGGCAGTCCGACGAGCACGCGCATTGTATTCCACGCAATTCTCCGCACCTATTCCGTCCGGTGAAAGGATTATTACTTAAGTGTATTATGAGAGCTCACGTCCCTAACCCCAACCCCTCAAAAAGCAATCCCCCTCCCAAACCATAGTGTCATACATAGGCATGCGCTTGCTTACGTCCACGCTTGGCGCCCTTCTGCTTCTTGATGTTGCTGATCTTCTGTCCGAGCACCACCTTCCACTCGGGGAAAGCACCCTGTCCGAACGTGGTCCGAACGCGGTCCGAAGGCCGCAGTCCGAACGCGGTCCGAATCTGGTCCGAAGGCCGGTCTGTTCGGACCGGGGTGAAACATGCTTCGGTCCAAAGCCGGTCCGAATTACCCCGTCCGATTCTGGTCCGATTCTGGTCCGATTCTGGTCCGAAACCTCGTCGGACCATGAACGTTGGACCAGCCCTCAAGTGTTCGGACCAGACCGTTCGGACGCAGCGGCCAGCAGCTCATCCCGGCCATCCCGGCCCGCTTCCCAGCCATCCCGGCCCGCACCCGCTCGTCCCCCCCCCCACACACACACCCTCTCCTCGCCCCCCAGCCATCCCACCCCCACCCCCACCCCCCGCTCTCGCCCGGCCGCCCACATGCATGGCGTCTAAAGACACCTTGTGTTATCAATCCTGTTTCCCCCTATAATAACACTCACTCACCGAATTGTGCTAAGCGCCAGTCCAGGATGGCCAGACATCCTGCGAGCCACTGCGAGCAAGTCGGGAAAATCAAAGCACTCGGAAGTCGACTAGGCATACATAAGGACTGTGTGTGCCCGTGACTGAGCGGGTCCGCAATACCATCATTGTGACGGGCGACCGGTTAACAACCGGACGCGGCGAGATATGGGAGGACAAATGCTTCAGCTGTGATTGAAATTGTGAGGAATATCAGCACCCAGGCTGGGGAGCAGGGAACGACGCGAAAGAACAGTCCGCGATTGACTGAGCCTTGACAACACAATAACTCATTAGCACGCACCGCTTATGTGAAGCATATAGGTTGTCAATGCATAAGAGAAAGCCCACTGCAGGCCACAGTGAGGCCACAGCCTGTCGCGACCAAAGCCGTCGGGTTGACCGCGTTGACCGCGATGCACGCCCCGCTCGTAGACGTTTCCGCGGGTTATCTAACTCGCAGTGTGGCAATTTAAGTATCAAGTCACGTAAAAGATTGATAGAAAGTGAACATAGACTGAAATGAGGCGCAACGAGTTGGATGTTTAAAAGCATGCTGTAGGGCAGGCTATGATTTTGTCGAGGAGAATAAGTTTGTATATATGTGTGCTGAGTTTGAACGTTTCATATGTCTGTATAAATGCTATGTAAGCACCGCGACTTAAGGAGTGGCCGTTGTTAGCGCCATGCGCCCCCATGCAAGACCCATGCTGGGGGCGCGCTCCCCTGCCCCCGCCCCCCCTGTCACATGTGCAGACGGGCGCGAACAGACCCTAACGTTCGTCAGCATTTAGTAACATCAGCGACATGGGGGTGGATGTGGCATGGCTACCGCACCTGGCACCCTACCCAGACCACGCTCTAGCCCCCCCCACGCATGCAAAGGCCAACGCCCAGCCCTGCGCTCTTGCCTATGGCCGTGTCTATACGTGAGAGGGATGGGAGTGCAGTATGGCTGTGTGATTCCGTCGGGTGGGATTGTGGCAGGGGTCGAGATGTGGATGTGGCATGGCTACCGCACCTGGCACCCTACCCAGACCACGCTCTAGCCCCACCCACGCATGCAAAGGCCAACGCCCAGCCCTGCGCTCTTGCATATGGCCGTGTCTATACGTGAGAGGGATGGGAGTGCAGTATGGCTGTGTGATTCCGTCGGGTGGGATTGTGGCAGGGGTCGAGATGTGGATGTGGCATGGCTACCGCACCTGGCACCCTACCCAGACCACGCTCTAGCCCCACCCACGCATGCAAAGGCCAACGCCCAGCCCTGCGCTCTTGCATATGGCCGTGTCTATACGTGAGAGGGATGGGAGTGCAGTATGGCTGTGTGATTCCGTCGGGTGGGATTGTGGCAGGGGTCGAGATGTGGATGTGGCATGGCTACCGCACCTGGCACCCTACCCAGACCACGCTCCAGCCCCACCCACGCATGCAAAGGCCAACGCCCAGCCCTGCGCTCTTGCATATGGCCGTGTCTATACGTGAGAGGGATGGGAGTGCAGTATGGCTGTGTGATTCCGTCGGGTAGGATTGTGGCAGGGGTCGAGATGTGGATGTGGCATGGCTACCGCACCTGGCACCCTACCCAGACCACGCTCTAGCCCCACCCACGCATGCAAAGGCCAACGCCCAGCCCTGCGCTCTTGCATATGGCCGTGTCTATACGTGAGAGGGATGGGAGTGCAGTATGGCTGTGTGATTCCGTCGGGTGGGATTGTGGCAGGGGTCGAGATGTGGATGTGGCATGGCTACCGCACCTGGCACCCTACCCAGACCACGCTCCAGCCCCACCCACGCATGCAAAGGCCAACGCCCAGCCCTGCGCTCTTGCATATGGCCGTGTCTATACGTGAGAGGGATGGGAGTGCAGTATGGCTGTGTGATTCCGTCGGGTAGGATTGTGGCAGGGGTCGAGATGTGGATGTGGCATGGCTACCGCACCTGGCACCCTACCCAGACCACGCTCTAGCCCCACCCACGCATGCAAAGGCCAACGCCCAGCCCGGAGGCGCGGCTGAACCTCACCCTGCACTGTGCTGCCATGACGCGACGCGGGGCGGGGCAGGGTGGCCGTGAGGGCATCCACCCCTCATCCTTCGGGGACGGGACGGCACATTTTCGGCGCTTTCATGAGTTCATATATGCTATAGATACTATATGTTAACGTTCGGTACTCCCAGCACCCTTAACCAAGTGCCCTGAAAGCCAACATGACAATGTGGTCGCGGGTACTAGAGAACATGGCCTCCTTAGGCATAACAGCGAGCCACAAGGGGCTTACAGTAGTAGTATGGTAGCTTAGTAGCTGCGGTGCCGGCTTTGCGCGCTTGGAAGCCGCGGGGGGCGCTCTCCAAGATGTAGGATGGCCAGTGCAGGGTTGCACGTGGCGTGCTTGAAGGCCTGACGCTTTTAATTAATAGAGCATACCTATTTCGGGAGGTATGGCTCACAAGACACGAAGAATTCAGCGCGTATGCGAAACGGGCCGGGGGGCATTGGCCAATGCCCCCCGGCCCGTTTCGCCTATGGGCCCCCTCGAGGTGTGCTCTTGGTATATATTGCTTTGTACATATACCCTCTACTGCTATACAGATTAATTTCACAGCCAGGCCGCCTACAGAGCGCCCCCTCCCGATGGACGAATTCCAGTGTTATTCTTGGCCCCAAACACGGTCTGGCGCGTGTGTAGAACTGTAAAACTCTCGCAAATTGCGGCCTGGCTGGGGATCCCTGAATATCGGTTGGGCCAAGCGTTGCCAGGGTCCGTCGGCCCCTGGCCCCTCCCGCCCTGCCCCTGCCTGGCTGTCCGAAACCCCTGGTCCGACGGTCATTCGGACCAGGTTCGGACCAGGTTCGGACCAGGTTCGGACCAGGTTCGGACCACGCACAGCCACGTTCGGACCGCCCCGGTTTCCCCGAGTGAATTCAGCGACTGGTACGCCGAGTCAAAGCTGTTGAAGAGGCCCTTGCCCACCTGCCACGGGCCTTTAGACTTGCCCACGAAGCGGTTCCATCTCATCCGCAGCTTGTTGTCAAACTCGGCCTTACCCTGCATGGCAGCCAACCAAACCAGCCAAGCTCCAAGCACGCACGGCCAGTCACAATTGGAACACAAGATCATGGAGCGTCTTAGACACCCTGCGTGCCTGGCTTCTGCGTGTACAAAGTCCCATAGCCAGGCTAAGCTCCCCCCGAAGCCAGCACACCCACCAGGTTGGTTATCATCGCAGTGACCGTCATGCCACCGGTGATCTCCTCCGCAAAGACCGTCGCCAGCTGCATAGTGAGGTTCACCGACGACCTTCCTCCTCCGTTGTATTGGACCGTGTCGCTTGGGTCCGGGTCGTGGCTGATGGACTTGCGGTTTCCAGCGCGGTCACGCAGGCGATCACGATGTCGTCATGTTGTAACGTATGATGTGATGTTGCTCGTTGCAATGCGTACTCTCGACCATGGGTTGGGGGGCTAAGTGGGGCGAGGGCGGGGCGGGGCGGGGCAAAGGCTGGGCGGGGCGAGGGTGGGGCGGGGCGGGGCAAAGGCTGGGCGGGGCGAGGGCTGGGCGGGGCGAGGGCTGGGCGGGGTGAGGGCTGGGCGGGGCGAGGGCTGGGGTAGGCGGGGCCTCAGCAGCCTTTCAACTTGCTTCAGTCACCGACACACTACCGAACTTGCTGCTCTGTCACCGACTCCTTACCGAACTTGCTGCTCCTGCACACCAACAGTCACCAAAAGGTTGACAAAATTCCGGCTACAAACCAACGGTTACCGAAATCCAACACACCAATGAGGCCCTACCGATCCTGACCGACGCTGACCGGCGGTCACTGTCTGTCAGTTTTGGTGACCTCCCCGGGACCAATCGGTTTAGGGGGGGGTGTTTTGGTAGGGCACTGCTTCTGCATCTGTGTGTGCTTCCTTGCTTCTGATGGGGTGTTGCTTAAGCAACCGACTTGCGGGGGTGGGGTGGGTTTTTTTTTTTTTGATACTTCTTCCTTACAGAGTTGGACGGAGGCAGACGCACTGCCCCCCTGCTGCTGGGCATGTAGCCCCAACACAGCCTGGACCCGAAGACCAGAACCCTGACAGGGCCAAGAGAAAAAGGAAAGAAAAAGAAAGAGGAAAAAAAACCCGAGGGCGCGCACGCACAGGCGCCGCCTCTCCAACACCTAAACGGCGCGGCAGCAGGTGCCTATGGCTCCTCAGAGCCTACCCAACTGCCCATAAACGCCGAGCCCGACCACGGCCACAGCAAGCCGCGCGGCTACCCCCTCACCGCCACAGAAACCACGACCTGCACACACCTCAGCCCTCAGCAGGGCTGCTAAAAGGCCACACCTAGACACCTAGCAGCCCCACCGCACCACACACCCAGCGGTTAAACCGCTCTACACCCCAAGCGGCAGCGCCGCACAACACCACAACTGGCAGCAACGCACACCAACCCCTCTCCCTCCTGCCCAGCAGAACAAACAAAGACAGACAACAGAGCTCTCCAGTTGGCAGGCCCAGAGCTCAGCTTGAACGGGTCTTGAATCTTGGCCAGAGCTCTCCAGTTGGCAGGCCCAGAGCTCAGCTTGACAGGTCTTGAATCTTGGCCAGAGCTCTCCAGTTGGCAGGCCCAGAGCTCAGCTTGACGGGTCTTGAAACTTGGCCAGAGCTCTCCAGTTGGCAGGCCCAGAGCTCCAATCCTACACCCCTGAAACTCCCTGTACCGCCCCCACCTTAGGGCGCCTGCACAGGTGATGAGAACGTCAGCTTCAGGCGCAGCTGCGGCGACCCACCGTCCACTTGATCCACTTCACAAAGGGCCCCACTCGCCGACCAGATAGCCACAAAGCGCTCCAGCTTGGCGGCTTTCAACTGCGCAGTGAGCAGCTGAGTGGGAAGAGCCGACAGGGTTTCAGGTGTAAGAGTAGCAGCAGTGAACCGCAGTTGCATGACCCTTCGCAGCTCTGTGATCACCTCCCTGACCACGTACACCGACGTCCGCTGGGCCGGCTCACGAGACCAGTACGCACTCCAGATGGCGTTCAGAAACGTGGCCCGCAACGTGCTCCACAACAGGGCGCCCGCCCCTTTTGGGCTTGAAGCCCAGATGCCCATGTCGTCCCCCAGCATGAAGGCCACATTGGAGACAGGTGGAGGCACCGCCTGTGGCGCGATGTGGGCCCACAGCTGCTGCAGCCATGTCCGCGCCTGTGTGTAGGCGGGGCACTCCAGGAAGACATGCGTCAGGCTTGCCCACGCCCGCGGGCCAGGCGGCCCGCAGGCGTGGTGAGGGCAATAAGGCCCCAGACCCCGGCGCCCTGTAGCACACGCCCGTGGAAAGACGCCCTTGCCCGCCCTGTACAAACCACACGGCAGGTAGGCATGCTGTAGCCGGTAGACCAGCACCTTGGCTCCCCGACTGGCATGGCTGTCCCACAGCCGCTGCCACGTGCGGTGCAGCGCGCCCGCATCCGGTGGTGGTTTTTTTTTTTTTACATTCATCCTTACATGGTTGAACGGGGACAGACACGCTGCCCCCCTACCACTGTGCTTAGAAGCACAGCAGCCGGGAATACTCACCGAACCACACAAGGGCCAGAAGAGAAGAGAAGAGAAGAGACAGGGTTTTGATAAACCAGGACCCAACCCTGGTGGGGTGACCGGGATTCGAACCCGGATCTCTCGAAGCCTTGACGAAATCGGCACGAGTGTCTTAACCATTTAGACGACCCCCCCGTGGTGTTGCCGGCGTTGGTACAGCAGGGATGGCCCCCGCAGCGGCAGCCGCGGGCGGGCCAGTGCTGGGCCCCGCCCCTGTGGCTACAGCTCCTGCTGCGGCCTGCGCCAGCAGTCTTGATGATCTCCGCTGCCCCTCGCTGTACGGCTGGGAGGCAGACCCGTACCCCTGCAGTTCCCTGGCTGGCGTGTTCTGCTGCTGTGCCGCAGCTGAAGTGTGGTGGAGCCAGGGCTCCAGGGCCACCGGGTTGTTGCGGAAGTGCTGCGCCTGAGACGCCGTCAGCTGGGTAGCTGCGCGCTGCCACTCCGCTTCCTTCTCAGCCAGCCGTGACGTTGCTGCCGGCGGGCTGGCCGAGCCACCTGGCTGTGCGGCTGCTGCTGCGACTGCTTCAGGGCTGGGCATGGCTGCCGGGCGCGTGGGGGCAGGTGGTGCTGCGGGGTTGGCCCTGGTGACGGCCCGCCGCACCTCACGCACGGTGTAGTCCGCCAGGCTGATCCCCGCCACCCGGCAGCGCTCAGGGTGGGCCACCACCTCCGCTTCCGGCGCCAAGAACGACGGCACCCGCGGCCAAGCAGCCCCCCGTTCATGCGGAGCCGCCGCATCATAAGCTGGGCTGGGCCGCATCAGCCGCCCGCTGTAGTGGACGTAGGACACGGCACCCGCGGCGTCAACCACCCAGAGCTGGTCCAAGCTAACGCGCCACTCCGGTGGGTTGGTAGGTGGCGGCTGGGCGATGGCAGGTGGCTGCTGCTGCTCCACACCCGCCTGCCGCAGGTGGCCCACGGCGGCAGCCAGGCGGGCGGGCAGAGCCTCCGGCACCGGCGTGTCCCCATAGATCCACGCCCAGTTGCTAGCCACTGCCGGCCGCACGTGGTCAAGCAGAGCCCGGGTGAGCGTCTTCCAGGGCTGCCGACCTGGCCAGCAGTAGATTATAAGCCTACGCTGGGCTGACGATACGCCACGCGCGCCAAGATGTTAAAATGCCGACAAGCAGGATGTCACCGACTTCACGCCGACCGATCACTGACGCCAGAATAAGAAAGCGTAGTATTCATTTAGCCCATTGTAGACGCCCAGGCACCAAAACGACCGCCGAAGGTGAAGGGGTGTAGCAACTGGCACCGTGCGACCCACAAACGACTCGCGCAATAGAGGCTCCGACCTATTTAATAAAGCATCATATTGCTAATACAAGCAATTGGAATGCTACACAGGGAGTAAAGGACCCCGAAGAGAAAAGTCGACGTAAGATGTTGTTCGCGAGCAAGAGAACGGGATAGCAGAAATAGGAAGCAAGTAAAGTAAAGTAAAGTAAAATAAAGGAAAGGAAAGGGTTTGGGCAGGAAGCGTCCTGCTGTCTTTTTTTGTTTACATTCATCCTTACATGGTTGAACGGGGACAGACGCGCTGCCCCCTACCACTGTGCTGAGAAGCACAGCAGCCGGGAATACTCACCGAACCACGCAAGGGCCAGAAGAGAGTCTGTTGTGTGCATACCGTGGGTGCGTTTGTGTTTGAAGTGTGGAGGTGCGTCTCTGCCGATGGTGCTTGCCCTCGGGCTTTTGGTGTAGCGGTTGCTTGGCTTAGGTCTGGTGGTGTTTGTGGAAACCCCTACCGGGGGGCGGGGGGCCCAGCCTCCTGCTCTGTCTGCCGGGTCGGGGTGGGGTGGGTGGGTGTGGGATGGGGCCCAGCCAGGCCGGCAGCCCTGGAAGGTGCTCACCGGGGCGCTTTTTTTTTTTGAGGATTCATCCTTACAGGATTGAACGGAAGCAGACGCACTGCCTCCCAACCGCTGGGCAAAGAGACCCGAAGCAGCCTGGTCTTGGAGACCAGAATCCCGACAGGGCAAGAAGAGAAGAGAAGAAGTCTGAGACAAACCACCTGAACCAAATCACCTACCGCCACCCCATCCCACACCCACCCACCCCACCCCGACCCGGCAGACAGAGCAGGAGGCTGGCCCCCCCGCCCCCCGGTAGGGGTTTCCAAATCACCACCAGACCTAAGCCAAGCAACCGCTACACCAAAAGCCCGAGGGCAAGCACCATCGGCAGAGACGCACCTCCACACTTCAAACACAAACGTACCCACGGTATGCACACAACAGACAGCAGGACGCTTCCCGCCCAAACCCACCCCACCCCCGCAAGTCGGTTGCTTAAGCAACACCCCATCAGAAGCAAGGAAGCACACACAGATGCAGAAGCAGAGCGGGCCAGATGTGGCGCTGACATAGCAATCTCATTATATAGCAGGGCCCAGCCCGCTGTAAGAAGTCCACGAAGGCTGAGGAAGGACGGCGCTGCAGCGCCACCCAGTGATATGATACACAGCGGAGGCAAGCCACACCATCGCCTTGAAAACCGCCGCCCACAGAAACTAGGGTGCCTGCACGGGCGATGCAAGCGTCAGCCGGATGCGCAGCTGCGGCGACCCACCCTCCGTATCTGCTGCTGCAGGCGCAATGGACGGTGCTGAAATGGCGGCAGTGTTGCCGTCTTCGTGGCGGGAGGGCATCATCACCCTCATCTACAAGGGCAAAGGCCTGGACCGCGCGGAGCTGCCGTCCTACCGCCCCATCACGCTGCTCAACTGCGACTTCAAGGTGGTGTCCAAGGCCATCAGTAGCCGCCTGCAGCCGGCCCTGGACGCCGTGGTCGACCCGCTGCAGACGGCGTTCATCACCAGACGCTGGATAGGAGACAACGCGCTCTACCACCAAGGCCTCATTGAGTGGCTGCGCCTGGACGTGGATGCTGGTGGCGCGCCCCGTCAGGGTGGTGCGTTGTACTTTTTAGACATCGAGAAAGCCTATGACAGGGTGCACAGGCAGTGGCTGTATGCGGCCGTGGAGGGGCTGGGGCTGGGGCCGCGGATGCTGCGCTGGATCCGCTTGCTCACCGCTGATAGCTCCGCCCGTGTCTGTGTGAATGGCGTGCTGTCTGACGCCTTTCCAGTGCACAACGGCCTGCCGCAGGGCAGCACGCTCTCACCTCCCCTGTGGGTGATCCAACTGCAGCCCCTCACAGCCTATCTGCGCCGCCAGGTCGAGATCGGGGCGCTCCGCACCCCCCTCCTCCCCAATGGCGAGCAAGCTCCACCTGCTGGCCACCATGCTGATGACACGGCCCTCACCGTGCGCGACCCAGCCGTGGATGGACCGGTGGCGATGGCGGCCGTGGAGCTCTTCTGCCGCGCCTCTAACGCCCGTGTCCACCCCGCCAAGAGCAAGGCGATTGGCCTGGGCCGGCTGGTTCATCTGACGGGGCCCTGCCCGCACACAGGGGTGCCCTTCACACAGGATGCCGTCATTCATCTGGGTGTGCCACTCTCGTGGGCGTCGGAGGCTGCGGCCAAGACCCTGTACGACAAGCGTGCCAAGGGGATGAGCCACGTGGCGCGCTTGTGGGCTGCCCTGTCCCTCACCCTGGTTGGCCGTGTCCACATTGCCAAGCAGGTGCTGGCGGCAAAGCTTGCCTACCACTTCAGCTTCCTCAACCCGTCGCCAGCACAACTACAGGAGCTGACGGCCATCGTGGACCGGTTTGCTGCGCACTCCCTGCATGCAGAGGATGCTAGTCTATGGTCGCACGGGAGCGCTATCCTGCTGCCGAAGCGGGGGACTGCTTGCCTGCCGTACAAGGACGGGGGGGTGAACCACGTCGACCTGCCTGCGTTCTTTTTTTTTTACATTCATCCTTACATGGTTGAACGGGGACAGACGCGCTGCCCCCCTACCACTGTGCTTAGAAGCACAGCAGCCGGGAATACTCACCGAACCACACAAGGGCCAGAAGAGAAGAGAAGAGAAGAGACAGGGTTTTGATAAACCAGGACCCAACCCTGGTGGGGTGACCGGGATTCGAACCCGGATCTCTTGGAGCCTTGACGAAATCGGCACGAGTGTCTTAACCATTTAGACGACCCCCCCAACAACTTCCACAACAACCCGGTGGCCCTGGACCCCTGGCTCCACCGCACCTCAGCTGCTGCCGGACAGCAGAGCACGCCGGCGCGCGAGCTACGGTCGTACGCGTCACCCACCCAGCCGTCGGGTGAGGGGCCGCTGTGTTCAGCGCGGTTGCAGGAGCAGGCGGCGGGCGGCGCAGGGCCTAGCATGGGGCAGGCCACGGCGGCGGCGGCAGCCGCCGCCGCCGTTGAGGGCACCCCTCGGCCGCCGCCCCCGGATGGGGCGCTGCTGCGCGGCTTGTGGCAGCGCTTGTGGGACAGCCACGCCACTCGAGCCGCAAAGGTGCTGGTATACCGGCTGCAACATGCTTACCTGCCCTGCGGGTTGTACCGGGCAGGCAAGGGCATTCGGCCACGGGTGGCCACTGGGCGCAGGGGATTGGGGCCGCACTGCCCTCACCCCGCCTGCGGGCCGCCTGGCCCGCAGGCGTGGGCCAGCCTGACGCACGTGTTCCTGGAGTGCCCGGCTTATGCGCAGGCGCGGGCGTGGCTGCAGCAGCTGTGGGCCTGCGTGGCGCCCCAGGCGGCGCCGCGGCCGGTGACGGACGCGGCCTTCATGCTTGGGGACCACATGGGCGCGTGGGCCTCCAGCCCGCGCGGCGCGGGCGCGCTGCTGTGGAGCACACTGCGGGCCACGTTCCTGTACGCCCTCTGGTGTGCGTACTGGTCCCGTGAGCCGGCCAAGCAGACGTCCGAGCACGTGGTTTGCGAGGTGGTCAGCGAGCTGCGCAGGGTCATGCAGCTGCGTTTCACTGCCGCCACGCTAACCCCTGACACCCTGTCAGCTCTGCCCACTCAGCTTCTCACTGCACAGCTGAAGGCGGCCAAGTTGGAGAGCTTTGTGGCTATCTGGACGGCGGGTGGCGCCCTCTGTGAAGTGGAGGATACGGAGGGTGGGTCGCCGCAGCTGCGCATCCGGCTGACGCTTGCATCGCCCGTGCAGGCACCCTAGTTTCTGTGGGCGGCGGTTTTCAAGGCGATGGCGTGGCTTGCCTCCGCTGTGTATCATATAACTGGGTGGCGCTGCAGCGCCGTCCTTCCTCAGCCTTCGTGGACTTCTTACAGCGGGCTGGGCCCTGCTATATAATGAGATTGCCATGTCAGCGCCACATCTGGCCCGCTCTGTTTCTGCATCTGTGTGTGCTTCCTTGCTTCTGATGGGGTGTTGCTTAAGCAACCGACTTGCGGGGGTGGGGTGGGTTTGGGCGGGAAGCGTCCTGCTGTCTGTTGTGAGCGTACCGTGGGTGCGTTTGTGCTTGAAGTGTGGAGGTGCGTCTCTGCCGGTGGTGCTTGCCTTCGGGCTTTTGGTGTAGCGGTTGCTTGGCTTAGGTCTGGCGGTGTTTGTGGAAACCCCTACCGGGGGGCGGGGGGGCCAGCCTCCTGCTCTGTCTGCCGGGTCGGGGTGGGGTGGGTGGGTGTGGGACGGGGTGGCGGTAGGTGATTTGGTTCAGGTGGTTTTGGTTTTTTCTGGTGGTTTGTCTCAGACTTCTTCTCTTCTCTTCTTGCCCTGTCGGGATTCTGGTCTCCAAGACCAGGCTGCTTCGGGTCTCTTTGCCCAGCGGTTGGGAGGCAGTGCGTCTGCTTCCGTTCAATCCTGTAAGGATGAATCCTAAAAAAAAAAAAGCAGCTGAGTCGGAAGAGCCGACAGGGTTTCAGGTGTAAGAGTAGCAGCAGTGAACCGCAGTTGCATGACCCTTCGCAGCTCTGTGATCACCTCCCTGACCACGTACACCGACGTCTGCTGGGCCGGCTCACGAGACCAGTACGCACTCCAGATGGCGTTCAGGAACGTGGCCCGCAACGTGCTCCACAACAGGGCGCCCGCCCCTCGTGGGCTTGAAGCCCAGATGCCCATGTCGTCCCCCAGCATGAAGGCCGCATTGCAGACCGGCGGAGGCACCGCCTGTGGCGCGATGTGGGCCCACAGCTGCTGCAGCCATGTCCGCGCCTGTGTGTAGGCGGGGCACTCCAGGAAGACGTGCGTCAGGCTTGCCCACGCCCGCGGGCCAGGCGGCCCGCAGGCGTGGTAAGGGCAATAAGGCCCCAGACCCCGGCGCCCTGCAGCAGATGCCCGTGGGAAGATGCCCTTGCCCGCCCTGTACAAACCACACGGCAGGTAGGCATGCTGTAGCCGGTAGACCAGCACCTTGGCTCCCCGACTGGCGTGGCTGTCCCACAGCCGCTGCCACGTGCGGTGCAGCGCGCCCGCATCCGGTGGTGGTGTTGCCGGCGTTGGTACAGCAGGGATGGCCCCCGCAGCGGCAGCCCGTCTGTCCCCGTTCAACCATGTAAGGATGAATGTAAAAAAAAAAGCCGCGGGCGGGCCAGTGCTGGGCCCCGCCCCTGTAGCTACAGCTCCTGCTGCGGCCTGCGCCAGCAGCCTTGAGGATCTCCGGTGCCCCTCGCTGGACGGCTGGGAGGCAGACCCGTACCCCTGCAGTTCCCTGGCTGGCGTGTTCTGCTGCTGTGCCGCAGCCGAAGTGCGGTGGAGCCAGGGCTCCAGGGCCACCGGGTTGTTGTGGAAGTGCTGCGCCTGAGACGCCGTCAGCTGGGTAGCTGCACGCTGCCACTCCGCTTCCTTCTCAGCCAGCCGTGACGTTGCTGCCGGCGGGCTGGCCGAGCCACCTGGCTGTGCGGCTGCTGCTGTGACTGCTTCCGGGCTGGGCATGGCTGCCGGGCGCGTGGGGGCAGGTGGTGCTGCGGGGTTGGCCCTGGTGACGGCCCGCCTCACCTCACGCACGGTGTAGTCCGCCAGGTTGATCCCCGCCACCCGGCAGCGCTCAGGGTGGGCCACCACCTCCGCTTCCGGCGCCAAGAATGACGGCACCCGCGGCCAAGCAGCTCCCCGTTCATGCGGAGCCGCCGCATCATACGCTGCACGCTCATCAAGAGTCCACAGATGCCGTGGCTTGCGGGTCGGCAGCACGCAGCAGGCAGGCGGCCACAACGCACTAACAGCTGGGGGGGCCATACCTGGGCTGGGCCGCATCAGCCGCCCGCTGTAGTGGACGTAGGACACGGCACCCACGGCGTCAACCACCCAGAGCTGGTCCAAGCTAACGCGCCACTCCGGTGGGTTGGTAGGTGGCGGCTGGGCGATGGCAGGTGGCTGCTGCTGCTCCACACCGGCCTGCCGCAGGTGGCCCACGGCGGCAGCCAGGCGGGCGGGCAGGGCCTCCGGCACCGGCGTGTCCCCATAAATCCACGCCCAGTTGCTAGCCACTGCCGGCCGCACGTTTGCCTCCGCTGTGTATCATATAACTGGGTGGCGCTGCAGCGCCGTCCTTCCTCAGCCTTCGTGGACTGCTTACAGCGGGCTGGGCCCTGCTATATAATGAGATTGCTATGTCAGCGCCACATCTGGCCCGCTCTGTTTCTGCATCTGTGTGTGCTTCCTTGCTTTTGATGGGGTGTTGCTTAAGCAACCGACTTGCGGGGGTGGGGTGGGTTTGGGCGGGAAGCGTCCTGCTGTCTGTTATGAGCGTACCGTGGGTGCGTTTGTGTTTGAAGTGTGGAGGTGCGTCTCTGCCGGTGGTGATTGCCTTCGGGCTTTTTGTGTAGCGGTTTGCTTGGCTTAGGTCTGGTGGTGTTTGTGGAAACCCCTACCGGGGGGCGGGGGGGCCAGCCTCCTGCTCTGTCTGCCGGGTCGGGGTGGGGTGGGTGGGTGCGGGATGGGGTGGCGGTAGGTGATTTGGTTCAGGTGGTTTTGGTTTTTTCTGGTGGTTTGTCTCAGACTTCTTCTCTTCTCTTCTTGCCCTGTCGGGATTCTGGTCTCCAAGACCAGGCTGCTTCTGGTCTCTTTGCCCAGCGGTTGGGAGGCAGTGCGTCTGCTTCCGTTCAATCCTGTAAGGATGAATCCTCAAAATGATCTGGCCTATTGTGTGTGCTGCTTCTCGGTCTGGAAAGGGTGGGACGAGGCTGGGGATGAGGTTACCGACATGCGCTAGATTGCAAATGCGAAATGCGAGAGCGAGGCAGCCGGGACGAGGATGTCGCATCTGGTAGGCAGCAGCGAAAGAGGTGAGCAGCAAGCAGAGGCCAGTGGCATTTACCTCACACGTGACGGTAAACCGAGGTCCATGCGGAGGGAAGGTATGGACCGGGAGGGGGTTGCAGTGGGCCGGGATTCGTGGCATGCACTGGATATTAGGATGCGGTCAACTCTTAGTAATCGCTCTGTGAAAATGTTAAAGAAAGGGTGGGAAGCGGTCGTGGACCTCGTGGGGAGTGGGCCGGGGTTCCTGCCTGGCATGCGCATGCTCGGGATGTTGGCTGGGAAGTCGCGATCAACTCTTAGTAACCGCTCTGTGAAAATGTTATTAAAGAAAGAGGGCGAAAGAGGGAAGAAAGTGGGAAGAGGTCGTGGACCTCGTGGGGAGTCGGCCGGGGTTCCTGGCATTCGCATGCTCGGGATGTTGGCTGGGAAGTCGCGGTCAATTTTCAGTAACCGCCTTGTGAAAATTTTACTGTTCTTTGAAAACCCACAAGGCTATTCGATAGCGCTTGCATGTAGAAGCTGATAGCAATACCCAGGTCGGCCGAAAGGCCGCTCCACGCGAACTTGCTCGCGATTACAATTGCTGCAGCAAATTAATTTGTCGCAGACTCGATTATGCGCGAAACCAGAGCGACTTTTGGCGCCTGTGCAACGCGGCCTTTCGATTGCACTTGCTCGGCGCTCGCGAAACGCGCTATTCAGAAAGTACGCATGATTGACCCAGGGTCGGTCAAGTTGTCCATCATGTCTATACATAGGGCAGCATAAAGGCGCGGCACGCGGGCTTGGCAGTTCGGTGTGTGTTGGGGGCGTGTGAGCTGCTGCCGTTTGTGCCGCCGTGGACCGCTGTCGTGGCGGCGTGGCTGCGCCAGCGGCACGCGGGTGCTACTGTGCTTTGTTTGCTCTGTGGGGGTGACGGTACGCGTGTGCTTGACACTCCGGTGACTCCCGCCTCCCCGCCATTCAAGCGTGTGCTGAAGGCAATCTCCAAGTTGCCTGCTGTTACTTTGGTGGCGCCCCCGGCACCGGGGCCCTGGGTGTACAATGTACCTCTGTGGGGTAACCCGGCGCTGCGTGATGGGGCTAGGACTCTTGATGCGGCATTCCCTGATTTGCTGGCACTCCCCAACTTGCGGTGCGTTGGGGAGCTGGTGGCCATTGATGGCGCGTTGCAAGAAGTGCGAGATGCTTATGAGCGTGGTGCTTACGGCACCCGTATACATGCAGAGTGCGAGAAACTTTACTTGACAGGTGTGTGGCGCAAGGTGCTCCAGTGGGGGCCCCGCCGGCCGCTACCGGTCCCGCTTAAGGGGCCGCCGTCGGCCCAGGCCGCGGCCGCACGTGTCGCAGCCGCCATGGCCCTCCTGCCGGAGGGCTGGGCGGCAGCGGCGCGGGCGGCGCGGGCGCCCCGCAGCGGTCGGGTTACAGCGCCGGACCAAGCTGCGTCCGTGCGGGAGCTGGCCCGGGGGTTGGGGTGGGCCCAGGCCGGCGGCCCGCCTCTCCTGGTGCTGGAGTATACGGTGAAAGCTGGTACACTCATGCAACTCGCGGCGCCCTTGGCGCAGCTGCGTGCCAAACATCGTGCGTATGTGGCTGCTGCTTTCGACCCCGATGTGACTGAGTCTGACTGTGTGCTGGCTGCGGGTGCGTTTGCTGCTGTGCTGTTACGGTTGTGGAACCTTAAGTGGGAGAATCGGCACAAAGAGGCCTTGTGGCGTGTCGCTGCCGATGCGTGTTGGGCGTTCCCCATGCGTGCCCGCGAACATGCCGGCGGTGTCATCCACGTGTGCCAGGCATGTGGTGCGGATATGACGTTTGGGGATCGGCGGCATTATTACTGGGACTGTGTGGTCGCCCGTGGCCTGCGTGAGTCCATGGGTATGGCGATGGGGGCGCTTCCCGAAGACTCGCTAGGCGTGTTTACTCGGGCTGCCTTGTGGCTGGTGCGGCCGCCGCCGGGTCTGGCGCCGCCGGTCTGGGATGTGGTGTGTCTGGCTGCGTTGTCTGCTATGGACATGGGGCGGCAGCGGGTTGTGATGGCCGGCCAAGGGTTGCCTGCTGAGGCCCCGCTCCCTTCTCGCCGTGTTTTAGCTATTGGACTGGAGGTGGTGGCTGATTTCTGGGGACGGTTGCAGGCGTTTGCTAGCTTGGGCGTGCGCCCTAGTGGCTGGGATGCTGTCCCCTCCGGGCACGTGTTCCTGTCGCGGGGGGCTGGTGACCGCATTGACGTGGTGTTGCCGTATGACGCTGCTTCTCCGCCCCCTTCTCCTTGAGGGGCGTGCGGCGTGCAGCTGGCCTCGGGCCTCCTGTGCTGGCTTGACGGTGTGCTGCCTTGACGTTTACGACTTGGTCTTCGCGTAGCGGTGCCTTATGAGCCGCGTGTCTTGTGATGCTGTGTCTGGTGTGGCTCTGGCGGGCGTTTAGCTTAGCTTCGACACGCCTACGCAGCTGTGAGTCGGGTGGGCAGCCAAGCAGGGTGGCGGTTGGCCACCTGTGCCCGAGGCAGTGTTCACACTGTCCCCTTCTTGTAACCAGCACTCATAAAAATCCATGGATCTTGGGCGGCAACGGGTGGTGATGGCTGGTTTGGCAGCGCGACAGACTCTGCCGTCCGCCCTGGTTCTTAGCATTGGCTTGGCTGTCGTTGCGGACTTTTGGGGCCGTTTGCAAACATATGTGAGCCTGGGTATTCGGCCGAAGGGCTGGGACACGGTTTCGCCTGGCCACCCTTTTCTCGCTCGTGGCCATGATGATGGTATGCTCCTGGTGTTGCCTTACGACTTTGAATCCCCGCCTCCGTCCCCTTAAAAGGGCGTGGGGTTGGGCGGTGGGGTGCTGTTTGGTATTTCGCACGGGTGCCTAGACGCTTGCGCCTTGGCTGGTGTGTGTACTTTGCGCCACCCTACTAGGTCTGTTGCTGTTTGGGGTTCACCCCTGTCGTATCTGGACTGTGGCCACGATGCAAACGGTGGGGATCTGGCGGGCCATGGCTTGGCTGGGACTCGCTGTGCGCGAAGTCACGCGGACTCCGACTGCGGGAGGGTTTGCTGCAGCTTCAGACGGCCCTTGTGTGCTTGCACGCTCGGGTTGTCCCCTCTGTAACACCGCAATCATAAAAAAAAACGTGGTCAAGCAGAGCCCGGGTGAGCGTCTTCCAGGGCTGCCGACCTGGCTGGGCAATCACGGCCAGCATCTTAGCTTGCAGCGCAGTCAAGAACGCAGGCAGGTCGACGTGGTTCACCCCCCCGTCCTTGTACGGCAGGCAAGCAGTCCCCCGCTTCGGCAGCAGGATAGCGCTCCCGTGCGACCATAGACTAGCATCCTCTGCATGCAGGGAGTGCGCAGCAAACCGGTCCACGATGGCCGTCAGCTCCTGTAGTTGTGCTGGCGACGGGTTGAGGAAGCTGAAGTGGTAGGCAAGCTTTGCCGCCAGCACCTGCTTGGCAATGTGGACACGGCCAACCAGGGTGAGGGACAGGGCAGCCCACAAGCGCGCCACGTGGCTCATCCCCTTGGCACGCTTGTCGTACAGGGTCTTGGCCGCAGCCTCCGACGCCCACGAGAGTGGCACGCCCAGATGAATGACGGCATCCTGTGTGAAGGGCACCCCTGTGTGCGGGCAGGGCCCCGTCAGATGAACCAGCCGGCCCAGGCCAATCGCCTTGCTCTTGGCGGGGTGGACACGGGCGTTAGAGGCGCGGCAGAAGAGCTCCACGGCCGCCATCGCCACCGGTCCATCCACGGCTGGGTCGCGCACGGTGAGGGCCGAGTCATCAGCATGGTGGCCAGCAGGTGGAGCTTGCTCGCCGTTGGGGAGGAGGGGGGTGCGGAGCGCCCCGATCTCGACCTGGCGGCGCAGATAGGCTGTGAGGGGCTGCAGTTGGATTACCCACAGGGGAGGTGAGAGCGTGCTGCCCTGCGGCAGGCCGTTGTGCACTGGAAAGGCGTCAGACAGCACGCCATTCACACAGACACGGGCGGAGCTATCAGCGGTGAGCAAGCGGATCCAGCGCAGCATCCGCGGCCCCAGCCCCAGCCCCTCCACGGCCGCATACAGCCACTGCCTGTGCACCCTGTCATAGGCTTTCTCGATGTCTAAAAAGTACAACGCACCACCCTGACGGGGCGCGCCACCAGCATCCACGTCCAGGCGCAGCCACTCAATGAGGCCTTGGTGGTAGAGCGCGTTGTCTCCTATCCAGCGTCCGGTGATGAACGCCGTCTGCAGCGGGTCGACCACGGCGTCCAGGGCCGGCTGCAGGCGGCTACTGATGGCCTTGGACACCACCTTGAAGTCGCAGTTGAGCAGCGTGATGGGGCGGTAGGACGGCAGCTCCGCGCGGTCCAGGCCTTTGCCCTTGTAGATGAGGGTGATGATGCCCTCCCACCACGAAGACGGCAACACTGCCGCCATTTCAGCACCGTCTGTTGCGCCTGCAGCAGCGGCAAAGGCGGCGGCGGCAGCGGCGCACAAGCGCGGACCCAGCAGCGCCCAGAACACCTTGTACACCTCATTTTTTTTTGATACTTCTTCCTTACAGAGTTGGACGGAGGCAGACGCACTGCCCCCCTGCTTTTTTTTTTTTGATACTTCTTCCTTACAGAGTTGGACGGAGGCAGACGCACTGCCCCCCTGCTGCTGGGCATGTAGCCCCAACACAGCCTGGACCCGAAGACCAGAACCCTGACAGGGCCAAAAGAAAAAAGGAAAGAAAAAGAAAGAGGAAAAAACCGGAGGGCGCGCACGCACAGGCGCCACCTCTCCAACACCCAAACGGCGCGGCAGCAGGTGCCTATGGCTCCTCAGAGCCTACCCAACTGCCCATAAACGCCGAGCCTGACCACGGCCACAGCAAGCCGCGCGGCTACCCCCTCACCGCCACACAAACCACGACCTGCACACACCTCAGCCCTCAGCAGGGCTGCTAAAAGGGCCACACCTAGACACCTAGCAGCCCCACCGCACCACACACCCAGCGGTTAAACCGCTCTACACCCCAAGCGGCAGCGCCGCACAACACCACAACTGGCAGCAACGCACATCAACCCCTCTCCCTCCTGCCCAGCAGAACAAACAAAGACAGACAACAGAGCTCTCCAGTTGCCAGGCCCAGAGCTCAGCTTGACGGGTCTTGAATCTTATCCAGAGCTCTCCAGTTGGCAGGCCCAGAGCTCAGCTTGAACGGGTCTTGAATCTTGGCCAGAGCTCTCCAGTTGGCAGGCCCAGAGCTCAGCTTGACGGGTCTTGAAACTTGTCCAGAGCTCTCCAGTTGGCAGGCCCAGAGCTCCAATCCTACACCCCTGAAACTCCCTGTACCGCCCCCACCTTAGGGCGCCTGCACCGGTGATGAGAACGTCAGCTTCAGGCGCAGCTGCGGTGACCCAATGTCCACTTGATCCACTTCACAAAGGGCCCCACTCGCCGACCAGATAGCCACAAAGCGCTCCAGCTTGGCGGCTTTCAACTGCGCAGTGAGCAGCTGAGTGGGAAGAGCCGACAGGGTTTCAGGTGTAAGAGTAGCAGCAGTGAACCGCAGTTGCATGACCCTTCGCAGCTCTGTGATCACCTCCCTGACCACGTACACCGACGTCTGCTGGGCCGGCTCACGAGACCAGTACGCACTCCAGATGGCGTTCAGAAACGTGGCCCGCAACGTGCTCCACAACAGGGCGCCCGCCCCTTGTGGGCTTGAAGCCCAGATGCCCATGTCGTCCCCCAGCATGAAGGCCACATTGGAGACCGGCGGAGGCACCGCCTGTGGCGCGATGTGGGCCCACAGCTGCTGCAGCCATGTCCGCGCCTGTGTGTAGGCGGGGCACTCCAGGAAGACATGCGTCAGGCTTGCCCACGCCCGCGGGCCAGGCGGCCCGCAGGCGTGGTAAGGGCAATAAGGCCCCAGACCCCGGCGCCCTGCAGCACACGCCCGTGGAAAGACGCCCTTGCCCGCCCTGTACAAACCACACGGCAGGTAGGCATGCTGTAGCCGGTAGACCAGCACCTTGGCTCCCCGACTGGCGTGGCTGTCCCACAGCCGCTGCCACGTGCGGTGCAGCGCGCCCGCATCCGGTGGTGGTGTTGCCGGCGTTGGTACAGCAGGGATGGCCCCCGCCGCGGCAGCCGCGGGCGGGCCAGTGCTGGGCCCCACCCCTGTGGCTACAGCTCCTGCTGCGGCCTGCGCCAGCAGCCTTGATGATCTCCGCTGCCCCTCGCTGGACGGCTGGGAGGCAGACCCGTACCCCTGCAGTTCCCTGGCTGGGGTGTTCTGCTGCTGTGCCGCAGCCGAAGTGCGGTGGAGCCAGGGCTCCAGGGCCACCGGGTTGTTGTGGAAGTGCTGCGCCTGAGACGCCGTCAGCTGGGTAGCTGCGCGCTGCCACTCCGCTTCCTTCTCAGCCAGCCGTGACGTTGCTGCCGGCGGGCTGGCCGAGCCACCTGGCTGTGCGGCTGCTGCTGCGACTGCTTCAGGGCTGGGCATGGCTGCCGGGCGTGTGGGGGCAGGTGGTGCTGCGGGGTTGGCCCTGGTGACGGCCCGCCGCACCTCACGCACGGTGTAGTCCGCCAGGCTGATCCCCGCCACCCGGCAGCGCTCAGGGTGAGCCACCACCTCTGCTTCCGGCGCCAAGAACGACGGCACCCGCGGCCAAGCAGCACCCCGTTCATGCGGAGCCGCCGCATCATAAGCTGCACGCTCATCAAGAGTCCACAGATGCCGTGGTTTGCGGGTCGGCAGCACGCAGGCAGGCGGGCCACAACGCACTGACAGCTGGGGGGGGCCATACCTGGGCTGGGCCGCATCAGCCGCCCGCTGTAGTGGACGTAGGACACGGCACCCACGGCGTCAACCACCCAGAGCTGGTCCAAGCTAACGCGCCACTCCGGTGGGTTGGTAGGTGGCGGCTTGGCGATGGCAGGTGGCTGCTGCTGCTCCACACCGGCCTGCCGCAGGTGGCCCACGGCGGCAGCCAGGCGGGCGGGCAGGGCCTCCGGCACCGGCGTGTCCCCATAGATCCACGCCCAGTTGCTAGCCACTGCCGGCCGCACGTGGTCAAGCAGAGCCCGGGTGAGCGTCTTCCAGGGCTGCCGACCTGGCTGGGCAATCAGGGCCAGCATCTTAGCTTGCAGCGCAGTCAAGAACGCAGGCAGGTCGACGTGGTTCACCCCCCCGTCCTTGTACGGCAGGCAAGCAGTCCCCCGCTTCGGCAGCAGGATAGCGCTCCCGTGCGACCATAAACTAGCATCCTCTGCATGCAGGGAGTGCGCAGCAAACCGGTCCACGATGGCCGTCAGCTCCTGTAGTTGTGCTGGCGACGGGTTGAGGAAGCTGAAGTGGTAGGCAAGCTTTGCCGCCAGCACCTGCTTGGCAATGTGGACACGGCCAACCAGGGTGAGGGACAGGGCAGCCCACAAGCGCGCCACGTGGCTCATCCCCTTGGCACGCTTGTCGTACAGGGTCTTGGCCGCGGCCTCCGACGCCCACGAGAGTGGCACGCCCAGATGAATGACGGCATCCTGTGTGAAGGGCACCCCTGTGTGCGGGCAGGGCCCCGTCAGATGAGCCAGCCGGCCCAGGCCAATCGCCTTGCTCTTGGCGGGGTTTTTTTTTTTGAGGATTCATCCTTACAGGATTGAACGGAAGCAGACGCACTGCCTCCCAACCGCTGGGCAAAGAGACCCGAAGCAGCCTGGTCTTGGAGACCAGAATCCCGACAGGGCAAGAAGAGAAGAGAAGAAGTCTGAGACAAACCACCTGAAAAACCAAAACCACCTGAACCAAATCACCTACCGCCACCCCCGCCCCACACCCACCCACCCCACCCCGACCCGGCAGACAGAGCAGGAGGCTGGCCCCCCCGCCCCCCGGTAGGGGTTTCCACAAACACCGCCAGACCTAAGCCAAGCAACCGCTACACCAAAAGCCCGAAGGCAAGCACCACCGGCAGAGACGAACCTCCACACTTCAAACACAAACGCACCCATGGTACGCTCACAACAGACAGCATGGTGACGGACGCGGCCTTCATGCTTGGGGACCACATGGGCGCGTGGGCCTCCAGCCCGCGCGGCGCGGGCGCGCTGCTGTGGAGCACACTGCGGGCCACGTTCCTGTACGCCCTCTGGTGTGCGTACTGGTCCCGTGAGCCGGCCAAGCAGACGTCCGAGCACGTGGTTCGCGAGGTGGTCAGCGAGCTGCGCAGGGTCATGCAGCTGCGTTTCACTGCCGCCACGCTAACCCCTGACACCCTGTCAGCTCTGCCCACTCAGCTTCTCACTGCACAGCTGAAGGCGGCCAAGTTGGAGAGCTTTGTGGCTATCTGGACGGCGGGTGGCGCCCTCTGTGAAGTGGAGGATACGGAGGGTGGGTCGCCGCAGCTGCGCATCCGGCTGACGCTTGCATCGCCCGTGCAGGCACCCTAGTTTCTGTGGGCGGCGGTTTTCAAGGCGATGGCGTGGCTTGCCTCCGCTGTGTATCATATAACTGGGTGGCGCTGCAGCGCCGTCCTTCCTCAGCCTTCGTGGACTTCTTACAGCGGGCTGGGCCCTGCTATATAATGAGATTGCCATGTCAGCGCCACATCTGGCCCGCTCTGTTTCTGCATCTGTGTGTGCTTCCTTGCTTTTGATGGGGTGTTGCTTAAGCAACCGACTTGCGGGGGTGGGGTGGGTTTGGGCGGGAAGCGTCCTGCTGTCTGTTATGAGCGTACCGTGGGTGCGTTTGTGTTTGAAGTGTGGAGGTGCGTCTCTGCCGGTGGTGCTTGCATTCGGGCTTTTGGTGTAGCGGTTTGCTTGGCTTAGGTCTGGTGGTGTTTGTGGAAACCCCTACCGGGGGGCGGGGGGGCCAGCCTCCTGCTCTGTCTGCCGGGTCGGGGTGGGGTGGGTGGGTGCGGGATGGGGTGGCGGTAGGTGATTTGGTTCAGGTGGTTTTGGTTTTTCAGGTGGTTTGTCTCAGACTTCTTCTCTTCTCTTCTTGCCCTGTCGGGATTCTGGTCTCCAAGACCAGGCTGCTTCGGGTCTCTTTGCCCAGCGGTTGGGAGGCAGTGCGTCTGCTTCCGTTCAATCCTGTAAGGATGAATCCTAAAAAAAAAAAAAGGACGCTTCCCGCCCAAACCCACCCCACCCCCGCAAGTCGGTTGCTTAAGCAACACCCCATCAGAAGCAAAGAAGCACACACAGATGCAGAAGCAGAGCGGGCCAGATGTGGCGCTGACATAGCAATCTCATTATATAGCAGGGCCCAGCCCGCTGTAAGAAGTCCACGAAGGCTGAGGAAGGACGGCGCTGCAGCGCCACCCAGTTATATGATACACAGCGGAGGCAAGCCACGCCATCGCCTTGAAAACCGCCGCCCACAGAAACTATGGTGCCTGCACGGGCGATGCAAGCGTCAGCCGGATGCGCAGCTGCGGCGACCCACCCTCCGTATCCTCCACTTCACAGAGGGCGCCACCCGCCGTCCAGATAGCCACAAAACTCTCCAACTTGGCCGCCTTCAGCTGCGCCGTGAGAAGCTGAGTGGGCAGAGCCGATAGGGTGTCAGGGGTTAGCGTGGCGGCAGTGAAACGCAGCTGCATGACCCTGCGCAGCTCGCTGACCACCACGCGGACCACGTGCTCGGACGTCTGCTTGGCCGGCTCACGGGACCAGTACGCACACCAGAGGGCGTACAGGAACGTGGCCCGCAGTGTGCTCCACAGCAGTGCGCCCGCGCCGCGCGGGCTGGAGGCCCACGCGCCCATGTGGTCCCCAAGCATGAAGGCCGCGTCCGTCACCGGCGGCGGCGCCGCCTGGGGCGCCACGCAGGCCCACAGCTGCTGCAGCCACGCCCGCGCCTGCGCATAAGCCGGGCACTCCAGGAACACGTGCGTCAGGCTGGCCCACGCCTGCGGGCCAGGCGGCCCGCAGGCGGGGTGAGGGCAGTGCGGCCCCAACCCCCCGCGCCCCGTGGCCACCCGTGGCCGAATGCCCTTGCCTGCCCGGTACAACCCGCAGGGCAGGTAAGCATGTTGCAGCCGGTATACCATCACCTTTGCGGCTCGAGTGGCGTGGCTGTCCCACAAGCGCTGCCACAAGCCGCGCAGCAGCGCCCCATCCGGGGGCGGCGGCCGAGGGGTGCCCTCAACGGCAGCGGCGGCTGCCGCCGCCGCCGTGGCCTGCCCCATGCTAGGCCCTGCGCCGCCCGCCGCCTGCTCCTGCAACCGCGCTGAACGCCGCGGCCCCTCACCCGACGGCTGGGTGGGTGACGCGTACGACCGTAGCTCGCGCGCCGGCGTGCTCCGCTGTCCGGCAGCAGCTGAGGTGCGGTGGAGCCAGGGGTCCAGGGCCACCGGGTTGTTGCGGAAGTGCTTTTTTTTTTTTGAGGATTCATCCTTACAGGATTGAACGGAAGCAGACGCACTGCCTCCCAACCGCTGGGCAAAGAGACCCGAAGCAGCCTGGTCTTGGAGACCAGAATCCCGACAGGGCAAGAAGAGAAGAGAAGAAGTCTGAGACAAACCACCTGAAAAACCAAAACCACCTGAACCAAAACACCTACCGCCACCCCATCCCACACCCACCCACCCCACCCCGACCCGGCAGACAGAGCAGGAGGCTGGCCCCCCCGCCCCCCGGTAGGGGTTTCCACAAACACCACCAGACCTAAGCCAAGCAAACCGCTACACCAAAAGCCCGAAGGCAAGCACCACCGGCAGAGACGCACCTCCACACTTCAAGCACAAACGCACCCACGGTACGCTCATAACAGACAGCAGGACGCTTCCCGCCCAAACCCACCCCACCCCCGCAAGTCGGTTGCTTAAGCAACACCCCATCAAAAGCAAGGAAGCACACACAGATGCAGAAACAGAGCGGGCCAGATGTGGCGCTGACATAGCAATCTCATTATATAGCAGGGCCCAGCCCGCTGTAAGAAGTCCACGAAGGCTGAGGAAGGACTGCAGCGCCACCCAGTTATATGATACACAGCGGAGGCAAGCCACGCCATCGCCTTGAAAACCGCCGCCCACAGAAACTAGGGTGCCTGCACGGGCGATGCAAGCGTCAGCCGGATGCGCAGCTGCGGCGACCCACCCTCCGTATCCTCCACTTCACAGAGGGCGCCACCCGCCGTCCAGATAGCCACAAAGCTCTCCAACTTGGCCGCCTTCAGCTGTGCAGTGAGAAGCTGAGTGGGCAGAGCTGACAGGGTGTCAGGGGTTAGCGTGGCGGCAGTGAAACGCAGCTGCATGACCCTGCGCAGCTCGCTGACCACCTCGCGAACCACGTGCTCGGACGTCTGCTTGGCCGGCTCACGGGACCAGTACGCACACCAGAGGGCGTACAGGAACGTTGCCCGCAGTGTGCTCCACAGCAGCGCGCCCGCGCCGCGCGGGCTGGAGGCCCACGCGCCCATGTGGTCCCCAAGCATGAAGGCCGCGTCCGTCACCGGCGGCGGCGCCGCCTGGGGCGCCACGCAGGCCCACAGCTGCTGCAGCCACGCCCGTGCCTGCGCATAAGCCGGGCACTCCAGGAACACGTGCGTCAGGCTGGCCCACGCCTGCGGGCCAGGCGGCCCGCAGGCGGGGTGAGGGCAGTGCGGCCCCAACCCCCCGCGCCCCGTGGCCACCCGTGGCCGAATGCCCTTGCCTGCCCGGTACAACCCGCAGGGCAGGTAAGCATGTTGCAGCCGGTATACCAGCACCTTTGCGGCTCGAGTGGCGTGGCTGTCCCACAAGCGCTGCCACGAGCCGCGCAGCAGCGCCCCATCTGGGGGCGGCGGCCGAGGGTTTCCCTCAACGGCAGCTGCGGCTGCCGCCGCCGCCATGGCCTGCCCGACGCTAGGCCCTGCGCCGCCCGCCGCCTGCTCCTGCAACCGCGCTGAACGCCGCGGCCCCTCACCCGACGGCTGGGTGGGTGACGCGTACGACCGTAGCTCGCGCGCCGGCGTGCTCTGCTGTCCGGCAGCAGCTGAGGTGCGGTGAAGCCAGGGGTCCAGGGCCACCGGGTTGTTGCGGAAGTGCTGTGCCTGTGACGCCGCCAGCTGGGTAGCTGCACGCTGCCACTCCGCTTCCTTCTCAGCCAGCCGTGATGTAGCTGTCGGCGGGCTGGCCGAGCCACTTGGCTGTGCGGCTGCTTCTGCTACTGCTGCTGGGCTCGGCATGGCTGCCGGGCGCACGGGGGCAGGTGGCGCTGCGGGGTTGGCCCTGGTGATGGCCCGCCGCACCTCCCGCACGGTGTACTCCGCCAGGCTGATGCCCGCCACCCGATAGTGCTCCGGGTGCGCCACTACCCCAGCCTCCGGCGCCAGGAAGTACGGCGCCCGAGGCCACGCCCCCGCCCGCTCCCCTGGCGCCGCTGCATCATAAGCCGCCCGCTCGTCAAAGGTCCACAGGTGCCGCGGCTTGCGGTGCTGCAGCACACAGGCGGGCTGCCACGCCGGGTCAATAGCGGGCGATGTCACGCCCGGCCCGGGCTGCAAGAGGCGCCCGGTGTAGTGGACGTACGACACAGCGCCGGCAGCGCTAGCCACCCACAGCTGGTCCTGGCTAACCCGCCACTGCGGTGGGCCTGCCGGCGGCTGCGTGGCTGGCGGCGCCGGACGCAGCTCCACACCCTCAATCCTGTAAGGATGAATCCTCAAAAAAAAAAACACCCGCGCGCCGCAGGTGCCCAATGGCGGCCGCCAGCCGGGCAGGCAGGGCCTCCGGCGCCAGCGCGTCGCTATAGACCCACGCCCAGTTGGAAGCGGCGTCTGGACGCACGTGGTTGAGCAGCGCCCGGGTGAGCACCTTCCAGGGCTGCCGGCCTGGCTGGGCTAGCAGGGCGAGCATTTTAGCTTGCAGGGCAGCCAGGAACGCAGGCAGGTCGACGTGGTTGACACCCCCATCCTTGCGCGGCAGGCAGGCAACCTCCCTCTTAGGCAAGAGCAGCGGGTTCCCATGAGACACCAGGCTAGCATCCTCAGCATGCAGGGAGCGTGCTGCAAACCGGTCGACGACGTCCGTCAGCTCCTTCAGCTGTGCTGGCGCCGGGGTGGACACGGGCGTTAGAGGCGCGGCAAACCGTCCGAGCCCGGGGCTTTACCGTTGGCAGAGCTGCCCAGCGCCGCAAACAGCTCCAGAGGGCTGAGAGCGCCGTCATCAGGCCCCTCCGCAGCCGCCTGAAGGTCCAGTGGCACCTTCTGCTGAACGGCCGCCAACAGCTGCTGTTGTGACGCCTGGCAGACGGGCTCCACGCGGAAGAGGCCGGTGGGGCTAGCACTGCTGTACATGGCCGTGGCAGTGCGGGAGGTGCAGGACGCCGCAGCAGCTGCCAGCCACAACGCCCGTTCGGCGCTGATGGAGGAGCATGGTGAGCGGGGCACACGCTGGTTCCATCGGCTGGCGGAGGAGCCAGCCTCGGGAGCCCAGGAGCCCATCACGCACCTGAAGGTGCCGGGGCAGTCGGAGCCCGTGGCGCTCACTGGCCCTGGCACGCGCAGCACCATCTCGGCTGCGGCCACGGCCATGTACAGCAGTGCTAGCCCCACAGGCCTCTTCCGCGTGGAGCCCGTCTGCCAGGCGTCACAACAGCAGCTGTTGGCGGCCGTTCAGCAGAAGGTGCCACTGGACCTTCAGGTGGCTGCGGAGGGGCCTGATGACGGCGCTCTCAGCCCTTTGGAGCTGTTTGCGGCGCTGGGCAGCTCTGCCAACGGTAAAGCCCCGGGCTCGGACGGTTTGCCGTATGAGGTGTACAAGGTTTTCTGGGCGCTGCTGGGGCCTCGCTTGTGTGCTGCGGCCGCCGCTGCTTTTGCTGATGCTGCAGGCGCGACGGACGGTGCTGCAATGGCGGCAGTGCTGCCGTCTTCATGGCGGGAGGGCATCATCACCCTCATCTACAAGGGCAAAGGCCTGGACCGCGCGGAGCTGCCGTCCTACCGCCCCATCACGCTGCTCAACTGCGACTTCAAGGTGGTGTCCAAGGCCATCAGTAGCCGCCTGCAGCCGGCCCTGGACGCCGTGGTCGACCCGCTGCAGACGGCGTTCATCACCGGACGCTGGATAGGAGACAACGCGCTCTACCACCAAGGCCTCATTGAGTGGCTGCGCCTGGACGTGGATGCTGGTGGCGCGCCCCGTCAGGGTGGTGCGTTGTACTTTTTAGACATCGAGAAAGCCTATGACAGGGTGCACAGGCAGTGGCTGTATGCGGCCGTGGAGGGGCTGGGGCTGGGGCCGCGGATGCTGCGCTGGATCCGCCTGCTCACCGCTGATAGCTCCGCCCGTGTCTGTGTGAATGGCGTGCTGTCTGACGCCTTTCCAGTGCACAACGGCCTTCCGCAGGGCAGCACGCTCTCACCTCCCCTTTGGGTGATCCAACTGCAGCCCCTCACAGCCTATCTGCGCCGGCAGGTCGAGATCGGGGCGCTCCGCACCCCCCTCCTCCCCAACGGCGAGCAAGCTCCACCTGCTGGCCACCATGCTGATGACACGGCACTCACCGTGCGCGACCCAGCCGTGGATGGACCGGTGGTGATGGCGGCCGTGGAGCTCTTCTGCCGCGCCTCTAACGCCCGTGTCCACCCCGCCAAGAGCAAGGCGATTGGCCTGGGCCAGCTGGCTCATCTGACGGGGCCCTGCCCGCACACAGGGGTGCCCTTCACACAGGATGCCGTCATTCATCTTGGCGTACCACTCTCGTGGGCGTCGGAGGCCGCGGCCAAGACCCTGTACGACAAGCGTGCCAACGGGATGAGCCACGTGGCGCGCTTGTGGGCTGCCCTGTCCCTCACCCTGGTTGGCCGTGTCCACATTGCGAAGCAGGTGCTGGCCGCGAAGCTCGCCTACCACTTCAGCTTCCTCAACCCGTCGCCAGCACAACTACAGGAGCTGACGGCCATCGTCGACCGGTTTGCTGCGCACTCCCTGCATGCAGAGGATGCTAGCCTATGGTCACACGGGAGCGCTATCCTGCTGCCGAAGCGGGGGACCGCTTGCCTGCCGTACAAGGACGGGGGGGTGAACCACGTCGACCTGCCTGCGTTCTTGACTGCGCTGCAAGCTAAGATGCTGGCCCTGCTTGCCCAGCCAGGTCGGCAGCCCTGGAAGACGCTCACCCGGGCTCTGCTTAACCACGTGCGGCCGGCGGTGGCTAGCAACTGGGCGTGGATCTATGGGGACACGCCGGTGCCGGAGGCTCTGCCCGCCCGCCTGGCTGCCGCCGTGGGCCACCTGCGGCAGGCGGGTGTGGAGCAGCAGCAGCCACCTGCCATCGCCCAGCCGCCACCTACCAACCCACCGGAGTGGCGCGTTAGCTTGGACCAGCTCTGGGTGGTTGACGCCGCGGGTGCCGTGTCCTACGTCCACTACAGCGGGCGGCTGATGCGGCCCAGCCCAGGTATGGCCCCCCCAGCTGTTAGTGCATTGTGGCCGCCTGCCTGCGTGCTGCCGACCCGCAAGCCACGGCATCTGTGGACTCTTGATGAGCGTGCAGCTTATGATGCGGCGGCTCCACATGAACGGGGGGCTGCTTGGCCGCGGGTGCCGTCGTTCTTGGCGCCGGAAGCGGAGGTGGTGGCCCACCCTGAGCGCTGCCGGGTGGCGGGGATCAGCCTGGCGGACTACACCGTGCGTGAGGTGCGGCGGGCCGTCACTAGGGCTTTACTTTACTTTACTTTACTTTACTTTACTTTACTTTGCTTTACTTGCTTCCTATTTCTGCTATCCTTTTCTCTTGCTCGCAAACAACATCTTACGTCGACTTTTCTTTTCGGGGTCCTTTATTCCCTGTGTAGCATTCCAATTGCTTTTCTTAGCAATATGATGCTTTATTAAATAGGTCGGAGCCTCTATCGCGCGAGTCATTTGTGGGTCGCACGGTGCCAGTTGCTACACCCCTTCGCCTTCGGCGCTCGTTTTGGTGCCTGGGCATCTAAAATGGGCTAAATGAATACTACGCTTTCTTATTCTGGCGTCAGTCCTCGGTCGGCGTGAAGTCGGTGACATCCTGCTTGTCGGCATTTTAACATCTTGGCGCGCGCGGCGTCTCGTCAGCCCAGCGTAGGCTTATAATCTACTGCTGGGTAAGGAAGCTATTTTCAGCAGGGCGGACTGGGCTATCGTGCCCTCCCACGGGGTGCCGTTTTGCACTTGGGCGGTTTTGGGTGGGCTGCTGGAGCCTGGTCCTCTCCCCCTGCCCTGCTGCGCCTCGTGCTTCCCGCTGCCGCGGCCTACGGGGCTGCTGGCGTGCTGGTTGCTGTGAGTCATGCAGGTTAGGGGCCGCCAAGGTGGTTGCCCTGGGGCCAGCAGTGGAGGCCTCTTGACAGGCCTTCCCAGGGCACCAACAGCAGTCAGCAGGGTGCAGCCACGGGGTTATGTCCGTGGGCAGCTCCCTATCATGCAGTCGGCAACCCAGGGGATGCCCGCAGCACCGGACGCCGCTGTTCTCACACGCCCCAGCGTGGCTGTGGACAGCGTCAGCCTTCACCAGGCGTGGTGGCGGCTCCAGGCGTCGCCTGCTGTGCAGCGGCTGACCATGCGGCCCAGTGGCCGCCGCCTGATTTCTTACCCAGTCCTCCTGCTGGGCCAAGCCACTGGCCTGTCAGATGAGGAGCTCACGTCAGCCAACCTCCGGGAGCTTGCAGGTGCTGCTGTGTCTGTGGTGGCTTCCAAACTCCAGGCGAGCCAGCAGGGCAAACTGCTGCAGGGCCACACCCTGCAGCATATGAATCAGCCATCCCGGGCGTACGTTGGGCTGACATATGATCCTGGGGCTACCAGCGCCTCCAAGGCGGCGTTCTCAGCGGAGCTCTTGCGTGCGTCGCCGCTGGCAGTGCCCTTCCAGGGGCAGAGCGTCTACGTGCCGGTGGACATGCTACCGGTCATCCCTGGTGACTACACTGTCACCATCCGGATGGTGGGTGGGCCAGGGTGGGCTGCAGTCGTAGGCCGCACAGAGGTGCTGCTGAATGCCGCAGGTATCGCCACTACCTCCGACCCCAACGATCTCAGCAGCGCGTATGTGGTTTCGGAGCACCTGCACTCTGGGAAAGGATTGTTACCGGACAATCGCTCCCTGACCGGACAATTGTCCGGTAATAACCTCCTTGACCGGACAAATGTGGCCGGTTACCGGACAACTGTGTTGGATTACCGGACAATCACCCCCTTCCACGGTTACCGGACAAAGGCACCCGCTGGCGCCCGGACAATAACGCAATCTTCTCGCGGTTTCCCGGACAAATGAAGCCCTTGTTAATCCCTCTAATAGGAACCCCTGAGCATTCTTTTATATAAAGCACTGAAGCACTCAGTACACAAGCAAATTCTGCCCCAATTAGTAGTGGCCTAGTGCCCTAATCGCTCCGATGTGAAAGTCCCATTGCCTTTGTCTCAGGGGAACGCTGAACAGCCGCCTAGCCAGTTTTGTATAGAATTACTTATGACAACCTAACTATCAGTTGGTCCATCTATGGCTTCCATCCTCCGCGGGGACGGACCCGCACAGTCTTCACAGCTGAGTTGCAGATTACTTAAAGCTTGAGTCGTATATAAATATTACGTCTATTGTGTAGGAAATGGCTTGGGGCTTTGAGAGGCTGCTTCTATGCAATTGGGACGCGGTCAACGTCGTCAACTCGCTGTCAACCCGTTGCTCGCGGTTGCCGCAAAGGCGTACAATGGCTTTTCACCGGAGTCCTATACCTTTTCTTATGGCAGCAAAATAATAATGCGTCGGTGGGCTGCGAGTTTGCCATCAAGGTGGCTTGCTTGCGATAATAAATTGCACATCAGAATGCGTCAACTCGGGGAGGCGCTGGCATCCTGGCTATTCATCTTCGCTGCAATTTCGTGGCAAGCGTGCTCAATTTGTGGCAGGAGCCCAAGTGGAGGCGGTCATTCCTTGGTAAGGACTCATACAGCAGGGCCAGGACATCTGATGCGGCCGGGGGCACCCAAGTACCTGGCGAGGGGTTTGCGAGGGGTCTGCCTGTTTATCTTGACCATGGTTAGGTGGGGTCGGCTCCTGCGCCTGAGGTGCGCTGGCATTCATGTGAGGGGCGCCCTTACTTCACACCCTTTGCAGTGAGATGTATGGCAAGCATGGCGTGCACACCCCACAGCCACGTGAGTTTGTTGGGCTGCAGCGGGCCGCACACATACAATCAGCCAGCTGCAGGCTGCAGATCTGTGATGACCATGGTAGTTGCACGCCTTGCTGAGACCGACACCGAACTAATCCTTGCTTCTCCCTCGCATTGGCTACACAGGAGCCAGGTCCAGCAGGCCGGGGCCAACAATTAGCCAGGAATGACAACCCTAATCGTTAACTGGTTTTACTGGTGAGTGCGAGATACTTGGGCGCATTTCGGTAGGAACTATCGGACGTGCACTGGGGATGTGCCAGCACTCACAAGAAGGGGTTTGCCACCGCATACATGTAGGGAAGCTAGGAAAGCGTCACCATGTTAGTGAGCATACACAACGGTTGCTTGTACTCTCTCTATGTCATCAGCCGCACGTGCTTCAGGCAGGGTGTGTGCACACACATAGCAGTAGCAGCACACAACTCACGGTGAATTCCTCCACACTCCATGCATACAGGGCAGTCGTTACATCATTGTTCAAGAAGCCGCTGCTTTGTACCGGGGCCATGGAGCAGCTAGCTAGCAACACTAGACGGGACGCTAGATAGGGAGCAGGCAGAGGCACACGATGAAAGTAATAAGGCGAGTGAGGAGTCAGAGTGGCGTTTGGCACTGAGGAAGGGGAGAGTATGAGGATGGCAAGCAAGGAGAAATATTTGGAGGTGTGGCGATGCAGGAGGGGAAGTTGGTGTAGGGTGCTAGAATCCATTTGATTGGTACTGAACATGATAATGCTCCATCCTAAATGAGGGTGGAGCAAGCTGGTGCTGCTGCAAGCCTTCCCGGACAATTGTCGCCGCCGTCCCCGGACAATGTTGCTGGTTCCCGGACAATCTTGAAAGGTTACCGGACAATCACGAAAGGTTACCGGACAATCGCAAAAGG